>JBAMBO010002955.1:0-75478 GCA_037044535.1 Lordiphosa magnipectinata
GCGCGGCTATCCCTATGCGGAAAGCAACAACATATGGCGTGAGCACCCCCGCTTAAAAAGGTACTCACCCAAAGGGGAGAGGGGGCATGGCAAAAATTGAAAATAAACTTGATTTGCCTGCAAGTATAAGAAATATATGTCCCACACATGTCAAACCTCTATCTCTTACCATCTCTGAGATCTGTGCGTTCATACAGAAGGACGGACAGACAGACAGACAGACGGACATGCCTATATCGACTCGGCTGTTGATGCTGATCAAGAATATATATACTTTATAGGGTCGGAAACGATTCCTTCTCCCAGTTACATACTTTTGCACAAACTTAATATACTCTTTGTACCTTTGGTACTCTTCTTGAATATCGATTGCAAGAGTATTTCAATAGCAGCTTTTTAGCTACCATTCGTTACATTCCTATTCTTTTTCTTGCACGCACTTGCGCTCTCACTTACAAAACTGAAAGCGAAAGGCGTTCTTGCTCTTAGTGATGCTGCTCTCCGTCGCCACAAAGCAATGCACACAGAAAACCACCACAAAAATTTACGAGCGCACATGAAATTGAGCAGACTGCGCAGAACCGAAGAGAAAAAAAGCTGGGCGAACAAAAGTACACACGCACAGCATGCTAATGTAAGATCGAAAATCCACATCAAAAATCCACGCTTAAAATTTTGCCTGACGCAACTTTATGGTCTAGGGTCTTTGGTCACACCACAGACACTGAGTGTGCTGGACGATGACGAGAAGGTATACCGTGTAGAGTAGTAGATCGCAATGAGCCCAAAGTGGCCTAAGTGGGAGAGTGACTTGTCGCTCTCAGCCATCGCAACCATAGTAGTAGACAAACCGTATAGAGACAAACCACAGAGATGTTGTAAATATGGAAGCCGAACTGATCGCGCTGTAAAAGCGTGTGTAAAAAGAAAACCGTGGAGATAGAAATAAAGAAAAAACCTGCATTTCCAAATCAGATGTGGGGTAAATCACCCTCGTTTACAGGAAGCTTATTTTGTTTTTAGTTTTTTATATCTTTCAGACACGAAATTAAATTTTTTACAAATTAATTTGTAGAGAATCAAGAATGTAGCTAGTAAATTTCAGATTTTGACTGAAGAAATCAAGGTTGTCGCCACAAGGGTAGATCAGTCAGAACCCTAGCTGGCAAGTGTTACTAAAATTTTGGTTTTCATACATTTTCAATATAGTAGAAGCAAGCAAGCAAGTAGAGGTCTGTACACACTTGCAAAGTAAATAATTTAGATTACTTCGTCATATACTTCTTCAACGAGAAACATACGTCTAGTGTGACCAAACTTAACAACATCTTCCGCCAAAATTTGGAAGTTTTTGGTATTCTTAACATAACTGGGGGCTGGTCACACTACTCGATCAGCAAAGATTAGGTTTGAGTAACAATTTTGCAACTTACCCCCATGCTATAAATTGATACTTAAACTGTTTTCATATGAGAGTCAAAAGTTAGCTGACTATTGACTTCGATTAAACTTTGTAGCAAATATCTTTTATTTTTTTAGTTTTTGCTAGTTTAATTAAGCAATTCAAAACGATCAACTGCAACTGTAATTCAATTTCGGCAAACGATTTTGGTTAAACCTTATCATTTTTAATTTTATTTCAGCTGATGGTTTGAAGTTACAAAAAGTTACAATGTGGCGTCAGCTGTTCAAAGCAATATAAGGTCCACAGCCTATTTACATGGACTCCACAAATGTGCTGTTAAGTGCAACAATATTTCTCAGCAGCAAAGGTGCAGAATGTAAAGTGTGCAGAAATCGTTGCTTCTGCTTTTACTTTCCCCCGTTACTTCGCAAGTTCGTAAAGCAGGGTTCCCCAAGAAGAGAGGACGGAAAATGCGACATCTTACACTCAGTGATGCATTACTTCGGTTGCTTTGGCTTGGGAGTACTGGTTCGAAGTAACAAGAAGGTCCGAGAAGGTAAGTCCTGCTCAGCTGCTGAAAGCAATATAAGGTCCACAGCCTATTTACATAGACGCCACAAAGGTGATGTTAAGCGCAACATAACTTTTCAGCAGCGATCTTGCAAAATGTAAAGTGTGCGGAAATCGTTGCGTCTGCTGCTTCTTTTCTCCTTACTTCGCCAGTTCATAAAGCAGGGTTCCTTAAGAAGAGAGGACCCAAAATGCGACTGTCTCTCTCTCTCTTACGATCTGTGATGCATGATGTAGGCAATCATTCAATGTAAATTGCCGAGTGTATTCGGCGCCCAGGGGCTATCGCTGGGGAACACTGGTTATAAAGTTACAAGAAAGCCGACGTAGCATTAAGTGGCATCAATGTAGCCTCATCTGCCCAAAGCCAAATAAGGTCCACAGCCCACAAATGTGCTGTTAAGCGCAACAAAACTTCTCAGCTGCGAACAGGGCATTTAGGTTGTGAAATGCATTCCCAAATGCACTGCCATAAGCAAGTGTTTTAGCCTCGTAGCTACTTCAATTGTGTCCTTTTTCAAATCTTTATGGCACCACAGTTTAATTTTCTTTACTTTAGCTAACTGCCTAATTGCCGACCCAACACCATTTCCCCTTTGTGTCTGCTCTTTCTATTTTAAAGAAGACAACTCCCGCTTTTGGTAATTTGATATTTTTCCACAACATTTTTTCACTCTCCAAAAAACTCGACTTTTTGGTATCGCTTTCACCCTACTTGTAACATTTTTGTTTTCTGTACGATTTTGTCTAATGAAGCGTTAAAACTCCCGTTCGTTGTTTCACATAATTAACACAACTCCATTTCAATGGCCAGTCCCTTTTATGTTCCCCACCCTCTAGCCGAGATCTCATTAACCCTTGACATTTGTCACATGCAGGAAAAAAACCAAAAAAAAAGAAACGAGTTTTAAAGTTAGTTTAAGAACTTGGAGTTTGAGTTCTACAAGTCAATCTACGTGACGTTGAGTTTCTTGCATCCTTTTTTTTTTGTCCTCGCTTCTCCTCTCATGCATCAACGAGTTTGAGCTACGAAAAATGTTGAAACAGATGTCAAATTGTTCAACAATTCTTTGTATTTTTGTTATTTTCATTTATTTTCCCTGTGTGCGCCCCCCTTTCTGTTTTCGTTTGTTTTGGTTCATTGACTGTGCGGTTTCGAATTTCTGTGAAATATTTTCACTTCAACCCGTTGTTGGATTGGTTGGAGTTTATCGATTTGTAGTGCTCAAACTAAGACACCCAAAGAGCAGTTACTAGCAATGAGACATTTGAAATCAATTTTTAAAGCAATTGGATATGTTTTTTCTTTTTGGGGTTAGGGAAGACACATGTGCAGTTTAAGTTACGTCTCAGCTGTGGTCTGTGGTAATACCCCAAGGAGACTATTTTAAGATAACGATTTTGAAATTTATTAATAACCTTAATCATATTATGGGGGGATTTATTTTCACTTATTTTAAGAGTGACCAGATGCGATCAGACAATTTTCAGCTTAACCTTATAGTAATTTTTGCACAATTTCTGTTGTGGACAGAACTCATCGTGAGTGGCTTATCTATGTCAATAAATGTTAGTAAGTCGTGGATTCTATATGAATGATTGTTCGTTGGATGTTTCTTTTAGTTCCCAAGTAACTTGCATATTGTGTCAAAGTTTGACAGCAAGAAAGACTGCTGATGAGAGGATCGGGAGGCCCTTGAAACAATACTATACAGACAAAATCAATTTCAAAAAACCAAATCTGTTTGGTGAATAATTTACAATGATTTTGGTATCAAATATCAGAAAGTTTTGAAACTTTTACGATTGGATGTTCTATTGAACTGTAGATAACAAACAGCTTTACTGTCGCTGCTCAGTGGTCGATGATATAGGTCACAGTAGGCCACTTTTTAGCCTCACTCTTCTTGACAAAATCAGCTTGAAAGACTCGTTTTTAGATACCAGATTCTCAGTGGTAAGAGAGCCTAAAAAATGGGTAAAATTATGAAACAAGTAAAACTTTGAGAGAATAGCGTTGAACACGCTCTCACAGTTTCGTTTTCCATGGGAGATAGGTGTGTGTAGAAACTACTGAGAGGAAAGCGCAATCGGTTATTCAGAGCAGAGTCAGTCAGTCGTGTCTCTCCTTTGTTTTTTAAGACTTTTATTTTGAGAATATTCGCTCTTGGCTCAAGAATTTTCTTACTTAACGTACTTTTGAGAACAAATTTTCATTCTTACCGTACTTTTGAGTACGAACATACTTAATTCAAGTATTAAATTCTCTATTTTTTCTCTTTCCCCACCTATTACTGTTTGGTCCTCTGTTTCAATATTTTTGTTTCAACAAATTCCCAAAAAAAAAAAATAAACAAAAAACCTGCAGAAAGTGCGAAAATCATTTGTGATAAATAATACAACTTCATCAGCAAAAGGTCCCCCCCCCCCACCAAAGCAGAGTTTATATGTATGTATGTTGGTGCTCCTCTTCTGCTGCATAAGTGAAATGTGCACAGGAGATACATTCAAGTCAGCAAACAACAACCAACCGCGCACGGGCAACGGCAACCCAGAAAGGTAATTAATCATCGTCATGGGGCGTGTGCACGATTCGCTTAACGTGAGCCTTTGGCGGTGGTGGCATTCGGTGCGCGGCAGTGTGGCAGTGTGGCAGGCAGCGACTTGCTCTCAGACATTTGTGGCATATTACTCAAGGCATTTCCATATGGTCTAAGCGAGACATGTCTTGTGGCTGGTTGGTTGGTGGGCAGGGGAGGCGTGTCATGGCGTGGCAATAATCATAACGAGCCAAATTAATGCGTTTTTTTCTACTTGAAGCAGAATTCCCGTGCAGTTTTGGTTTTGCATGTGACACATTTGCTGATTTTGTTTATTTATTAATGCGCTTAAATGTTTCTAATAATTTTGTGTGTGGCAGCGGCGGCGCCCGCTGTGACAGTTTTTGGAAATTTGAGTTTTAATTGATTGTTTGGTTGATTTCAACGATTCCGAGTGCCATTTGATTTGGTCAACGGGGCGTGGCCAATTGGCAAGGGGTGAGTTGAGTTTTGGTTTTGCCAATTAGTTGGCTGACTTAATGAGGTGGGGCCCAAGTGAGTTGTTGTGAGCTTGAACGATGAGAAATAATATTTAGAATTTTTATACTCTGTACCAAATGGAACACCGAGTATATTAAGTTTGTGCAAAAGTATGTAACAGGGAGAAGGAATCATTTCCGACCCTATAAAGTATATATATTCCTGATCAGCCGAGACGATTTAGCCATGTCCGTCTGTCCATCTGTCTGTCTATCCGTCTGTATGAACGCACAGATGTCAGAGATGGTAAGAGTTAGAGGTTTGACATGTATGGGACATATATTTCATATACTTGCAGGCAGATCAAGTTTATTTTTAGTTTTTGCCATGCCCCCTTAGAGATGAGCGCGTATAACTCGTGAGCAAATGCGAGCTGCGGCATTAAGGGTACAGAGTAGGTTATAATCGGGCTTGACCGACTTTCTTTCTTGTTTTTGTATACAATTATTATTATACAACGCGATGTTTGCACTTATTCGTGAACTATTTTATGTGCTTATACTTAAATATATCTTTAAGCTTGCCTAAGTCTTCTGAATATATTGAAAAGGGTATACAAGCGACATAGTGAAAATTGTATGAGGAAGTGTGAAAGGCGCTCGCGACAATTGTTTGATGGAAACGTCGACGCTGAATTGATGGTCGTTTACTAGAGGACCCTCTCAATGTCTATTCTCTATTCCATTCTCGTTCGTGTTTGTTAACGAACATCTGGCTTACCCATACAAATACAAGTGTATAAGACGCGACGCGGCAAACAAATCTCCACCTTGTGGCATTTTGATATACTGCGTAACGCATCTTTGTGAGTTCTAGAGTCTTTGGTGTGACCATCATTCGATTTCTTTCATTATATCGATACATTTTGGAGCGTTTATTTTCAAATAATTCCAAAGACTATTCACCCCTTTTGCTCACTTTGTATGCAATTTTCAAAAAAGTCTCATTAATTTTAATTTATTTCTGAAAATTGCTCTTCTCATTTGTTTTTTTTTTGCACTAATTGTCAATAGCCCCTTAAATTGTGTTGACCAAATGATAAATGATCATTTATATTAATTAGTTGCAGCTTCAATTTGGCTCAAGGTTCACTTCACTCTTTCTTTACACTTTACGAGATGTCGAATGATTGATGGATGCTCGTGTTCCACTTATGAGTCATTCCCTAAAGGTCGGCGAGTGACGCACAACCAAAAGATCATAAAAATGCAATTGACAGTTGAAAACACAAGTTTTGTTTGCCACAAAACAGGAAACAGGCTCACGTAAATTTTATTGTTTTCAAAATAAAAACCCGTTTAAGTAGCTTCCCATTATGCTACAAAAACACACACATAATGTACAACCACTTGACACGCATTACACAAAAGTCGCGGCGCGCCGCCTTAACATTTCTTTCATATTTCTTTTTTATGTATTTTTTAAATATTCTGTCGGTTTTTTTTCGGTGGACTGACTTTAATGAGCCAAATGGCAATTTATCAGCTGCGATAGAGATCGAAGAACTACTCAGAACGATCTATCGCTGAACTCATAAACTGTAACAGCAGCTGTCACAGTTGAACAAAATTAAACTGATGATGATAAGAGACGGAGCCGCAATTACTTCACCCCGAAAGGAAAAAAACTAACCCACAAGTGAAACTGAAACTCAACTCGGACGCTTCAAACTTCCGTCACACAGCTCGAACATCATAAAAATAAAACAAAAAAAAAAAACTTTGCCCGTTCCGGACATGCTGAAAAACTGTGGAAACATTGTCAAAATCACGTGCGTGTCGTGCCCATTTTTTTTTTGCTGCTTTTGTAGACTTGTAAATTTATTCGTCACATTCGCCCTGTTTGCGGCTTTTATTGTGCTCAGCGGCATGTTATGGCCGGGGAATTATAACTTTGTCGTTGAATTGGACCAAAGGAATGTGTGTGGAAAGGATATTTGATTTGTCAGGCAGTGGCAACGGAAATGAAACTTTTCAAAGAGAAAAGAAAATTATGAGAATTCTGCTCGAGAATTGGAGACCTCTAATTGCATTTCTTAAGACTAAATATGTTTAGAATTGGCTCAGTTGGCACATTTTTACTTCTCTTGTGTACGGTACGGTATACGGTTTGTCGATATGGGCTATTCTTTCTTTCTTTCTTTCTGTATGTCTGTTACCTTCTCATCCATTCTCTATATACAGTGTGACCATTGTCACCATAACGCTAAAATGTCGATACACTTATACATATTGGCGGCTATTTTCAAAAAACTCCAAAGGGAACACTTGTTTCTTTTTCTCCATTTAGTTCTCCTCATTTTCCGAAGGGCGTCAAGCCTCCATATTGCCTCTATGGAGCCTATTTACACTGGCTTCATTTCTTATCATTATCATTTCTAGAAATGATGCTGTTTCCATTGACAAATCGTCATCTTTTAGACATTCGCAATGCCACGTTGACAAAAACAGCTGAATGGTTTGATTTAAACAACAGGCGCCACTTTCAAACTCACGTGGACTTTTTGCAATATTTACCCCAAAAAAGACATACCCGTTAGGAAATCAATTTCGCGTGGCGAACACATTATTATCGCCCTGAATTATCAGCAGAAAGCTAAATACACAACTTTTGTTGACTTATTTATATTTCAAACAAAATTGCGCCTACTTTTTAAATTCAAATCAACAGTTCATTGGTGATGACACTTTCTATTTCCAGAGAGTAGCGAGTACTTTTTTAAGAAATACCAAATTCCTACGTGGGGAATGCCATCATTTTTAAGAAATGAAAGAAATGAAGGGCAAAATGCAACAATTTGTATCAAAGAAATGATATCATTTTCTTTATTTCTGGTCATTTCAAGAAATGAAGCTTCATTTCTTGGGTGAAAAAGGGCTATTAGACATTCTCCCTAGAAAAACTGCGTCGCCATCAGTTTAGTGAATTATTATCGCTATCGCTATCGCTATCGCTATCGCTATCGCTATCGCTATCGCTATCGCTATCGCTATCGCTATCGCTATCGCTATCGCTATCGCTATCGCTATCGCTATCGCTATCGCTATCGCTATCGCTATCGCTATCGCTATCGCTATCGCTATCGCTATCGCTATCGTTGTCGTTGTCGTTGTTGTCGTTGTCGTTTGCATGCAAAATTTTCCGGGAATTTTCACGCCAGGGGGCGGATTTTCCGACATTAGAAAGTCACATTTCAATTTATTTTGTATTCTGTCCTTACAAACCGAGTTTCAACTCAATCAGATGAAAAATAGTTTTTCGCATGCTGAATTTTCCGGCCATTTTCCTCCTGGGCGGATTTTCCAAAATCGGGGAAACACGTGTCGAATTATTTCGCGTACTTCGCTTACAAACCAAATTTCATGTCAATCAAATGAAAAACAAAATTTTTCCCATACAAACTTTTCCGACGCTTTTCCGGCTTTTCCGGTTGGAATTTTCCAAAACTCCGTCTTAGTACGCCCTTTCACCACTAATGGAAACTCCTGTCCAAATTTCAGCCTTCTATGTCTTACCGTTTGCGCTCTGCGTTGATTGCCAATCAGTGAATCAGTCAGTAGTCAGTCATTCAGGACACACTGTTTTATATATAGAGTAGATTTCGGAAAGTTAACTCGTAAATATCAATCTCACCTTAATTTTTTGTCCACACTCGTTCATTAAGCATTTGCTTAAATTTTCTTCAATGTCAAAGGCGAAATACTTTCGATACACATTTGTTTTTGGCCTTGGCGTTTTAAGCGATCGTTTTGATTGACTTGCAACTCTTAAATAAATAAATTACTCTTTGAAAACACGAATAAAAATTTTACAACGATTAACCGTAGGCGTCTGTACACTTAGCTCTTTCGTTTTGCATAAAAAACGGACAGCATCCAAAGAATACGCAGAAAGCCAACATGCAAAAACGGAACTTAAGTGAAAAAGCGCCAAATATATACATATTTACATACATTACATAAATACATACATATAGAAACCTACCCAGCCTACCTACCTACCTGTCGAAAGTATGCATTACGCCTGATGAAAAAGTAATGCAATACAACCGCTGCTTTTCGTTAGAGAGATAGTAATCGGAAAGAAACTGAAACAACCGATGTCTATTTCGTTCGCTTATGTGCTTCCCCCCCCCCCCCCCCCCTCCCCCTCATTCATAAGCTTTTTTGACATTTCTTCTATTTTCTAAAATTGTATTTGTATGCAGAACAAATTTGTAAGTGTAGCAGTGACATGACACATACGTGGCGAGGAGTCACTTGAATTTGGCTTAGTTGTTAGTTAGTTTTAGATGTACATACATGTAATTATTGGGAAAACAAACTCGCAATGTTGAAAACTCAATTGGCAAAAGTGATGGAGGCTCAAAAATTGAAAAATGCCAAATTGATATATTGGTCATCCTTAAAAAGCTGACGAAAAAGAACATGCCCCCTGATAACGACGTATTTCCCATTTGTAGTCTGGACAATTTAAAGCAGAGATGGGCGCGTCGCGACGTTCCAATGCACACGAGGCAGCGTGTGCATAGGAACTCTGCCGCGGCCGACTGCACAAAATCACACGTACGCTATAAGCATTGAAAGCTATTTATAGAACACGAATGCGGCGCACGCAAATTGTGCTTGTATGCGTGTGAAAAGTGTAACGATATGTGTGCATGCCCATCTCTGATTTAAAGCTTTGTAAAGGAATAACAAATAAAATCATTTAAAATAAACTAATATAAAAACCACTGCATTATTACATCATTACCCACTCATATAGGCTGTAATGCACTTGCATTACCAACCCATATACTTCTCTATAAATACTACATTGCATCGTAAAACAAGTACTTTACCCACCCACCTGTATACTTTTCCATCTTTAGTAAATTGAATCGTAATACAAGTGCTTTACGACTGAGTGTACGATTCCTAAATTGTGTATTGAATTGTAAACGGACTGCGAACATTCTGCATTACAATTTAAAAAAAAATATATGCATTCGTAATGGGAAACCGATGGCAGTTCGGCTCTGGCATACTTGATTTATTACTAGTAATGCAGGCGGCCATGCATAAGGCAAAGTAATGCAGATTGTATGCGATTATTTCCTTCATACTGAAAGCAAAGTAATCTAGAAGTTATCGATTTTGTAATGGGTATATGCATAGACAAAAACAATATCTGTTGTCTCTCTCTCTCTCACGCGCAGTCAGCAGCTTTGAATATAGAGATGCCACTCTCTGGCGCACGTAGCAGCTCCTGAATATAGCGATGACAAAATTCCTTGCGGCAAGTACGAAAGTTAAAAAAAAAATGAAATTGCTTAGAACCGAAACTGTACTGGTACACTGTTTAGGTTCTTTTCGGTTCTAAATATAAGGTTGTCAAAAAAGTCTTGCGGTATTTTTATTGAATTTTCAATTGTTCATAAAATTGGTTATAATAATGCGATTTAAGTCAAATATGCGCCGTTTTGTTCGATGACGAGTTCCCAACGAGATGCCAACTTCATAATGCCCCTCTTATAGAAGCTCGCTTCCCTATTGGCAAAAAACTCGGAGAGCCAATTTTCACAGGACTCTCTTGTGGCCAACTTCCGACTACCAAGCTCGTTCGCCATGGACAGAAATAGGTGGTAATCACTTGGTGCGAGATCCGGACTATACGGTGGATGCAAAAGAACCTCCAATCCGAGCTCCCGGAGCTTCTGGCGCGTCACCAATGATGTGTGTGGCCTGGCGTTGTCCTGATGGAAGACAATTCGGCCTCTGTTGATCAAAGATGGCCTCTTCTGCATGAGTGCTGCATTCAAGCGGTCCAGTTGTTGGCAGTACAGGTCCGAATTGAGCGTTTGGCCATAGGGGAGCAGCTCATAGTGGATGATTCCCTGCCAATCCCACCAAACACACAGAAGAACCTTCCTGGCCGTCAATCCAGGCTTGGCCACCGTCTGGGCAGCTTCACCGCTTTTCGATCACGACCGTTTGCGCTTCACGTTGTCGTAAGTGACCCACTTTTTATCGCCAGTCACCATCCGCTTCAAAAACGGGTCGATTTTGTTGCGATTCAGAAGCGATTCGCATGCATCCATACGGGCAAAAATGTTTCTTTGCGTCAAGTCGTGTGGCACCCATACATCGAGCTTCTTTTTGAATCCAAGCTTCTTCAAATGGCTTAAAACGGTTTGATGACTCATGCCCAGCTCTTGGCCGATGCTACGGCTGCTTCTACGCCGGTCTCTTTCGATCAATTCAGCGATTTTATCGCAATTTTCGACGACAGGCCTTCCGGACCGTGGCGCATCTTCGATCACCTCTGCACCAGAACGAAAACGTTGAAACCATCGTTGTGCGGTGGAAATGGAAACTGTATCGGGTCCATAAACTGCACAAATTTTATTGGCAGCATGAGATGCATTTTTGCCTTTATCGTAGTAGTACTGTAAAATATGCCGTATTTTCTCTTTATTTTGCTCCATGTTTGCGACGCTATAACTCACGAACGACTAAAAACAAACAACAATAAATCAAACACGTGTTAGCGCGTGAAAAGAGCTTTCCAAAAAGCTCTAGCGTGAACCGATGAGACGAATACAACTAGAACTACGCGCTTGCAAAGACAAGCTTGCGGAAATACCGCAAGACTTTTTTGACAACCTATTATATCGGTTCACGAATACCCGTATACTAAAAATTAAAAATATCGGTTCCGGTACAGGTTCCGGTTCTGAGTTTTAATCGGTTTTTTTTCGGTATACGGTTCCGGTGCCGGTTTGATTCCCTGCTTTAATTATAGACTTTTTATATGGAATAATGGAAATCCTACATTTTCACATATTTCTTAGGCCTTTTTCGCTTTGCGAAATCGATTTAAATCTTGCAAAATTGCTCAATTTTCAACTTTTCCAAAATCGTTGCATTAAGCTCTTGATAAACAAACTGAATGCACCATTTTCGGTGTTACATTATTTAAGCGGTTTTCTTTAAGCCAATTCCACATAAGCATAATTTACACTTCTTAAAGGGTATTCAATAAAAACCTTAAGCCTTATGCCCATTTTGAGGGCATAAAAAAAGTTGAATAAATGTACACACGGTCACGTTCGTATGTCCTCGCCCATTCATTCATTCATTTCAGTCATCCCATCAGTTCCATCATCAACATATTCCGAGTCCAACGAGTAACAGTACGAGTATTTGCTATTTGCCCTGTGTAAATACAATTCGTTGGCCTCATGATTAAAGGATGTTTATTAAATATTCATGTAAATGTCAATTTAAAGCTACTGTTATTTCCACCCACTCACGAGGGGGAACGAACAAAAGGCGAGTGTCACTGTTGGCGGCTTTTTTCTGTAGTTTCTGTTATTATTGATATGACAAGGAATCTTTTCCTTTTCCCCCCTTTTCATTTTCAATTTGGGCGTGTGTCGTCGTCCAGGAAGAAGGGGAAACAACAACAATAGATTTATGGCAAACAAAACATAAAATGCATTCAAATGGAATAAAAAATGTGTTTGGTTTGATTTGCATTTCGATTGTTAGGTCGTTAAAAGAAAGTAAGCCTGGCAACTCTGCTTTCTAACAACCCTGTTCCACACTGGCTATCGCTGCCATTTTTGTCTGGCATGACAAGGCAAATCTGTGGAGAGAAAAAGTTGAACGCAAAACGTGTAAAGCAAAAACGAAATGGAGGAGCCAATGGAACAAGAAGAGATTTTCAATTCTGCAAATTTGGATTTCATGGAGTTTATGAACTCCCTCGATCAGGCTGCACCCGAAGCAGAAGAAGAAGCAGTCGCGGAGTCCGTAGCAGTGGAGCTGCCATTGCCAGTGCAGATGCCAGTGCAGGTCTACCAGCCGTATAAGGAGAAACCCAAGATTACCACCATTCAACTGGACGCGCCCAAACTCAAGGTACCCCTAGAGCATCCCCTGAAGACATTTGCCTTTGTGCACAAACTATACCTGGCCACCAGCAGTGAAGGCATTACATTTCTCAATTGGTCAGCGGATGGCTTGGAACTGTTGGTGCAGCTTGTGGGCCTACAACAACATTTGGCCAGTGCGCAGAGTCTATTTTCCAGCGGCAGTGTCTTGCAGTTTTCCTCCCATTTACTCGATTTGGGTTTTCAGCGTTTGTGGTCCAAGGAGTTGCAAGAGCCGGCCAACGCTTCCTTTATTTACCTAATCTATAAACATGCACATTTTATGCGTGATCAACCCGAGGATTTGCACGCCATAAGCGAAGTGGTTTATGTGGGTGAAAATTTGGACTCTGCGGCATATGCAACCTTGACGAATCCCTCGGCCAGTCACTTGGCACGCACCAGTGTCCGTGGTGATCTCTGCTCCACTTTCCACACAACGCGTTCTTCGCTGCAAATGGCACGCAATCGTCTGCAAACTGTGCTACGTTATCAAACCGATATGCAGTTACTCCAAGAACAAGTCAAATCCAAGATGCCCTTGACTAACCAAATAGTATCACGTCGTGGTCGCCTGGCCAACAGTCGTCAGCCGTCGCTACCCCTACGGCTCTCATCTGCGGCGGCCAATTATGTCAAGCCTCACGAGTCAGTTCTACGCATTTCACCCGGCCAAGTGCCCGAATATGCGGGCTATTATGGCAACGTGGACAAGTCCTTGGTCAGTGCATTCTTCGGCGAGTATTTGCCACGCTATGGCAATAAAATCCACGGCGAAAAGGATATCGTCATGGATGCCACCAATAAGGTGTCCACTTTTCAGCAAAATCTACCCATTGGCGTTAACTTCACCGACGACGAAGACGAAACACTTTTGGAGACTGAACTTGTGCAGCCCATAGCCTCCACCTCAGCTGCCGCCACTGCAAGACGAGCACTTAAACGAGCATTCAAAGAAGATGACGATCATATACAGCAGGCCTTCAATTCGCTCTGCTCAGATGATAATGAAGTGCCGAAAACACAGACGAAGCCCAAAACTAAAAAGAAGCGTCTGGTCAAGTTCTTTGAATCTAGTTCCAGCGACGATGAGCCTTTGAAGCCAGTGACTATAAAACCACTTCATCATATAGACACTAAGTTCGACGAGTTGGCGACTGAAAACGAGGAGGAGCTGGTAGTTTTGAAACCTGCCGCCAAAGTGACCAAAACTAAAAAGCCGAAGAAAGGCAAAACCAACCCAGAGGAAGAGAAAATGGAAGTGGTGGAAGCTGTAGCAGAAGACGAGGATGGGGATGGTTTCGATAACGATGATTTTAATGACAAGAATGTTAAATATCGCAAAGTGCCTGTGCCAGCCAAACGGCGTCGCTATGATTTGCGCAACTCAAAGCGTTCTCAATAATCAATATAAATTTTAAATTAAGTTTGTTTTATACAAATAAAGATTACTTTTTTGACTTCAAACTAATTGTATTCCCTGATCTTTAAATAGGCTGTACAAATTTCTATGCAGAAATCAATAAGTGCTGTAATGTTCTTTCAGATTACCACTATTTCTTTCTTGATTTGTAACTTAGAGCCGTCACATTTCAGCATTCACACCGAAGTAAGCCAAATGCTTGCCGAGGCTTGTGCCAAGTGAGCAAATAGCTTTGCAGTCGAGGGCCAGCGGTCGATAAAGTAGGTCAGAGTTGCTTTGCGGTTTTGCCATTGCTTCTTTTAACAAAATCTCTGCCTTAAAGCAACTATGCTGGCTCGTTAAATCAATTTGTAATCTTAAATTATGAAACTGGGCAATGTAAAATTTTGCGACAGGGGAACTGACAGCTTATTACGATTGGTGTGACCCTTCAACGCCAAACTACCATTCTTCAACAGCAAAATACCACCAAATGTCAAACATCCACTCCGAGAGTTAAAAGAGTTATTATTTATAAGGTCTGTACCAGAGAAATGCAAAAATTACTTTTTTCTTGATTGGCTCATAGACAAAAAGTCTTACATTTAATCAATCAACAAAATATATTCAGCTCGTACCGCAATCGAGCGGTTGAGCCAGAGTTTTGTGATCCAACTTTTATGTTCTTTATTCATCAAACAAAACTCAGCGTTGAATATAATCAGAGTCATACCGGCAAACGCATTGTGTGTTCGATCGAACAAAACTCAGAATTGACTGGCCAGCAGCATTGCTCTCTCTCTCTCTCTTTCCATATCTGCCCGCAGCGCCTATGCGTTTTTGCAAGAGTTTACTCACACGAGGTGATTTTCGCTCACTCTAATCAATCGTCATTGAGCAAAACGAACAAAATACCCGAACTGATTGGAATGAAGATTATAATCAGAGTGGCAACAATAGGATTGAATAAAACTCATCGGCGAACATGTTGAGTATGCAAAGCGAGTTTATTCTGATGTTGATTAATGTATGAGTGTTTTGCAATCGAACGAAGCCGTTCTTTGGTCTGTACCCGGTAACAAACTTTCGAAATTTAGCTGTCTCATATGTTCCAAGACTATAGGACAGTTCCCCAGGACTATCTTGCAACCATCTTCTAGCTAACTACATAAGCCCAGTGTGTGATAGCCCAGCGAAAGTAGATGCTAGGCTATCTTTAAAACGAAAAGAGTCCATACCAATCTCTCAAAAAACACTGCATAGTGAAAGCCTTAGAAAAGTTTGGATTATGGTGAAAAATAAAATGCCGTACACTCAATTAATAACTGAGAAAATTCTTAGAAATGTAGACTGGTGACAGGAATTTTAAGAGGGCCCGAAAAAGAGTTGCAGCAGTTGTACCAAAACAGATACAGTGGAAACTCTGAAACATTTTATCTGTTAATCCTTTTGGTTTACAGTGTGATTGTTATACTCTGTACCAAAGGTACACAGAGTATATTAAGTTTGTGCAAAAGTATGTAACAGCCAGAAGGCATCATCTTCGACCCTATTAAGTATATATTTTCTTGATCAGCCGAGTCGATATAGTCATGTCCGTCTGTCTGTCTATCCGTCCGTCCGTATGAACGAAGAGATCTCAGATATGGTAAGAGATAGAGGTTTGACATGTATGGGACATATATTTCTTATACTTGCAGGCAGATCAAGTTTATTTTCAATTTTTGCCACGCCCACTCCCGCCTCCGCCATTTGGAAAAGACATCATATCTTCCAGAGTTTTCATGATAGATTATTCGTAACTTCTAGAGACATCTAGTAATCAAAATTGTTTATCGATTTGCTGAAGGAATGATAAAGATCGAATGAACGATGCTCCAGTTATGAGCCAGTTAACACCCCCCACCCATAACCACAGCATTCCGTTCAACAGAGGCAATCTTAGTGAGACAGAGAGAGAGAGAAACTTCGAGATGAGCGCGTATAACTCGTGGGGGAATTAAGGGAACAGAGTATGTTATAGTCGGACTTGACCGACTTTCTTTCTTGTTTAAGTTACCATTTGATTATCAATCATAGAACTATTAAGTGGGCTCTAGGTCAATAAGTTATGGTTTTGTTTATAGCATTTCTAAAACAAGCTATTTCATGAATTTCCACAATTCAATCATTAGCGATCTTTGCCTATCTTCAATGAGCTGGCAGAGGCTACCTCATGACAGAATTGCTATGACTGCTGGGGAATCCCAAAGGCAGTCTTGTAGCAAAATCCGAGAACAGCAGCGATTGCCAAGTTACAGAAGCTTTTTCTCTCTGTTCTCTTAGCAACATGTTGCCAGCAACAGTTTTAAATGCACTGTGATTATGTTGGCAATAACTTTGGACATATGGCCCAGTCGACAATTAAATCGATTATCGCCTTTTAATCTCTCACGCCCTCGTCCCATTACCGCACACACACATACACACACACACGCACTCAGAGGCAGGGCAATCAAAAGTGTAATATTATCTCAAAATACTTGTATCTTACCAATTTCAAGTTGGAAACAAACACCCACACGGACAGACAGACAGACAGAATGAGGGGGGGAAAAAAAAACATTCAGACGGCAGGCACAATCAGTCCAGTGTTTACAAGTTTTATGAGCCACCAAATAACAAGATGAACAACAGGCAACGAAACCGAAACCAATTCCTTGTTTTTTTTTGTTTTTTTTTTTGGTGAAGACCTCCAAAGCCAAAAGCCAGGTTACGCTTTGCCTTCGATTTGCGTTTCCCTCTTTTGCAAAAATTTATTTTTATAACGCGCAGCGTGAGCCCAGACATGATTTTTATCGTCTTTAATTTGCTTTTTATTTGATATCATATTTCAGGGCAGGAGCAAACTGAAAACAAAAGCAAGTCTCGTTTCTTGTTTTTTTGGGGACTTTGAGTCAAGACGTCATAATGTCATAAAAATGTCACATACTTTTAATAACTTTATGACAGCTACAAAATCATAAACAAAATGCTCTGACAGCCCCGACATGCAAATGCAAGGGGAAGAAGCAGGAGAGACTGCACAAGATCTTTTGGGAGTCATCATAATGAGATGTGTCATGTTTAACTTCTGAGAAATTGGTGTTGAAGATTATGTAGAAGCTTGTTCTGGGCCTGATTGACCTGATGGAAAATTAGGTGAAATGCTCCAAGGATAAGCTTAAGCGATCTCCAAATCTCCAGATACATAAATTCGTTGTGCAGTTTTTAAATTATGGCGCGGCACACCAAAAAGGCGACAGAGTCATACCCTTAGAGTTATTAAATGCCAAGTTATTTGTCGTTTAACTGGAAATCCATGCCGGTCCCGGCCGTACTTTATGCTTAAGACAAGACACCATTTCCAACTCGGGAGGGCGACTTCTTCGACTGCTTTATGACTTTGAGTAGGAAATCTTTACGAGTCTGTGGCCCCGAAAAAAAGTGAGACAAATTTATTGGCAAAGTATAAATGTTTCTTTTCTTTCTTTAACGTTTTTGTGTGTGGCGGTTTGTTTTTTTTAATATGA
The DNA here is from genome assembly GCA_037044535.1 of Lordiphosa magnipectinata. Taxonomy (NCBI): domain Eukaryota; kingdom Metazoa; phylum Arthropoda; class Insecta; order Diptera; family Drosophilidae; genus Lordiphosa; species Lordiphosa magnipectinata. Next base: position 17,927 of record JBAMBO010002955.1, read on the forward strand.
AGTCGTAAACATTTTTAATGATCCATGGTGATTGTAAAACTATTTGCATATGGGACATTATGCATTATGGGGACTGACTGGGCGCGTTGGTAATTTGTCTTTTCGTTTTGATGGGAAACAAATAAAAAAAAAGTTATGCCACAAATCCATGTAGCCTGGGAGTGTAAAATGGAGAACAGTGGAAGAAAGAGACTGGCCTATTTGTGGCAAAAGTTTATGGTGAAAACGGTATTCTGATTGTTCATAGATTTATCATGAAGAGTTGTGCATCAGGGACCTGTTTATGGCTTTAACTGGACGTCCGTTAAACATTCCTTATTCAAAAACTATACTATCCATGATAAATGAGCTTCCATTTTCACTTTCGTCAACATTTTGCAGTTTTTAGACAAATTTTGTGCTGAAAAACGGTTTAAAATCGCAAAATTTTACATTACACAAGTGAAAATTAGAGCACGGCTGTATAAGAAAACAAGAAAGAGAGTCGGTCAAGCCCGACTATAACATACTCTGTACCCTTAATGTCGCAGCTTGCATTTGCTCACTCTCTCTCTCTCACTAAGATTGCCTCTGTTGAACGGAATGCTGTGGTTATGGGTGGGGGTGTTAACTGGCCGTTTTTTGCTCATAACTTGAGTATCGTCCATCCGATCTTTATGATTCCTTCATCGTCCCTTCATCATTCCTTTATAATCGATAAATAATTTTGATTACTAGATATCTCTAGACCAGAGATGGGCATGCACACATATCGACACACTTTTCACACGCATACAAGCACAATTTGCGTGCGCCCCATTCGTGTTCTATAAATAGCTTTCAATGCTTATAGCGTACGTGTGATTTTGTGCAGTCGGCCGCGGCAGAGCTCCTATGCACACGAGGCAGCGTGCTGCCTCGTGTGCATTGGAACTTCGCGACGCGCCCATCTCTGCTCTAGACGGTACAAACAATTTATCATCAAAACTGTGGGAGCTATGACGTTTTATCCAAATGACGGGGGCGGCAGGGGGCGTGGCAAAAATTGAAAATAAATTTGATCTGCCTGCAAGTATAAGAAATATATGTCCCATACATGTCAAACCTCTATCTCTTACCATCTCTGAGATCTGTGAGTTCATACGGACAGCCGGACATGGCTATATCGACTCGGCTGTTGATGCTGATCAAGAATATATTTACTTTATAGGATCGGAAAAGATTCTTTCTCCCTGTTACATACTTTTCCACAAACTTAATATACTCTATGTACCTTTGGTACAGAGTATAAATATCGCCGGTATTTTTCAAAATTCTCATTTTATAAGTACGACTGCCGATATCTGGAGTTGCAATAACAAAAGTTACTTTCGTGTAATCGGCCATCAATCAAGATATCAATCTACATTGTCATCACCTCGTGCTCGCATATTAGCGTGTGCGATTTTCCCCACACACATGAGGTAATTGCTACTGTATTAGCTGAAGTTCATAGCAAATACGGACTTAGAGATAGCCAAATGTTAAACAATTACAGAAAATGTATCCAAATTCAGAATTCCTTTTAAAGTGTAGTTTTTAGATGAGTCTGATTTAAAGTTAATAGAGCGGGATAGTTCAGCTGATGCTGAAATTATTTTTGCCAGGCACTTTAGATGCGCATCACACACTTGCTAAACAGGCTCTACTAAACACATTATTCAAGCGGTTGTACAATTCTTCCTCAGCGAAAGCAACGGCTACTTGAAATGCTGATAAGAGATACACAGTAGCAGCAACTGAAGTTGAGAACACTGTAGTGTCTTTGGCATTCAGTCTTAGCATTCAGAATTGACAGTGGTCACATGAACCATTTGGCCGAAGAAACAGGCGACCATTTGCTTCACAGTGCTTCGTGTGCGAAAAACTTTTGTGGGATTCGGCTCGTCTTGAAACACCCACATGGTAGATTGCGATTTTGTTTCCGGCTTATACGCATATATCCATGATTCGATCTTATAAACGTCTTTTGAAGCACCGCGATTGTATGTTTTCAGCATTTCTTTGCACCTTTCCACACTAGCCATTCTTTGAGCGATTCTCAAAATATGCGGAATTCAACGCGAACAAAAACAAAATCTTACATTCGCTGGTGGAACTAATGTTTAGGGATGTCTCAATCCCACAGTATGTCACATAACCATCTTGCAACATCAGTTCACGCACAGCATCGATGTTTTCCGGCACAACATTTAAACGACCTTCACGGAATGGCATACAAAGAACTGAGTTCATCGAAACACTCTTGTTGAGATAATCCACGTCGTGATAAATAATTCAAGGAAAACCTTCGCTTTGAAATTTTCATTTTAAAGCCAAATAGATCTCTTCAACTCACTGTAAACAACAGGGTTTGAAAAACTGTCAGCAAAATAGCAATAGCACTGAAATTTATGCCTCTGGCTGTGCTGTGCTTTGAAGAAATCGTAGTTAAGCCCAAAAATCAAAACCCAAAGCTGTGCTATTGCTTTGCTGTGAGAATTTCAAAAGCAAAGCAATAGCACATGTGAAATACTTTCGAAGCAGCGCTGTTGAATATTTTAAAAGCATAGCACACTAAGCTAAGAAAGTGCAATAGCACACATATTCCAGCAAAAATGTAGTGTAATATTATTTTTGTTTTATATAGAACTAAAATATAAAATTAATGCCGCTGCAATTAAAACGAAATATGCAGAAATGATCAGATTTTAATAGATTTAAAAGAAGTCTATATTCAAAATTGGATGCCTAGAGCTCTTAACATTTCAGAGATCTGTAAGTGATTTGGACAGATAGACAGACGTGGCTTTATTTTGACAATATTTCTAATGATATCCTGCGCTTTTAAAATATTTACAGTAAAGCATTTCCGATTGGGATTGCCATTTCATATTTTGTATACTTTACAATTGGTAACATGTTTTGCTCCAACATAACTCTTTTTAAGTTTTTTTAAGATCGAAGGACTATATCCAATACCTGTCATAGGAAGGCTCGTTTGGCTCGTCTTTCCACATTGCAATTGTCAACATTATAGTATCATTTAAATACGGTTGATTTAAATAAGATGACTACATATTACAGATGAAACAATTGATAAGAAATGAGAATAAAACGTTGTCAGATACAGATTATGCTATGGTCGGACTTCGCTGATACTCTTACTGCTTCTCAACTGCATTAATATTAAATAAGTTTTCGATTTTCATGTTGTTTGGTTGTTTTTTTATACTCTGTACCGAAGGTACATAGAGTATATTAAGTTTGTGCAAAAGTATGTAACAGAGAGAAGGAATCATTTCCGACCCTATAAAGTATATATATTCTTGATCAGCATCAACAGCCGAGTCGATATAGCCATGTCCGTCTGTCCGTCTGTCTGTCCGTATGAACGAAGAGATCTCAGAGATGGTAAGAGATAGAGGTTTGACATGTATGGGACATATATTTCTTATACTTGCAGGCAGATCAAGTTTATTTTCAATTTTTGTCACGCCCCCTCGCGCTCCTACAGTTTTGGAGATAGATCGTTCGTTCCTTCTAGAGAGACCTTGTAAACAAAATTATTTATCGATTTGCTGAAGGAATGATAAAGATCGGATGAACGATACTCAAGTTATGGGCAAAAAACGGCCAGTTAACACCACCCACCCCCCCACCAACAACCACAGCAACATACCCTAACCGTTCAACACAGGCAATCTTAGTGCGAGAGAGAAAGAGAGAGAGAGAGAGAAACTTAGAGAGCGCACCGCGTTGTGCGCGGGGTGTTAACTGGCCGTTTGACTCCTGAGCAAATGCGAGTGTAAGGGTACAGAGTATGTTATAGTCGGGCTTGACCGACTTTCTTTCTTGTTTTTTAGCTGCCTGCATGCAGTGGCTGCCCCCATCTTTCTTCTTCGGTAGCTCATTGTTGTCAGGCATGGAATCACATGCTATTCTGCTGTCATTGACGGGGTCGGTGAATCTGAATTCCCCATTTTCGACCTTTGGTTTCACATTCTCCCCATCTTGAAGATGAGTTAACCTTCACTGAGTGTTACTTGATTAATATATATAAATAGCGACACCTCCCAAAATTTTGAAAAAATTACACAAATTGTATCTAGGAATGACAGTTAGATATGTATAAAACGAGATTGGTACCTCAACTGAAAGTCTCAAATAAATGGTGTTAAAAATTTCGAAAAATCTTGTGGGTAACGGCTTGCATTTTAAAGTTTACTAAACAACACAAATAGCGCTCGTACATCAAAACGTTGTGAGACCGTTTATGCCAAAAAATTTCAAATTTTATTTTGGTATTACCAGATTTTAACTATTGACATTAGTGTTACCAGTATTATCCCTCGTATGATTCAACATGTTAGTTAAAGGGGGGATTCTCCATGTGAATGGTGACAGTTCTGCGTCGATTTCACTTAGTTTCATCAAAATCGGTTTAGTTTAACTGTAGATATCATGGCCGCCAGTTTGAAAAACGTGGTTTCGAGAAAAATGCGTTTAAAGTTTGAAGTAAATTTTTGGCAAAAAAAAAGAGATCGATCAAAAATGTAAAAATTTAGTTCGCGAATGGTGACAATTCTGCGTCGATTGCATTTTGTTTCATCAAAATCGGTTTAGCAGAACTGAAGAAAAGTGGCTTGGCAGTCCGATAAAGTTGTTTTGAAAGTAATGCTTACAGATATATTAGTCGGCGATGCCAGCTGCATACAGCGGACCTTCCTCATCTTCAAAAAAAAACTGTTTTCAGCAGCAGCTCTCTCTGCTCTGCGTGCCATTCTGCCTTCTTGTAGCCTGAGCATTGTGTAGGATAGCCTTCGATTTAATATCGATTTAAAATCGATTAATATTCGATATAGATCTGAGGCGACAACAGGTTACCATTCAAATTCAAGAACCGGCTAACGGCCGGTTCAGCTCTATTAATTCGAAATTTCTTTACTCCAAAATGACTCGTTTTAGCGAAGACATTGTTCGACCACATCGGCTATATCTTCTAAAGTAATTCAAATTTCAAAAATTCCTTTTAGGGCAATAATCTCAAATATCCAAGCCATAAAAAAAGGTAAAAAAAAATCGAAAAAAAAAATGTTGCACATAGAGAATCCCCCCTTAATTATCCTAACAAAATTGTAAGCGGCAAGCTCAGCCGCTCAGAAAATGGTAAATATTAATTAATAACTTATCAAATTCTTAACCCTCATGTGTAACCCCCCACCTCACACCCACTTTCTGACAATATAATCAAAATGTTCCATCTCGCACTCTTCATACCCTGCGGCCATTTACACTTTGGTTGGCAAACATTTCATGAATTCATTTGCTCAACAGCGCGGAAAATTTGTGGACAAAATGAAAAGTTGCTCCGCCCAGGTGTCTGACATGAGAAACATGATTAGCCTGGCAGACGAAGCCAAATCTATGAAGCAGCAGGATAAGAAAATGCATTTAAATTCAAGATCAACATAGTTGGGCACTTTAGTAGTGTCTCGTTCTTAGTGGAAGATGAAGCTGCAGTTGGTATTCCTAAGTGTCTTGATGTTGTGTGGCTCTGTAGCGAGTGAGCCAGCTTACGTCAAGGTGCGACAGTTGGAGTTTTTCGAGTGGCTGATCTCAATTTGGTTGCCCCCAACCACCCCAGTAGTTCCCATCACAACTACCACTTCTCCGGTCAGTTCTTCCGCAGAGACTGAATGCCCCCACTGCCGCTGTGGCCTGATCAATACTTTGCACAAAATAGTGGGTGGTCAGGAGACGAGTGTACATGCTTATCCCTGGCTGGCTGTGATATTGCTGCATCAACGTTTCTACTGTGCGGGTTCGTTGATCAGTGATCTGTATGTCCTAACGGTGGCACATTGTGTGGTGGGTGTGCCCATTGAACTGATCAAAGTGAGATTTCTGGAGCACAATCGTAGCCACAGCCATGAGCTGGTAGTGGAACGTCAAGTGATGAGAGTGAAAACGCATGAGCTTTACAATCCGAGAAGTTTTGAAAATGATTTGGCTTTGTTGCAACTCGAGCGGAAAGTGGAACTGCGAGCATACTTAAGACCTATATGCCTGCCACGGCCGGGTCACAGCTTTGATGGGGAGTTGGCTTTGGTCACAGGTTGGGGGGCACAAAGAGAGGGAGGATTTGCCACGGACAGTTTACGGGTGAGTGAAGAAGTCAAGGCTAAGCTAAGTAACTCAATTCCTTCTCCCCCAGCAAGTGGAGGTGGTTATACTTACTCAAAGCGAATGCCGCTGGAATTCTACGTATAAACCCGTACAGATTACGGATAATATGCTATGTGCGGGTTATCTTCAAGAGGGTGGCAAGGATGCCTGCAGTGGGGATAGCGGTGGACCTCTACAGGTATTATTTGACGATCAACCGGGTCAGTATCAGCTGGTGGGTCTGGTCTCTTGGGGTGACGGCTGTGCCCGTCCCTATTCACCCGGCGTCTATACCAGGGTTAATCAATATCTACGCTGGATTGAGGCAAACACTCCAGACGCTTGTCTCTGCCAGCCCTAACCAGAGAAGGATTATTAAGCTCATCCATCAGAATTTTGCCACACAAAATATTAGCAAATTTTGCATTGTCCCTCTCCCTCTCTCTCTCTCTCTCTGAGGAGCCACTCCTTAACCATAGCCATATCCTTAACTGTATCCATTGGCAAATAAAAAAGCAATTTGAAACTGGGTTAGAGCTGCCTCAGCTCCGGCAGCACTTGAAGGTAAGCATTTTGCAGACGTTTATTGTGCAAAAAGCAAACTTTGCCCGGATAAGAGTTGCCGGAGGAGGCCATTTCTCATATATAAATCCCAATTTGCTGCGAAATATTTTGTGCAATTGTGATTGTTATGCATTTTGCATTTGTGCAATCATAAAGTTCAACAAAAATCCCAAGGACACGGGCTTACGGACACTCTCACAGCAGGAGCAAGTTTATTTTGTGGCAACCGAGTTTTTAAAGTTGCATAAAGTTTCGGCTAATGGTAACAAATTATTCCAATGCAGAAAACCGGGGTAAATTGAGTTGAGCATTCTGAGAGTTTTGATTGGAAGATAATGCACATTGCTAAAAGTAATTTAGAACTATGGGAATTTGATTTGCAGTTTGAATGGATAGCTAAATAAGTCGAACTTCGAACAAACTGAAATTGACTGGATAAATGAGAGTTGAGTTTTGGCCAAGTTTTTGTAGTTTTATAGTATAGGACTGGCAAAGTTTCTCTTCTTAGCTTGATTCCTTTTGGTTTTCTTTGCGCTTATCATATGTAGCGCGATGTATCAGCTCACAGTTCAAACCACTGAAACTAGAGATTGAAGATTTTACATTGACCTTCGATAATCTATGTAGAAGCTAATTCTGAAAACAAATTTGATGAATTCTTTTCCGAAATGGATGAAAATGCTCGCAAAAGTTTTAATAGACAAGCATTTTTATCCTTTTCGGGAACAGCTTTCGTTTCATCTGCTTAAATTCGAACCAAGGCTCCCAACCGCCGAAATTCCGGACTTTTGAACTTGTCGTAAGACGTTAAGTTGGGTTTGCGGTTCGGTATTTGGAGTAGCATCGATCTCAATACTTTGGTTTGAACCTTGGTTCATAACTTATTGTAAAATTTGCACCTCTCTTTTTGCGAAAATTTTAGATCTATTGAAATATCAACTGGATTCTCAATTGAATCGACAAGGACTCTTACATTACTCTTTTTCTTTTTCGTCTTCTTTTTTGGCCCGTTAGTTGCATCACAACCGCTTGACGGTCTCGTCCTCTGCTTCAAATGCCCTCCAGTCGCTTCAGCTCCGTGCGAGCTGGCACCAGTTGTTCACACCAAGGTTGGAAATATCTTTCCGCACATGATCCTCCATCTTTGTGGTGGGCGTCCCCTCTTGTCTCTAGCTTCAATTTTCTATGCCTTTTTTACTGGAGTTTCTTCATTCATCCGGGTTACATGTCCTATTCAGCGCAGCCGCTGTTGCTTCATGCGCTTGACCAGACTGGTGTCCCCTTAGAGCTCATACAGTTCGCGATTCCTTCGAATGCGGAATTCTTCGCCAAATTTGTAACTTCCATAAAAACTCCAAAAAAATGTTCGCCGCGTCAACTGCTGCTGTCAATGTCCATGCTTCTGCGCAGTATTGCAGATTATATGCCGTATATTAATATCATTTACACAACTTCTTAAGTGATTATGTAGATCATTCGGAATCGGAATTGTCAAATATTCCCGAATGTGCTATTCGACACTCTTGATGTCAAAACGTTTCGGCCGAATTCTTTAATCGTTATTTCTTGAAAAAAAAAAAATATAGTCAATTGGACTGAGGAGAGTATCGGTACGGAGAGGGCAAGCAAACATTAAGATAATAGCGTTGAACAGTGTTCAATGAACACGCTCTCACAGTTTCGTTTTTCATAGGAGAGGGGTGTGTGCAGAAACTACTGAGAAGAGAGCGCAATCGGTTATTGAGAACAGAACGAAGGCGGCAAACCTGAAAAATTTCGGCGAAGGTTCGATCCGGACCGGTTCCTGTACTTATCGAACCCAAGGTTTTGGTTCGAGTCTGGGTTCATAGAATGTTAATTAGTTGACCGATTTTTGGCTCAATATCATTGTGACACATTTTTGAACTCAAAAAAGTTGATAGCGTCGAGGCCACAAAATTCTGAAAGGGTGTGATGGTAGTATAAAAACCCTGTCTGGGTTTAGTCTGATTAGCTGCCGTTTTCTTTTCATTGCACTTTCAACTTTTCAGTTTCAGAGTGGGACTAACGATTCCATATTTCGTAAACTATTTTGAATTTCGCTTTTAAATCTTCAACAAAAATGTTGCTCTTGGTTTGACCTACAAAACATTGCTTTGTGGCCAATCAAAAAAATTATGTCTTCATACTCAAAATTACAAAAGTTGCTTAACAAATCCAAGTTTTGACCACTTTTCTACAGTTTTTCAACTTCATCTTGAAACCCGTTTCAGATTTGGCCAAGTAATTCAGCACAAAGTTGTAGCTTAGACCAAAATAAACGAACCGTTAGAACGAACCAACTTCATTTAGTTAATATTTCATATAGTTATAGGCCCAGAAGCACGAACAACTGTCATAAGAACCCGAAAAACGAACATTTTCGGTAAAAAAGTAAGAAAAATAAATTTTTTTTAACTACAGTTTTTAAGTTATGTTTTCTTACTACTTTCTTGATTTAATACAAAACAATCGAAATTTTTGACTGTATCAGCCAATTGGTACCAAAAATTGCCATTTTTCGAGTTTTGGTTCCAATTCTACATGCTTAAGGGCCCGTAACTATACAAAGGACCCATTGAATGACGTCGATATGTTCCAATCGTTTGTTTATTTAAGACCAAGCTACGTTTTCGATCTGCATTGCTTAGTCAAATTTGTTACAGTTTTCAAGACAAAGTTGGAAAATGGTACAAAATGAGGGAAAAACATGATGATTTAAATACATTTTTGAAATTTTGAGTAAAAAGATGTGATTTTTTTGACTTGCTACTTAAGAATGTTTTGTAAGCCCAGCCAGCAACGACTTCCTCTAAGACTTCTAACCGAAACTCCAAATAGTTTACGAGATATGAAGTTGCGAATCCTAAACAGAAGCTGAAAACTTCAAAATTCAATAAAAAGAAAACGGCAGCTAACCAGGCCAAAACCAGCGAAGGTTTTTGTACTATCATCATACCCTTTCAGAATTATTTGGTCTCGACTCTATCAACTTTTTAGTGTTGCACAGTGTATTCGGTCAAAATTGAGAAATATTTGTGATCAGGAGAACGTGACCAGATTACCAAGCTATGTATATGACTTGTCAAGGCGACTGAACCAAGGTGAAGTTAGTATAAAGGTGACGTACTTCATTGTGGTGAGGGGCCATCATTTTTTTCAACTCGCTCCTCTCGGCTCTCTAAGACAGATGACAGCTGCTTTGAGAGGCAAATGCTAGACTTTTTCGTTTGTTATTAGCACAAATTTTGGTTGACCTCGTTAACACAACGCCCAAGGGCGTAACCAGGGGGGCCAGCTGCCCCCTTAAATCGTAGATTTTGCGCCGGAAAATGCACGTTTTCATTTATATTTTAAGTTTTCCGCTATTATTTTGAAGAATGTTTCTCATTTCATATCGAATGCATCTTGATCTTATTATTTAATGTTAAGAAATATAATTTGAAAAATATGCTATCCCTACCTTTTTAGAAATCTGGCTACGCCCTTGACAACGCCTGTGCTTTTTGACCACAGCTCCCTTCTGCTTTCGTTTGTTTTTCTGTTTACGAGACGACGTTCAATTTCATACTGTTAAAAAAAGGCTCCCTCGAAATCCCTTACCTTCATAGTAAATTCACCTTGGACTGTACCACATTCCTTATTGTGGTGTTCTACAAAGTCTTTCAAAAATGCCTGGTCTTTGAATTTTGGAAATCTCATCTTCTACGTACATACCCTGCCATCATTTTATGAAATTTCTGATCACATTTGAGTCTTTTTTGAGTCATCTGTCAGATTAAAATAGTCATAAATGATACTTTTGTCGGATGAATATGGTGCCCAAGTCATAATATTGAGAAATATAGAAAAGATCTTATGAAATTGACTTAAATGATTGTTTGAACCAAACCTTTCTTATACTCTGTACCAAAGGTACACAAAGTATATTAATTTGTGCAAAAGACAAAAGATATAGATCGGATGAACGATACTCAAGTTATGAGCAAAAAACGGCCAGTTAACACACACGACCCCCCCCCCCACCCATAACCACAGCATTCCTTTCAACAGAGGCAATCATAGTGAGAGACAGCGAGAGAGAGTGAAACTTAGAGATGAGCGCGTATAACTCGTGAGCAAATAAATGCGAGCTGCAACATTAAGGGTACAGAGTATGTTATAGTCGGGCTTGACCGACTTTCTTTCTTGTTTTTGTATACAAGGGCTCGGTTCGGCTTCAAATTCGGGGGATCAAATATCTGAGGGGTTTGGTTCGAGGAACCCGGAAAACCCGAACCGAGCCGGTTCTTTGGGGTTTGGTTCAGCAGCCTTGAACAGAATACTATTAATTCATTGAGGGTCGATTTCTGTTCTTCCAGATAGTTGCTATGTGTCAGATAAACTCTCAATTTACTGTTATTTGTCAGTTTAGGTGACAGATAGCTCTATGTAGAAAATGTGAAATCGGCCCTTAATATTAAACATTTCGAGTGTGCAGAAGTAATCGATTAAAGGATTGTATAAAATAAAAAAAGCAACACTACGTCGGTCGGTCGGAGATGCTTCCTTCAAAGCGTTACAAACATCTGGACAATTTTAATAGACAAGAGTATAAAAATATATATTAAATAATGCTTATTTCGCAGTCGACACTAAAGTAATATGCAAAATGACTTGGAGTGTGACAGCCAAAAAAGTCTGAGACCTTTAGGGTCTCGAAATAGTACTGTACAGACAAACCATTGCTTTCCAATATGTAATGTTCAAAATCTTTGTTGTTGGTTAAATTGGAATCAACTCTTGACCTCAAGCCGACTGCACAAGCATTGTGATAAAAAAAAAGTATTTCATGTTATTTTTTAAGCATATATAAAATCACTTCCGTTTAAGTTACATCAATGCTTGAATTAAATAAAATTAACAGCAATTTATTAAGTCGAAAAGTTTGCTAACTTGAAAAAGATATACCCAGCTGCATATGCAGTGGGGGGGGGGGGGGGGCAGTGGGTTTCGCATTCACTTTATTCTTTGGGGCAAACAAAAACTTTTGTACCCTGGACTTGTAACTTATTACTTACTTACTTTTTTTTTTGGCAATTAAGAAATTTTCCCCAAACTTGCTTTTGTTCTACGGCAAAGTTGTGGTAGTAGATATGTTGGCCACCTTAATGAGAAGTTCAAAGTCGCTCATGTAAATCTCCCACATGGTGTGTTCCACTTTCTCGACATTCAACATCCATTTCCATAAATATCAATTAAGAGAAAATATCAAAAGTGACAGAAACATGTGGCGGCTACGGAGGAGCAGCAGCTGCTGCTGCTGCTGCTGCTGCTGCTGCTACTGTTGTTGGCTACCTGTGGGGGCAGCCTACGCTTTGTATAATTGGACAATTTACGGGATCCCCTTTTTCTCCCAATGACAATGCCCAATTGAGCTCATCAAATTCTCATAAAAAGAAATGTATGTACTATCGAAATAAAGGAAATGCTACGATTTTGGGTGTCGAAGCAGAACGTGGGCGTGACAATTGAAATTGGAGTCATGTGCCAAGCCAAGTTCTGGTTCAATGGATTCCACCGCCGATTTTCGAATTAGATTTATGCTTTATTCTAATTTCTAGTTTTTGTCTGTGGGTTTCGCTCTACAAACTCTCAATTAGTGAACACCCCCACAGTGCTCAGTGCGGCATGCCGCTGCTACCGATAAGCCGCTTAGTTTTCCAACCAAAAATTTGTTATTCAAATACTTTAACTGATTTTCGTGAAACGCCTTGCTCTACTAATTAGGAGCAGCCGCAGAGACACACACACACAGTTTCTTCCGTTATTTGCCACTAAGCGTCAATATTTCATGTTTAAGCCTATTTACAGATTATTGCTGCCAGCTTACAAAGGCCTAAATGACAAGTGGGAACAGGCGATTGAGCAGTGAGAGTGGGAGAGTGGGAAGGGAGGAGGGGAGGAAAATCTGAAAGTGGGAATTGCGGAATTTGGGAAAAGTCTTATTAAGTGTTGGATTTGCATTAAGTTGGAAACTGATGAAGTAATTCATTTTGATGGCAAGTAAACAATTTGGCTTTCCATTTCATAACGTTTAAAATTTTGTATGAAGATTGTTCAGAATTTTGGTATATATCATAAGCAGCATCATTTTTCGCTTCACCAAGTTTGAATGCGATCAAATGAATGAGAGTAGAGTTATAAGCAAATTAAAGTTCGTTGCCACAGCGCTACCAGCAGCCGCCATAACAGAGAGATGGAGGAACCTTCAGCTTGCACGGAATGCCACACTGCGAGTTGCCATGTCACATCATAATCTCCATTCACCAGGAAACTGATGTTCTCTCAGTTCGTCTCCACAACAAACTTCTCACACAACAATATATAATCGAATGTCACTGAGAACCTCACCCTAATCATGCCTGCATCCTACCAAACATGTCCCCGGCGGCCACGTGCAATAAGATTCGATCTCAGGCATGAGCTCGCGCCTGTTCGTCAAATCCTAGTACCGCCAGAGGCTAAGAAGCAGGATCGAAACATACCGGCTTATTGTTGTTCTGAATGGCAGACCTTCTCCCATCGACTCGTCGGAACTGACACTCCCACGAAATGCAAGGACTTCAGTATCCCAGCTTCACTATAAACAGCTTCCTGGTTCGGATCAACGCTGATCTCGTGGACGAATGCCCCACCAAGCGTCTTTTTAAGTGCCCCCTCAATTCCACAACTCTGGCGGCAATAGACTTCGGGAACCATTCAGTCGAGGCTGCCTTATTCCTTAGCCTTTCCTCTGATTAGCGCTACATCTCTTAACCTCTTTCTTTTCTTTAATTTTCTTTCTCTACGTACATATCATTCACGTACAACAACAACAGAGAGAGAGAGAGAGAGAGCATATTTACTTAGTTTGTCCCTTATTTAAAAGGTTATCAAAGGGTACAGTCTGCAGTGTACTTGATTCCAAGTTCTTTGGGGGTATTACCAGGCGTCGAGGACTTTCCGATGCCTCGATTGAGAGCTCTGTGGTGCCTCGTTAAAGGTTTTTGCGATACCTCGGTTGATAGCTTTGTAGTGCCTCGCGTCGAGGGCTTTGCGATGCCTCAGTTGAGGGCTTGAAGTGCCTTACAGCAGCGCAGTCCATATCAAATTCAAATTCCAACCCAATTGTTGCACTACTAGTCCCACCCCTCACATGTACTAATCATTTAGAATTCCCACTACTTCTTTCATAACTCTATGCTAATGCACTGCCCACATCCCCAAACACAGTTTTTTTCATAATTCCATGGACCTGTCATAAAACGTTGCAATCAACCAAACCAACCCGAAAAATACCAATTTGAAAAAAAAAACCAAAATCTACTTTAAGCTGCTTACTTTTATCATCTGTCTGCGGCTGCTGGAGTAAAAGTTGTCCCTCCTCGTTCGCGGATTGCGTGTCAAACGCGTTCGCTACAAACGCTGGCCATGTTCCAATGCTCCCATAGATATTCAAATGCATAATGTTCCGCCCGTGGACCAACCCACATGCAACTTCATTTTTGCTGCACGCAATTAAAATCTTCATTAGCCGCGTTTAATTTCCACTTGTGATTAAAAAGGAAAAAAAGAAACAGAGAAAAAAAAACCCAGTGACATGTGTCATTGCGTATTTTGCGTTGTCGTTGCTTATCGCCATCGCCGCCGGCAACAAGTGGAGGAGCAGGCGGCAGTCGGCAGTCGGCCTAGAGAGGAACCGTGGCCAGCTTTACATAATCAATCGTGAATCGTAAGTGTCACGCTGCCATCGCACTTGGGGATAGGACTCGGACACTTAGCTCTGGGTCTGGGATTGGTTCTCGATAAAAAGCTATCAACGCGGGCCTAAGTGACAGTTGACTTGTTTATCAATTGACAGTTTTTTTTGCAGCGAGGACCAGAGTCGGAGATTTACTCTGCTAAAAAAGTAACTGTTAATAAGCTTGTTCCGTGGCCTGTGAAAATGTTGCTTTTAATTAAAAGTTGTTGCCGCTTTTCGCAATTGTGCGTCGCCCTCCCTCTACGTTGGACTCCGGCACCGACTGTCGGAATGTTTGTACATTTGTGTCTGCTTGTATTTTAAAGCCCGATCCTGTCAAGATAGCAGCGAGCGCATGTTTAACAACCAAGTAGTTGGCTGCTTCGCTTGGCGAATGGCCCAAAGATGTTGGCTTATGCCACAGATAATATGTATGGAAGGGTAAATATGTGCGAGGCCCCTAAGCAAGGTGGTATTTTTTCAATAAATAAATAATTTATACACAATGCATACAGTTGTTTACAGTTGTGAACAAACGCAACTTTTTCGGACCTAGAGCCAGCTAAACTCACTAATTATTTATAAATATTTATAACGATTTACATGCAAATTATAATTTATGTTTCATTTACGAAAAGCTGATAGAATTTAAGCAAAGAAGTTACAAATTCTCATTTCTAGCATTAAGAGCCAGTTGTTGTAACTTGTTATTGAAACTACAAATTGCAGGCTTAAAAAAAATCAATTTGTTTTCAAACTATTTTTACAAAATGCCATATTCTCTTCATCTTAGAACTGAGTATTTGAATTCGGAAACATTTAGTTGGGTGGTTCAATAAGTTCTTGCAAAGCAAAAGAAAGTACATTATATGTTAAATCAAGCCTTATCATGATAAACTGTTCTTCAGAAGAGGCTATGTTTATGAATAATTTATTTTGTTTACTTGCAATTATGTAATGTCAATTAGTTCGTTTAAATATACAATTACACAGGTTTACAAGCTGTTGCAACAGAGAAGATAGACAACTTTCCACACCCAATATCAATTTGATAAGAATTGTCTCAATTTGAAACTGAAACTAGTATCAATTTTTTTTTTTTGTATCAATTTAATGCTTGAGAGTGTTAAACTGATATTTTGCGTATTAATTTGAAACTTATAATATTCATTTGATACGACAAAGTATTATTTTGAAAGTAATGTGAACGAATTTAAGTTCGAAAATTCGAAGAATGAATGAATTCTAGTATTCCTATAAGATCATCAAAGAAAAGATTTCATCCTTTGTCGATAATACAGATCTACTCCCCGGATTCCGTAGGGAACACAGCACAATTCATCCGCTAGTCCGAATCAAAAAGATTGTCAAACAGAACTTTAATATGATGAAGTCCACCGGGATGGTCCTGATGGATATAAAATCTGCTATTGACTCCTTATGGCGATAGATATCCCTGCTGGATGCCCCCAAGGGTCCTGCCTTTCTCCCCTTCTGTATAACATTTATACCTCCGACTTTCTGAATCTAAACGGCTGTACTGCCTCAATATTTGCTGACGACACAGCAATAATTAGCTCAGGACTATTACCAGAAAATATCTCACTCAACCTACAAGAAGCTTTTGACTCCCTTCAATCCTTTTTCACAAGATGGAAAATTCTGGTTAACACAGATAAACCCCAAGCCACATACTTCTCCAGAAAAAGATAGCCCAGATATCTCCCAAATAGCCACCTAGATCTGGATAGAACTGATATTCACTGGGACAAAATGGTTCGCTACCTAGGAGTTATCTTAGACCCAAAAGTAAACTTCAAGAACCATGTTGGGTGCACCATTGATAAAATCAACGCTCTTACCAGAACTCTATATCCCTTCATCAATAGAAACTCATGGTTATACTTGTTTAGATCGATATTTCAGGCACTAATGTTCTAACGAGTCCCAGTTTGGTCTGATGTTGCCAAATGTCATATTAAGAGATTACAAACTGCTCAAAACAAGCTATTAAAAATGATTTTTAAGCTCCCAAGGCATCATCCTACCTCCGATTTGCACCATAAAGCCAATGTAGAAATGATAGCAGACAGACTAAGCCGACTGACAGATAACTTCAATGATAGATGTTGATATTCAACCGATAACCACATAAACCAAATAATTATGTAAATATACATAGATAGTTATAAGTAGTATTAAGATTTGTCTCATGGGTTTTTATACCCTTGCAAAGGGTATTATAATTTTGCCCAGAAGTTTGCAATGCATAGAAATATTCATTTCCGACCCCATAAACTATATATATTCTTGATCAGGGCGACGAGCTGAGTCGATTGAGCTTTGTCCGTCCGTCTGTCTGTCCGTCTGTTTCTACGCAAACTAGTCTCTCAGTTTTAAAGCTATCGAGCTGAAATTTTGCACAGAGTCTTCTTTTTACTGCACGCTGCTAATATGTCGGAACCGACCGGATCGGATGACTATACATTATAGCTGCCATAGGAACCATCGGTCAAAAAATGGGTCTTTGTGAGAAAAACTTTTTTGTTTTGAATGTTAGCGTTCCCATGCTCGGCTATTACGAATATTATGAGCTTTCACACAGATTTGCATATTTTGGTCAAGATCGGATGACTATATCTTACAGCTGTCATAGGAACAATAGGTCGGAAAATGGGTCTTAGTATAAAAAACTTCTTTGTTTTCAATGCTAGCGTCATAAAACTCAGCGATAATTAATACTATATGCTTTCAAACAGATTTGCAAATTTTTGTCAAAATCGGATGACTATATCTTATAGCTGCCATAGGACCGATCGGTCGGAAAATGGGTCTTAGTGAGAAAAACTTTTCTGTTTTAAATTTTATCTTTCTTAAACTCCGCCATTGTTTATTTGATATGTTTTCAAAAACATTCGTGAAATTTGGGAGAAATCAGATGTTTACCTGTATGAAAATGGGTTTTTAGTTAAAAAATTGTTAGATTTTTATGTAAGCGTTCTTAAACTCTGACATTTCAAAAACAGCATTTGCAAGGGTATAAAAACTTCGGCACAGACGAAGTTAGCTTGGCCTTCTCGTTTTTTTTCATTTTTCCCTACAATGTAATATAAATCAATTAAATTTAAAACAATAATACAGTCCATATTCACAACAAAGTAGAATAAGTATATAGACTTGAACACTTAAGAAATATGTAATATATATTAGAAGCATACACTTATCATTACAAACCGTTTCCATAAATTGAATTGAATGAATTCTACAACGAAGCACGAATTTATACGTTTACAAGGTAACTTTTTAGACAGGACATAACCACGCCATAAGTTATGATTTTTTAAACATGGTTTGGGAAAAGGACACACTGTGAGTCGACACACCGATTCCATGAGCTTGTCGATGTGCTGCCTCGGCAATAACAGAGCAGAGCAAAATGAACTTCGTGTGAATGGCTAAAAATACACACGCCAAAATGGCCCCTGCTCTATATGTATCGGATACGGCACGAAGCACACCGTTATAGCGATTTCTGATTAAACAACATCAGCGTGGACACGGATTATGCAGAGTGAGAAATCAATGTATCTCATAGTGAAGTGCCCACTCCTGCCGATTTCATTTCATTAGTTTAAATAAAATACATTTTGTAAGAGTTAAAAAATATTAAATTGATAAAAGCTAGTATGAAAATGATACTAAGACAATTGACAATTTAAATATCAGATTGATAAGAACTAGTATGAAGATGATACTACGAAATTAATACAAAAAAGTGTCAACGTGATACAAGTTAGTATCAAGTTGATATACTCGAAATATCATTTTAATACTTTCGAAAATATCAATTTGATACTTGGAGTATTAAACAGATTTTGATACTAAAATTGATGAAATGGATGACTTAATAGTGTCCTTTTGATGACTATTCTTTTGTATGTATCAAGTTAAATGCGAAGATCTCGCAAAGTTTCTTTTGACACTTCCTGTGGAAAAACGATTTCGCACGATTTCCGCTGGCAGCTATTTTAGCTAATTTGTCTTCACTCAAGTAAAGGAAAATGCTTATCGATAACACAACGATGCCACCCGATGCATACTATATGACGCAATAATGAGTGTTTATTTGAATAGTGCGAAATATATAGACTAGAACGGAGTCTGCGAGTGTATTGGTGTGCGAAAATAAAGTGACGCAAACCAGCTCTGACCTTTTACAGTGACTGAAAAGCTGTTTGCTCTGTTGGCACAAGCCTCGGTATGCGTTCGGCTCGGGTCGGTGTGAATAGGGAAAAGTGTTCGACTCCTGCGGGTCAGGCCTGATATGTGTTACACTTCTACAGTCACACCACTCTTACAGTAACTCAATCCTAGCTTTAAGAGTGAATATCTGTTTGCCCAAGCCATTTGGCAATTGTCGACTAGTAAATAGGAGTTGTGGTCCGATCTGTCCAAAAAAAAAAATCGAGAAATTTGCATTATTTTATAATGAGGCTAGATCAGAGTCCGACACGTCCCAGTCTAAAGTTTATAGAACAACGGCAGCGACGTCGACACACCGACAGTATACGAGCTTATACTGCTCTCTTTTGCAACGACAATGAAGTGCTAAATGAGCGCGCTCTCGCGTTGCTAAACACACACAGCATGTATTTTGCCGGCCCCTGGTCTAGATTGTCATGATGACGGCTTTATAATAGACGGGTAAATAGGAGGTGTAAATAAAACGGTCAATGTAAAAAAAATGTTATAATGAGTTTTGTTTATCATAAAAACGGGTAAATTGACGGATGGTAAAAAAAAGCGAAAATTACTCAATTTTCGTATGAGTTTGGATTATCATGAATACGGGGGAATAGATAGATGGTGAAGATCGATAGGTCCACAACATCGCGAAATTTGCTAAATTTTTAATTGAGTTTAGATTATCATGAAGACTTGTTAGATGACGATTGTAAGATAAGCTTCACTTCTTCGTTGGGAGCGTTGGAACGCACTCCGGGACAGCTAGTAAAGTATATAGTATATATTCTTGATCAGCATCAACAGCCGAGTCAATTTGAGAAAGGGATTTCCGTCACTCCAAAAATTGATTTTGGAATAGAACTTGGGTGAAAAAAGATTTCCGTGAAAGCACCGAATACAACGTTTCTCAAAATCACCAAGCGCTTTCCTTTCATCTCGAACGGCCTCTAACTTGGTATTTCCCATTTGAATCAACTGTTTCGATTTTCGCTTACTATTTGCAGAATTTGTAATCCATCTGCATACAATACAGCTAACTGTTTTCCAGGTATATGACCCAAAGCCCCTGTTTACAAGGTATCAAAAAGTTAAAGTGCAATTGATTGCCAAGATACAATAACAAAAATTCTTTTGCCATTCAGTCAATTTGCATAGACCCCACCACTTCCACCTCATCCTTTGCTTTGTACGGGTCAAAACAAAAGAAAATGTGAAAAATGTCACGCTTCATTTGCTTTAACAGCTCAAACGGACACCTGGCCAAAGCCAGAAAAAGAACTGTCAACAGGGCAAAGGCAAAGAAACAAAAAAAAAAAAAAAAGAAACCAGATAGAAAAATCAACATGGCTCACAAATTCCACGATGGACATTGAAACAAATCGAGTCGGACAGATCGATTAGGCATACAAATGTGCAATTAGAAGTGAGAGAGAGACTTGGGATATGCCGTGCTCCGGCTGTGCTACCCTTTGACCAATTAAGCGTTACAAATGAATAGATAGTCAAAGATAAATGACACCAAACAGGACAGGAAACGGATATCACAAAGAACTAACGAGGCATGTAAGCGTAAGGGAGGAAGAGAGAGAGAGGGGAATTACATTTAAATTAAATTTTCAAATTTTTGGACAATTTTCGTAATTTACGGGGCATTTGGTTAACCAATGTCTGCCTTTTGCCACAAATTTTCAATAATTACGGGCGGGTTTTTAATTATCCCGAGCATTTAATTATTATTTATGATTGTTTAGCATTTTTACTGAAATTGATTTATGTGGCTTTCTCGTGTGTGTGTGTGTGTGTGTCCGTTTGGTCAGTTTATTAATTTGTTAAGCCCAGCCAAAGCGACCGCCCTTTATATGGGGGTCTGTCATGTCGCCTGCCCATAACAATTACATATTAATTAATAACAATTTCTCGGGGTGTTAATGCATGTTTAATAAAAGCTGTAAAAGTAATTAACAATTTGATTTTAGGGGGCGAAGTAAATGATGAACTGTTTATTACTGAAAAGTGCAAACGGAATATGATCGGTTGGAGACGACAGATATAGGGGAGAGAGAATAACAAGTTTATACACTGAGAGAAAATGATGTATAGGCCGGCCTTTAATTAAAGCATTTCCTGCTTTCGCCCAATTCCACCTCAACTCGCCTCTCAATGCAATGCAAACAACACCAAAACCAAGTCAATAAGCAACGCCTGCGTGAAAAATGCAAATCAATTCAATTAAAAAAGAACAAGAGCAACATGCAAGTACACAACGGCAACAACAATACCCTCAATGTGCCACATAGCCGCAAGGTACAAGCACCACGATCCTCTCGATCCTCACTTCCTTTCCATGCAAAGAAAAGAAAAGGAAAATAACAAAAGCACGCGCTCCATAAAGATCCCAGACAACAGCAACAACAACACATGCCACAAAAGTGTTGCAGTTACAAGAATTTTAATCAAGCGTTTAACACTAAACGCGCCACAGACGAGAGAGTGGGAGAGCCGAAGAGACGAGGCAGGCAAAATGTCGACAACATACGGCGGCTGCGCAGACGCATAAACAATTTTCAAATTGTTGTTGCCGTTGTGGCTGCCCCAAAGCCTTTACTGACATTGTGTTGTTGTTGCATAAATTAACTTGCCGCTTGTCTAGGCTTTGGCCACAACTTGCCATGCACTGGGAGAAAATATGTAATTAAATAGAACGGTAGAAAAAAGTGAGACAATTCTGAGATCAGTGCGGCACACCGTTTGGGAATTAGGTCGGATTCGGTTTAATAGTTTGCAGAGAATGTAAACCACCGATTTCATTTAAAGCAGCGGTGGCCATGGCATTCGGAGTAAATTACAAAAACAAAATTTATGCAGTACCGGCGCCAGCTTGGCGCACAAGCCTTGCTAATACGGTTTGTTTTTCTATTGTTGATGTTGAACTGGTGCCAAAGCCCCCTTAAAGAATCGGAAAATTCAACTGCAACAGTTTACTTTCCTTTAAGAGGCGTCGAGTACAACTAGAAGATTCAATGCGGTCTATGGATAATACAATTTCCAAAACTTACAAAGATCTATACCTTAAGCCCAATCATGATTGGTATTCAATAGTCACAATATGAACACACGGATATCAGGTGGTGTGTTTAACTATTTTAAGGGACTTTCAATCTTTTCATCAGCAGACTTCCTTCTCTTTTTCAAAAACATTCCAATTTAACGCGTCGATGTAATGAACCGAACAGGGACGGCTTCATTTACTGTTTTCTGTCCTGATCAGTATTTTGGAAAGTATACCGCTGCGGTTCGCTGTAAGCCGTATGGTTCGGTTCGCTTTAGAACAGGTTTCCATTCTGGTTAAAATTAGAACGTTTATACATTTTGAATGAAATTTTTCCGTCTCAAATTTCTCTTTCAAAACAGCTAAATTCCTTATTCCTTTCTCCTTCATTCCTATTGTCATTCTTATCTCCCGTTCTTAGTACATACGTTCAAAGATATTTGAACAGTGTATTTGAGTCCGGGTACCTGCAACGGATGCGTTTGCTTTTGAAATTTGCCGGACGTATATGTTAGCAATTAAATAGACCTCAGCAATGCAAGGTTATGTGGTGCGTTGCATGTGCTTTGAACCAAAAAATGTATAAAAAGGTACCACAATCCGATTAAAGAATCATTCTGCTTCTGGAAGAGGAGCTAGCCACTCACAAAGAGATTGTGTGTAATCCATAAGTGTTTTTTATCCTTCTTCTTCATTCCTCCTTACTTGCAAGTAAATTTATTTTATAATTCCTTTTTTTTTTGACTGTCCTCTTGACTCTTGTTTCTTTTAAACATCCAAATTTCTTTTTATTGCTTATTTGTTTTACCGTCCGTACACTTATTTCTCATTCTTTTTTCCATGTGTAAACATTTCGTCATATGTTCTTAAACTTTCCTTTATGTGCGATTTTTCACTTTACACCCACTTTCTATGTTAATTTCACATACTTTTCTTTATTCTTACTTTTTCTTATACGAATTCATTACGTTTTCGATCCATCTAACTTGCACAGTTCTTAGATGTTTCTATCGAAATTCATATTTTCTGCATACTTTGATTTTTGTTATTCTTACTTCTTTTCTTCGTTCTTCCTTTAGCTTGGTACGGAGATAATTGCGAAATGTGTGCGAAATCTCTGCACATTATTACGCCGATAGCAAGTGCAAAAAAAAAGGGGCTCATCTCTAGTTGTTTTGTTTACAAATTCAACTTGGCGGGAACATTTAAATTAATTAACAGCGAATAGTTATGGTGGCCTCCAATGATGCAATAGCTGATACAAATGCTTTCTGTGATTTGTAAGAAGCGGTAGTGAAGGCATCAAGGGTTCGACAGAGTTTGGTTAATCCATTTTTGCAAATAATATAATGGTTTTGCCGACAAGTCTGGCAAGAAAGAAAGATAAGGAGCTGACCCCCACTCCACATCGCTGAGTTTTTGAGTTGCGTTGGGTACGCCACCATCGCTTCCACTCTCAGCACTTTTACTTTCCCAGATAATTTCTGTCAAGCCGCTATCATAATGCTACCACAGCACAATTTTCTGTTTTATACTTCAATTAGGGCCACATTCTCCTCCATTGAAAAGTTCCCCATTTATTACTCATTTATAAACACCGCGCCACACACACCTTCACACATGTGTGTTTAGCCATAACGAAAAATATGCTTTGCATATATTTCAAAGCTGCGAAATAATCACTTATCGCTTGACTATCGCGTGACACGTTGACGTCGATTGGCAGCGCTGTGATATCGATATGACTATTTCGCGTGTGAACTCCAGACCAACTCGCTAAACGGCAACCTGCGAAATCCGTGCAAAATCTTTTTTTTTTTAATGGAGTTTTCGATTTCGCGGGTATTTCGCGGGTATGTCCGTACCAAGCTTTTGGAGAGAGAAAGTCCTTTCCTATACCTTTTTTTTGCCGTTTTTTTTGGGCCCTATAGAAAAACTACTATTTTAATTTTTAATATCACGATTTGAT
Organism: Lordiphosa magnipectinata; assembly: GCA_037044535.1. Taxonomy (NCBI): domain Eukaryota; kingdom Metazoa; phylum Arthropoda; class Insecta; order Diptera; family Drosophilidae; genus Lordiphosa; species Lordiphosa magnipectinata. Next base: position 41,699 of record JBAMBO010002955.1, read on the forward strand.
AAGGAAGGATTTATATATCTTGAATTCTTGTATTCTATTTCCTCATTCCTTTCTTCTGACTTTCCATCTTCTTTCACTATTTTCTTTTTATTGTATTGTATTATATTATTGCAGTAACACTACATTCCTATGCTTCTCCCTTTGCAAGTCGTACAGAAAACTTACTGGAGTCCGCTTGTTCTTTTAGTCTCCACCTGGCAGGGGCCGAACACATTGCGCTATTTACACCGACATGAGCTGAACTTTTGACAAGGCTTGTGCCAAGAGAGCAAACAGCTTTTCAGTCGCGCTGGAGTATGTCAGAGCTGGTTGTCGCCGCCGCTTTATTTTAGCACTCCAATATACTTTCACATTTTTGCTTTGCTCTTCTTGACAAACGCTGCTCCAGAGACAGAGTGTAAAACGGTCGCTCTTCAATTCTTTCAACAAGTTTAATTTCGAAACTTTTGAAATTCAAAATGCCACTGTTATTGTAGTACAAATTTTGTAAATGTTTAAAATGATTTATTCCTCTGTTTTATTCTCAGTGTAAAACTCCTGACTTTTTCTGCGTGGCCAACATGAGCTGCGGTGTGTTGTTTTTCCTTTTTTTTTTTGTTTTTTTTCTTTTGTGGACAAATTTAAATTTGCATGACAGACGCACATTGATCATACGGCTATGTACTATGTACTTTGGTTGCTTGTGTCTGGGAACTCCAACTGTGCCAAAAAGTGTGTGTCTGTAGTGCCGGCAAATGCATTTTTCAATTAAACAAACATGTTGAGCCGTCCAACTGACATTTGGCATTGTCAAATGTTGCTGCAATTTGGGCCAAGTATCCATCCCCCCCCCCTCCCCATCATCAGAAATCGTTCAATAAATCACAACCAAATTAACATAAATCTTTTTCTGTCCACAAGGGAGCTGAGCCAAGCTGATGATGATGATGATGCCGATCGTAAATCCTGAAAATTTTGACAAATGCACAAAAGCATCCACCAAAATGGGCAATAAAAAATTAAAAAGTAAATATATAACATGACGATGCCAACCAAATATTTTCATTATGAAACTGAAATGCCCTAAAAAAAGTTTTCAAACATATTTTGTGAAAAATCTTTCAACATTCGCACAAAAGTTGAAGTAGAATAGACATAACAGGTCTCAAGTCTGTATAACTAATTGCTTAATACTAAAACCTGAGCTCACATAAAGTATATGCTTTTGGTTAGGGTATAAAATCCTAACAAAAACAGCTGCACGAGTGTTTCCACCACACAAATGGCGCACACACACACAAAATGTATCTCTAAGAACGCAAAATGAGCTCCATAAATGCGAGCAGACTACAATGTGATGTAGGAGCTAGACGGAGGATAGGGGGAGGGGGGGGGTGAAGTGTGACCCTAAGGAACGCACATGTCTGCAAAGTGTTAATGTGAATTTATGATGCATTACGCGACGGCGTCGTCGTCGTCATCGTCGTCATCGCAGCCACCAGTCGAAGTGCACTTCTTCTCTTGGCGCTTTCAGAATTTTTCTAGTAGCATAATGAAAAACAGATTTGGTAAAGTTTTTATGATTTCTTTTGGTGTTGCTTGTTGCTGGGTATTGGAAATGTTAGTTTTTATGAACGGAATAAAAATGAAAGTGCTTGATTAGGCCAGTGAAATGTTGTGAAAGTAGGCACTAAGGCAATTAGTGCTGAGATCAAAGAGAATCTATAAACGTGTATGATAATTTAAGCATTGGAATGTGATTGCTTTTTTTTATATACACTCGACTTTAAAAAGAACCTAGTCTGCAACCTCAAACTAAAAACAAGAAAGAAAGTCGGTCAAGCCCGACTATAACATACTCTGCACCCTTAATGTCGCAGCTCGCGTTTGGTCACGAGTCAATCGGCCAGTTAACACACAACGCACAACGCAATGCGCTCTCTAAGTCTCTCTCTCTCTCTTCTCTCTCTCTCACTAAGATTGCTTCTGCTGAACGCAATGCTTAGGTTATGGGTGGGGTGGGTGGGGGTGTTAACTGACAGTTTTTTGCTCATAACTTGAGTATCGTTCATCCGATCTTTATCATTCCTTCAGCAAATCGATAAATAATTTTGAGTACTAGATATCTTTAGAAAGTACGAACCATCTATCATCAAAACTGCAGGAGATATGACGTTTTTTCCAAATTGCGGGGGCGCGAGGGGGCGTGGCAAATATTGAAAATAAACTTCATCTGCCTGCAAGTATAAGAAATATATGTCCCATACATGTCAAACCTCTATCTCTTACCATCTCTGAGATCTCTTCGTTCATACGGACGGACGGACGGACGGACAGACAGACAGACGGACATGGCTATATCGACTCGGCTGTTGATGCTGATCAAGAATATATATACTTTATAGGGTCGGAAACGATTCCTTCTCCCTGTTACATACTTTTGCACAAACTTAATATACTCTATGTACCTTCGGTACAGAGTATAAAAACCATTTTACATCAGGAAAAAATTCAAAATATAAATTTGCAAAATTTGTATCAACTTCTTTTGAGGACCTTTTCATCACAAGCTACTAAGACTACTATCAGAAATCGAAACAACGAATGTGTAGCTTGGGTTTTGGAGATTTTTCAGCCCCGGGGGCTTGGCCCTGCCGTTTGCCCTGCTAGTAATTCAAATAGTTTTTATTTTTATTTGATCTCAAACAAACAACCCACAATAATCATCACGATTTCAAAGAATGCCAAATTCTCTCCTGCAAATCTCTAGAGCATGCCGAAAGCAGGGATGCAAACCGGCTGTAAACCAAGGCGAACTAAACCGTAACCGAACCAATAATTCCAACTGATAAATCGAACCGCTAGCAGAACCAGCATCTTCTCGAAAATGCTAAACTGAATCGAAAACCTCACTCGGTTCAATTCACTGACGAGACAGTGGTACTTATAAAGTCGGGAATTTTGAATTGATTTCATAAGAAATTTTCAATAAAGTTTGACTAAAAGACCCTCCACTAAGGAGACCACTAACTGTTTCCGAACTGTTTCTTAGCGCTGTCGGATGGATGTAACTTTAAAGAATGACTTGTCAACCATTATAAAACAAGTGTTCCCGCACATCTCTTGCAATTGTTCACAGACCTCTTAATATATATACCTCTCATTAGACTACATTCCTTTCCTGGAAGTTGCCAATTGATTTGTGCGAGCATCCGTTTTCCTTTCCTATAACATTCTGTATGGTATTTAGCAATTTGTAAGGGTCACTTATATAAGGATTTTAAAGCAGGATTTAAGTACTTTCCCCAAATAGAGAGCGCGAAAATGTGACTGTGTCTCTCTTTAACACACAGTGATGTATGACTTCGGCAAGTTTTCGGTGTAAATTGTTGAGGCTATGGCTGAGGAACTCTGTTTTAAGGGTACTCAAATGTTTTTGAGAACTCCATTTCGAAAACGGGAACGCGCCGCTATTAAATATAACAAAAATAAGGTTGAACTGTGTAACAAACCGAACTGGCCGTTCAAAAACTCTGTAAACTACCCGTTACTCGTAGAGTAAAAGGGTAAACCAAGTTCTTTTTCGGCTTTCCCTTAAGGAACACAACTTTTTCATATATTTAGAGTCAGCATGCGCTGTTTGCTAACATAATGCTTACATGTTAACATGAATGTTAATGCTCTATTAATTAACATAAGGGAAGGCTATTAAGCGAAGTCGGTTCGAGCCGACTTTAACTTACGCTTGCCTTATACCCTGGCAGAAGGTAAATATATTAAAATTCTCCAGATTTTTGAAACACATAGAAGAAAGCTTCTCCGAGCACTTAAAGTATACATATTATTGATCAGCTTGAAGAGCTGAGTTGATATAGCCATGTCCGTCTGTCCGTTTTCGGTTTCTATGCCAGCTGCTCCGTCAGTCCATCAGCTCCAAACTTTGCACAAAGTGTTAAGGTACAAATACGTTGCCTTTTTGGCGGAACCGGCCGGATCGAATGACTTTACCATATAGTTGCTATAGGAACCATAAGTCGAAAAACTAGTTTTAGTAAGAAAAACCTTTTTGTTTTTAACGTAAACGTCCCCGAACCTCGTGTTTATAAGTTTTCTATGCTTTTACATAATTTCACCAAGTTTGATGAAAATCGGACACACAAAAGTTAGATCTGAAAGAAGTCTTAGTGGGAAAATCTTTTTTATTTTCAATGATATCGCTCCCAAACTTGATAATTGTTAATAATTTATGATTCCACATAATTCTGCTAAGTTTGATCCAAATCGTATGACCATATCATATAGCTGCCAAAGGAAAAATAGGTCGAAAAAGTGGTTTTAGTGAGAAAAACTTGTTAGTTTCTAGCACAAACGTCCCCGAACCTCGTTTTTATAAGTTTTCTATGCTTTTTTATAATTCCACCAAGTTTGATCAAAATCAGACAACTATATAGTATAGCTGCCATAGAAAAGATAGGTAAGAGAAAAGTCTTACAAGGAAAAACTTTTTTGTATACAACGCTATTGCTCCTAAACTTAATATTGGTTAATATTATATGCTTCCACATAATTCTGATAAGTTTTATCCAAATCGGTGGACTATAGCATATAGCTGCCATAGCAAAGATCGGTTGAAAAAGTGGTTCTAGTAAGAAAAACTTTTTTGTTTTCAACGCAAACGTCCCCCAACCTCGTATTTATAAGTTTTGTAAGCTTTTTCATAATTCCACCAAGTTTGATGAAAATCGGACAACTATATAGTAAAGCTGGCATACAAAAGATAAGTCTGGAAAAAGTTTTAGTATGAAAAACTTTTTTGTTTTCAACGATATCGCTTCCAAACTTTATATTCGTTAATAATTATATGCTTCCACATAATTCTGAAAAGTTTGATCCAAATCGTAATACTATAGCATATAGCTGTCATAGAAACGATCGGTCGAAAAAGTAGTTCTAGTGAGAAAAACTTTTTTGTTGTCAAAGATAGAGTCTTTATATGTTCTAGTTATGCATATTATCTGTTTCAACATAGTTTCAACGAGTTTGATTTAAATCGGAATAATATTTCTTATCTGGCAGCTGATAGCAAACTGCTACCTTCTGGAGATATTTTGTAATAAAGATTATCAGCCATGCTCCCGTTTTAGTCTTCGCAAAAATTTTACGATTTTAGGGCGGTATCCACGGGTCGCCAAAAAATTTCTTGTGAAAAGGTTGATATTCCGCATATTCTTAACAGAGTCTGCTAAGCCTATGTAAATACCACGATAACACAATTTACTCTGTCGATAAACGTTTCAAAGAAAAGTTGCGCTGCTCTGGCGCTGTTAAATATGCCCGCGAACTTATAAACAACAACACCTTGCAGGATTATGAATATAACATATTTAATGTGCTATTTTAATATATTTTTATTATTAAATGAAATTAATAATAAATTAATTGTTATCATTATGACAGTTCGATGTAGTCCCGAGCAGCGGCACTTAATGAGGCTGCCATGGCAAAGATTTCGTTCATATTGATTGGAAAGTAATTCGCGCATTTTTGGCGATTTGCCTCCGTAAAGTTGGTCAGGTCATGATGATCTTCTGGATGTACTGCTGTAGCATGTGTGACTTGGCGGCAAATATAGCTCCGCTGAACTCGAAAATGGTATTGGGCAGCGGTCCCTGGGTGGTCACATAGCACTTGGCCACGTAGTCGGGGCCCTGTCAGGGAAACGTTAGGAAATGGAATTGATTTATAAAGTTGAAGTTTGGTTCGCCCATTTGTTACCTTAATAAAATTGGCATTGATGTAGGGCACATCCTCATTGCCCGATCCGCTTTTGCTCGGTCACCTTCAGGGGGTCATTTTAGGCTGCACTATCCGCTATACTACCGCTTGATAGGAGGCCAGCAGTTCGCTGTCCACTAAACTGGGAGCGGGCATTTGGTTTGTGGCCGTTTTACTGTGGCGTTCATTGAGCACCGGCGGCTGTTTAATGATTTTCCTTTTGCTCTGGTAGCTGTGATCGAAGACATAGTTGAGGCGAATCAAATCGAACTGATTGAGGGGACTGGAGTGTGAAGTGTTTGAATGCTGGCCAAATAGATTTTAAGCTCCTCGCTTGTGGTTTGTGGTGACAGGAGACGCCACATGATGTTGCAGACCGTGCTCCGGTCCGCCGGTGTTCTCTGGCGGGTTTCCGAGTGTTTCTTATCCGCCAAGTCCCGCACCTCGCTCCTCACTTTCATGGCGTTTATTAAATTCAGCTTGCCCGCCATAGAAAGTGCCATTAGGCGACGCTTTATGCAGGAATCTTTTTTTTCATTTTCCATTTTCAATTTGGCCATTCAATTTCGCTGCAGAAATTAGAATAAAAACCTATTTTGCTCACGTCACGGCAAAAAAAAGGCGTTAACAGCACTTAAAGCACTTAACAGCTCTTGAACAAAACGTAATGGCAGACGTAATACGTATAAGCATTTTTCGCGATTGGTAGAAACCGAATTTAAAACGGCCACACACAAAAATTCCTTAGCAGTTTTTTTTATATGGAGTTTTTCATTTCGCGACCGTTTTCGTAGCCATGGACAGCGCCCTTTTGAGTCTAAATTTGGTCCAAAAACCGGTTTGAAATCGGAAAAGTTTTGCGAAAGCGAAAATGGGAGCATGGCTTTTTGTATCGCTTTGCTGAAGGAATATCGTATGAAAGATAGTCAAGTTGTAAGGAAAACAAACAATTATGATGGATAGCACCGGCCACAATGGCGATAGGCAACATTACACTCACTTTGTGGCCTCTTTTCCATTTTGTGTATCTTCTAACTTCAATTGATTAGATATATACAAACTTTGGGGGTACAAAGTATGTTATAGTCGGGCTTGATCGACTTTCTTACTTGTTTTTCTTTTAATTTTGAGATTTATGGAACATTTCAAAAATTTCCATTAAAATATTTATTAGGTATATTGGAAACCCTTTGGGATATGAAACTTAAAGTGTTGAAGATGCCAAACTCTATAAATCTTCTGCCGACTTCCTCTTCCTTCTTCTCTACAAATTCCAGATCGTTTACTCACAGCTGACACTCATTGATTTGGTCACACACCCACAAAAATGGTTTCAATTTTTCGACTTCTCTAAATGTATTTATGGGATGCTTTCTGTCACACCCCCAATTTTGGGGGCATAATACCTGAAACCCCATTACAAGTTAATTAAATTATGGACCCCGCGAACTGACAATGCGACTCTAATAAACTTTCAATTAAGAGAAAACAAAACCAAAGATATAAATAGAAGGCGTTGGTGTCGCTGCAACGTCCATAAAACTGCACTCAAAGGGGTGCGGTCAGATGAAAACAATTTGCTCCAGTTCACAATTCACAATTGAGGGCGGACTATGGTTGTGGTTGAGGGAAGGGGGCGCTGACAGCTGCATAATTTATGCAGTTCCACAAAAATTGATGCCTCCAACACACGCAATGGAGGCGGCATGACGAATCTGAATCTGTTGAAAATCCTTTGAAGTTTTCGCTAGGCTACTTCACCTTCAAAATACACTCAGCTCGTAAATAAACTCGTAAATTGTCATTTTGTTTTATTGTCCAGCCGACAGACGGTTTTTATTGAGCTCGTTTTGTCGGATGCAAAAGTTGTTGTCGCTGTTTGCCACACGACATGTCGTTAATGAGCCATAAAGGTGTGCGCACTCGAAGGAGTAAGTGGGAACCAGTGCGACCCATCTTTCTTTTCTCTCTAGCCTTGATGTGATATATGAAGCTGATGTTTTATGCTTTATAATGGAATATGCGCAAAAACGAATTACAAATTGCACGCACCCCGCCCCCCCCCCACCAAAGGGAAGTGCTTCGCTTGATGATTAATGTAAGTCGCGTACAAAGCCAAAGATGATGACTCCGACTCGGTGCGCCTTCTTGGAACTGGCCAGCACAATGGGCAATGTCATTGCCTGACTGACAGTAAATAATCTATCAATAATTGAAGTCGCCTCTTTTGCCTGGGCTAGGCTCGTGCTCATGGACCACACTTGGTGACGTTAAAGGATTTTTTTTTTATTGTCGTCGGCCGCCGTCGCCGCGCCATTGTTGTTGATAGGCTGCCCTAGGCAGTAAGCTATCGCCTGCCTGCCTGCCTCCTCCTCTTTCAGAGCTTTCAGGCTTGACTGCGTTTTGCGCTCGATTCGATTATTTATGTCATTTGCTTTGACATTTATCATTCCACGATTCACGTTTTTTTTTTATTTTTGTGTGTAGTTGTTGTTGTTGGTGCTTTTGTCAAGGCCAGGATGGGGATGCTGCTGTCCGATAGCCTCATCATTGAGCTGGCCCTTTTGGCTATTTATGGCCGCGCTACTTAACATAAATTTTATTGCTTTTGCTGTTGCTCATTTGGGGCTTTGGTTTACTCACCGGGACAACCAGTTGGCCTGTCTATGAATTGATGAGCAGCCATTTATTGCCTGATTAGTTTTGCTGGAAATGGGGCTTTTTATGGACTTGAAGTGGGAATGGAGAGCGTGGCATTTTTCTCTATTTTTTGTTGTTGTTGTTAATAAAGTGCAAAAATGTTAAGTAAATCAATCTGTAAACTAAAGCAAACAACTAAATGAGACAGCTGCAGTTCAGCAGCATTAGTAAGGGTGTGATTTCTCGATTTTGTGATTCTTTTTGATGGGTTTGATTGACGCAAATTGGTGTGTACTAAAAGCAAGTAAATCGGTTGAAGTCACTCGCCAAAACACAGGAAAATTTTTTAAATTCACTCCATTTAGTCGGCCCTGCTCCAGAGATAGCTAAACTTGTGCACTGGATTGGTGTGCACTGGTTCCTTTCATAATGTTACAAGTGCTAATTGACTTAGTCTTAGGTAAACCCAGTAGATTTTGTAGCTTTTTATACTCTGTACCAAAGGTACACAGAGTATATTAAGTTTGTGCAAAAGTATGTAACAGCCAGAAGGAATCATCTCCCTAAAAAGTATATATACTTTTGATCAGCATCAAAAGCCGAGTCGATATAGCCATTTCCGTCTGTCCGTCCGTATTAACGAAGAGATGTCAGAGATGGTAAGAGATAGAGGTTTGACATGTATTTTTGGTACAGAGTATAAAAATCAAAAGCGCTGTATAAGTAAACAAGAAAGAAAGTCGGTCAAGCCCGACTATAACATACTCTGTACCCTTACACTCGCATTTGCTCAGGAGTCAAACGGCCAGTTAACACCCCGCGCACAACGCGGTGCGCTCTCTAAGTTTCTCTCTCTCTCTCTCTCTTTCTCTCTCGCACTAAGATTGCCTGTGCTGAACGGTTATGATGCTATGGTTGTTGGTGGGGGGGTGGGTGGTGTTAAGCGGCCGTTTTTTGCCCATAACTTGAGTATCGTTCATCCGATCTTTATCATTCCTTCAGCAAATCGATAAATAAGTTTACAAGGTATCTCTAGAAGGAACGAAAGATCTATCTCCAAAACTGTAGGAGATATGAAGTTTTTTCCAAATTACGGGGGCGGGAGGGGGCGTGGCAAAAATTGAAAATAAACTTGATCTGCCTGCAAGTATAAGAAATATATGTCCCATACATGTCAAACCTCTATCTCTTACCATCTCTGAGATCTCTTCGTTCATACGGACAGACAGACGGACAGACGGACGGACGGACAGACGGACAGACGGACATGGCTATATCGAATCGGCTGTTGATGCTGATCAAGAATATATATACTTTATAGGGTCGGAAACGATTCCTTCTCCCTGTTACATACTTTTGCACAAACTTAATATACTCTATGTACCTTCGGTACAGAGTATAAAAACTTTTGAAAAAAATTGGAAAGTCAGACAATTTGAATTCACACTGGAACTATCTAGGCATATAGACCAACAAATGCTATAACTATGAGAATTTTTTTGCATTTATATCAGCTTGTTTGTCAGAGCTATAGCCTGTTGAAACCGAAAATACATATTTAAATTTATGGGAATAAAACTAGATTGTCACTCTAAGGACCGATTTCTCTTCTTCCAGATAGCTGCTATCTGTCAGATAAGCTTACAATTTACTCAGCTATTTGTTAGTTTATGTGATTTATAGCTCTATGTAATACACTGTGTAATACATCTATTATAATTAGGCATCGGATTTTGCATATTTGCAGATTTTGCACCGCATGTCCGATTTTAGTTCTGATTGCACACATCTCATTTTAATTGATCAATGACCTAAGTCTGCTAAAAACCAATTTTGCATAAATTGCATACTTGCATAAAAAAATATGCAAAAAACCTGTTTTTATGAAATTACATAATGTTTCAGTGCTAACAATTTTCTGATTATGTTGCAAATCTGTTGGAACTTGTAAATTAACGTCACCAATTCAACTTGTAATCAATTTAAATGCCGAAAATGAGTGATAAAAGCACACTTTTAATTCAAATATGGCTTAGAGATTTTTTTGCAATACATATTTACATAGCAGGCACCCGGAGTGCGTTGCTGTGCCCCGTTTAGAATTTTAAACACAATACGTAGAAGTGAAGCTTAATAGACAATTGCCATCTATCAAATCTTCATGATAATCTAAACTCATTTAATTTTTTTTTAAATTTTACGAGTTTTTGGTCCGTATAATCTTCACCTCTTATTTACGTCTTCGTGTCAATCTAAACTCATATAAGAATTTCGCAAATGTTAAAATTTCTTTATACCGATTGACCGGCACCTCCTATTTACCCGTCTTTAATTGCCAACTATTAAATCTTCATGATAATCTGAACTAATCATAAAATTTTGTATATATTCGTCAATTTACCTGTCTACATTATAAATTTTGCAACTTTTTTGATCGTTGGATTTAACCATTTACGCGCCCAAAATTGCCATTTATCACATCTTAATGATTTCCAAAACTCATACAATTTTGCAAATTCGCGAAAAATCAAAACTCAAATAATAATTTTGAAAATTTCGCGATTTTTTTAACATTTCGATTTGCACTTCCTATATTTACCTGTCTACCATTGCCGTCTATTAAATCTTCATATAATCTGGAGTTGCCTGGGGTTCGCGCGTAACAAGCTTTGGCTTGGTGTCGCATGGGCCACTTGAACGTACTGCGCATTGTACGTCAACTTCCATCATAATCTTTGGTCGTATGAAAATTGGCTAATTTTGACCTGTTCTATCCACGCCTCTTATTTACCAACGCCTTTTAATTTTACAAATCTCGCGGTTTTTGGTCTAAGCCTCTTATATATGTACGCGTCTTCAATTGCCATCTATCCAACCTTCATAGTTATCTTAGGTCCTTTGAAAATTTTGAAAATTTCGAAATTTCGCGATGTTTTGACCATTTGTTCCACATCTCCTTTATTTACCCGTGTACTATCCATAAAATCTTCATAAAAATCTGAAATTAATCAACAATTTAGAAATTTCCCAATATTTTAGAACTTTCAAGGCACACCTTTCATTTGCTCGGTCTACAACTTTCATTTAACCGTCTATATATGCCATCTATATACTCTTTATAATAATCTTAGTTCAAGAATGATAGTTTTTGTAAATATCGCCATTTTTATACATATTTTATACAATTACATATTTTGCATATTTATTGCATATTTTGCATATGCTGTTTCCAATGGAAAGTGGGTTATTAAATTAGCATAATTCCAAATTTTCACCTCAATCAACCTTCATTTAAAAAAGTGCATAAAATCCAATGTCTAGTTATAATAGATGCGAAATTGTCTCTAAATCTGTATAGGAACTGTAAAGAGGCTACTTGATTCAGCATTAATTGTTTTATGTTTACATGTAGATGATAAACTATATTTGGAATCAAGTAGCCTCTTTATTGTTCCCATACAAATTTTGCAGTGGGAATCTAGTTTTCCTCCCATAAAGAGAAAAAATGTATTTTCGGCTAGAATCAAGAGTAGTCTGATCTTAGGAGCCAATTAGGACACATTCTGCTGTACTTATATAGCACCTTTGAATTTTTAAAGATGCATTGATTTAAGCTCTGTCGAAAATAGCTCATAAATCCATATATTTATGCCTAGTGTGGCCTCCAAAAACTCAACATTTTAGTTTTTCCGCCAAATGTGGGAAACAAGAGCTGCTGGAGCTAAACCGAAACCAGTTTAGGAATCAGTGAACAAAAAATTATCAGAATTTCCAACAGGACTGCACCTCACAAAGTTGGTCATTTTGTTGGCCTGACGATTATCGTCTTACCTTTCCAAAACACTATCTTTTAAATATAAACAAGTAAGAAAGTAGGTCAAGCCCGATTGTAAAACACTCTGTACCTGCAGTAGCAGCGAACTTTCTTTTGGTCATAGCTTGACTTATTACTTGATTTTAAAAACTGACATATAGATGGCGCCACTACTGTTAACATTTCCAAACTGACCAATAGAAGGCGCCACTACAGTAACCAAATCAAAAGAGATCTTTGATGGGAGCTGACTTTTGATCATAACTTGAGTACAGTTTAGCCGATCTATATCATTCCTTCGACAAATCGATAAGAACTAACTAATAACTAAATATTTCTAGAAGGTACAAACCATCTTTCTACAAAACTTTGAGAGTTATGACGTTTTTGACGTTTATGACGTGTCAAACCTCTATCTCTTATCATCTCTGAGATCTGTGCGTTCATACCGAACACCGAGTAAAACACTCGTTTACACTTGCTTCTTTTTAGTATGTTTTGTTGGTAGATTTTAATTTTGTTTTGCATTGAAAGGCACTTGAAGATAATGTTTTCTTTATCTGTATTTCGAAGAGAAACAATTTATTTCCAAAATCAAAATAACATCGAAAACTGTTCAACAACTTTTTCCATCGATTTCTCTAGCTGCCTTCATTCTAAGCCCCACCCTAGCTCTCCCTTAACCAAAGATATCGCTCAACTCATGCTCGTAGTTAATTGAAAATTATTTCTGCCCGCTGTTGCCCCATGCAAAGTTGCAAAGCAATTTAGCCTCCGGACGAAGCTTCGAGTTACCTAGTTGGCAGTTTTGAAATGTTGGCTCGTACCCGGTGGGACAGGTGACTTCTCGTCGTCATCGTTGACTCGTCATAGTCAGTGAGTGTTTGTGTGTGTGTGTGCTTGCTTAACTTGCCATGATTCATTGGCAAAAAGTGAAGAGCAATGCCAAAATCAGGTCAGATCCCGCAGTCTCACGCATGTCAATCAGTCAAATGCAGTTTTGAGGACTTGCACACCCAATTTCCCCCAGAAATTATTGATGAATAAGCCTTTTGTGTTCTCGGCTCAAACAAAACTAATGATTTAGCAATACGAATTACTTGAAAGTTGCCAAGTCAGAGTGCGGGGTATTCCATTAACTTGCTGCCATGTCAGATACAAAACTTGCCCAGTCACAAATCGATGCGTAATTAATTGGCCCCAGCCAAGTTTCGCATGCCGCATGCAATTAAAAATTCATATTCAAGTTCAATGTCTGCCACAACTAACTTGCTGCTTGCTTTCCCCGTCAGAACTCTCCTCAGCATGTGGTGGTTGCAAAAATTGCTTAAAGCATCCTTTGGGTCGGTCTCTTGGCAGACTTGTTTTGACCAATGACTGCCGACCGTCTTGCCTCCTCCCAAGAGTCAACGAGTGGCCTGTTGTGTGGGCTTCACGAACGTGTTGGAGTCTCTGGAACAGAGCAACTGGGAGGGCGGGCAAGCGTAGGAATCTTGAAAATATATGGCCCGTTGATTACCGCTTGCTGTGATTTTTGATTATGCAGTTTCCTTTGGGTTTTGCAACAGTTTTTGTTGCCTTTTTTTTTTCATTTTGCATATGTAATTTTGTTGGACGTTTCAAGGACTTTGTTGGGCCATATTTTCCAAATGAGTGGATAGAGTAAGAATTGTGGTAAAATATGTTTGAAATTTTTGGTTAATCTTTAATTTTTCATAGTTATTTGCTTATTAAGCTTCATTTACATTTTCTTTCTCATAAAATCCCTGACCATGACTAAACAAAAACCGTCTTTGTCATGCGATTAACTTCAAATAATGGACTCAATTAACCAAAGTAGACAACTCAATAGACCTAAAAGTCAGGGTTCAATGTGTAAGATAAATGAGCAACAAGTTTTTCCAAATGCTTTAAATTTCAATAACAAAAAAAAAAACAGAACGAACAATTTCAACCACAATGACATCATTTGGCATCAGTGTCAACTTTTTCTTTTCTGTTCAGCTAAAAGCTCCACTGAGCCAATCAATTATATTGGTCAAATGGTCAAATGGGAAAAAGGTAGCCCCGCTTCGACCCCTGGAAAGTTCAAATAAAAACACAGTCATTTAAGAGATTTGTGTGTGTTTCGGTGTGTTTCCAATTTGATGTATGGCCTGTAATTTGTTAGAAGTCCGTGGTACGCTTTCGATACGGGAAATTACCTACACGCTGTGAGCGTGGATCGTACAAATTAATTAAATACCTGGAGAGATACTATGCATAACAACAACAAAAAAAAGGTGGAAGGGAGTCAATGTCTAGAGAGTCAAAGATCACAACTAGACACGAGAGTTGGTGGCTGTTTTAAAGCTACCACCTGGGGTTTTTATGGATCTTCTGAAGGGAACATTTTAGTTGATTTATAATAAATTATTAATTTTACAAGTATATTTCTTATTCATTCTTGGCTTTTGCCTTTAAGCATTCCCCTATCAGTAGACAAATATTGTTGACCCAAATGTTGAAACAATTTTTGATGTCAACCCAATTTGATAAGCTCATGAAAATTCTTAATTCCGCTTGCTATTTTTAGCTCAAAGAGTTTCTTGTGACATTAACTAAAAAGAGTTTAAGAGCGATAAGCGAGTTAAGTTGAGTAAAATTTTACTGATATGCAAGCGGCGTCGGTGGTGTAATGGTCAGCATAGTTGCCTTCCAAGCAGTTGATCCGGGTTCGATTCCCGGCCGACGCACAAGAAAATTTTTTTTTCTTTTAATTTTTTTTTTTATATCTTTGCTAAAGGTTCAGAGAGTATATTAAGTTTGTGCAAAACTATGTAACAGGGAAAAGGAGAGGAATAATTTCCGACCCTATAAAGTATATACAGGGTGGTCCATTTAAAAATTGGAATTTAATTTTGCTATAAAAAAAAAACCGGCTCGATAATTTTCAACGGTTGAACATTTATTGGAAATGTTGGTTCATGTCATTTATTTATGAAAAACAATTTCGGTCAAAATACCACCTCGGCTGACTTGTCAGTAGCCCATTCGATCCATCCAATTTTTGAGAACATTTTCAATTGTTTCGGCACGTATGTCAGCAATAGCAACTCGAATCTCGTTCTTCAACTCATCAATTGTTTCCGGATTGTATGCATAACATTTGTCCTTGACCGCTCCCCAAAGATAATGGTCTAACGGTGTCAGATTACAGCTTCTTGGCGGCCAATTCACATCTCCATATTTGCAGATTATTCCAAAGAAAAATGAACCATTGATGCCTCGAGACCAAAATGCACACCAAACAGGGACACGTGTTGGGTGCATTGGCTTGTCGACGACGATATGCGGATTTTCTGTGGCCCCAGATGCGACAATTTTGTTTATTAACATAACCACCGAGGTGGATATGTGCTTCATCCGAAAAGATGATTTTTCGGTCAAATTCACCATCTTCGGCCAAACGATCTTCCGCCCAATTTGCGAACTGTAGACGATTCGGATGGTCAAACTTTGTATGGCTTCATGGCAAGGTCTTTATGCAAAATTCGCATCAAAGAAGTGCGCGAAAAATCCAATTGTTGAGATCGATGGCGAGTTGATGTAGATGGTTGTTCACGGACATTTTCAGCAACCGCAGGAATGTTTTCGGTCGAGCGCACCAGACGAGTACGTTCACGGGTTGGTTTATTTACCAACATTCCAGTTTCACGAACTCGCCTCACGAATTGATCCACAAAATGAATTTTCGGAACATTTTTTTTGGTAAATGTTTATTTTTTGAATTTCGCACAGTTTGAGTCGAGTTCTCACCACTTTGGAAATATGTTTATAATATTTCCCAACTTTCTTCAAGCGAATGGCGACCCATTTCGTAAATGTCAGAGTTTTTTACTAAATATTAGTTGCTTTCCGAATGACATTTGACGATTTTTAAACTCAAATTATGATAGTTCAAATTCCAAACTCTAGATGGACCATCCTGTATATTCTTGATGAGCAACAACAGCAGAGTCGATATAGGCAAGTCCTTCGGTCTGTCCTTCTGTATGAACGCACAGATCTCAGAGATGCTAAGAGATAGAGGTTTGACATGTATGAGACATATATTTCTTATACTTGCAGGCAGCTCATTATTATACCCTTGTAGAGGGTATATTGAAATTGTCCAGATGTTTGTAACGCATAGAAGGAAACATCTCCGACCACATAAAGTATATATATATTCTTGATCAGCATGACGAGCTGAGTTCATATAGCCATGTCCGTCTGTCCTCCGTCAGTTTTAAAGCTATCTTAACCAAACTTTGCACGAAGCCTTTTGGTACAAATACGCTGCACATTTGTCGGAACCGGCCAGATCGGATGACTATATATATATATATATATAGCTGCCATAGGAACTTTGGTCAAAAAACAAGTTTTTGTGAGAAAAACTTTTTTGTTCTTAATGTTAGCGTTCCCAAACACGGTCATTATTAATATTAAATGCTTTCAAACAGATTTGCAAACTTTGGTCAAAATCGGATGACTATATCTTATAGCTGCCATAGGACCGATCGGTCGGAAAATGGGTCTTAGTGAAAAAATTTTTTTGTTTTCAAGTAAATCGGTCTTAAGGTTGGTGTTTATTAATATTAAACGCTTTCAAACAAATTTGAAAAATTTGGTCGAAATCAGATGACTATAGCTTCAGGCTGCCATTGGACTTATCGGTCGGAAAATGAGTCAGTGTGAAAAACTTTTTTGTTTTCAATTTCATCGTTCTTAAACTTGGCGATTGTTAATTTGATATGTTTTCAAAAAGATTCGCGAAATTTTGTCAAAATCAGATGTATACCTGTCGGAAAATGGGTTTTAGTTTCAAAAGTTTTTGATTTTAATGTAAGCGTTCTTTAACTTTGTCATTTCAAAAACAGCTTTTGCAAGGATATAAGACGAAGTTAGCTTGGCCTTCTCGTTTTTTTTTTAAATTTTTGTTCGAGATTTGGATTAAGCAAAATGGAATAAAAAATTTACAACTTCCCCCGTTCCAAAGTCACATCTTTAGTATGCTCTTTTTCATGCCAACCAAAATGGGTTCCAAAAGAACGTGTTTATCATACATTCTTTGCGCAGCGAATGCCGCATGCATGGAATATTCCCTTCCGACGGATGGACTTTTGGAACTGTTCTTTGAGAACGAGAAATTATAAGGGAAACCCGAACGATTCACGTAGTTGAAGGCAACAACAAAAACCCATGCTAAAATACCAACCCAAAGATGCATTTTTTGACGGTTTCACGCCTCAATAAAAGCTAATGGAACTTTTCAGTTTTGGGAACTACTTCTTCGGTGAAAAGGAAGATGTTAATTTTTCATGGTGTTAGGTCCGATTGGGTTGCCTTACTTTCGCACACTTTTTGGCCTTGTTCTTCTTGACAAACGCAGGATTAGATGTTTTTAAGACAATTGCCGAGTGGCATAAGAACTTAGTTTACAAGCCTTGTTGATATGTCCAAATTTTCCGGTAACTCGTATTGCAGTTGATGCAAGCTGGGTTCTTCTATGCG
This sequence comes from Lordiphosa magnipectinata, assembly GCA_037044535.1. Classification (NCBI taxonomy): domain Eukaryota; kingdom Metazoa; phylum Arthropoda; class Insecta; order Diptera; family Drosophilidae; genus Lordiphosa; species Lordiphosa magnipectinata. Next base: position 59,445 of record JBAMBO010002955.1, read on the forward strand.
ACAGCCACATTGCTCTATTGCTTTACTTTGTTTTTATCTTTTTGTGTCTTTTGTTTCGATTTCTTGTTTTTTTTTTCGTTATATTAGATATTTGTAAGTAGTCGCCAGACTCTCGCAATTGTAATCCACTAAACTGTTCAAAAGCTCAAAAATAATGACAAAACAATACTTTTTTTTTTTATAATTGAAACATATTCCGTATAATTTAAAAGCACAAAGTAAATTATTATCCGGAAATTATTATAAATTATTCGGTCCACCAGTAGAGTCCGTCCTTATCTGGTCTATTAAGTGCTAATGCCATTCCAAAGAGATACAAAGTCAAGTACAATCTGATGAACATTGTTATGGTCTGCGTTGCTGTATTGTAAATCCCTCATTTAATATAGAAAAATATGTGACTAATTGCTGAAATGGGAAATGTTACATGTAATTGAATAAAAGGCAGATCCATATGGCAGAAAAGTTCAATTATGGCAACCAGAACTATTTCAAATCTGATTTAAAAACTGGTTAACTTCAAGCGAGAATGCCAAAAAAAAAAAACAATTTAATCTGACTCGGCCTTCCTTGGGGCATCTTCTCCAGCTCACCCGCTGTGCTCATTTGCTATTCATTTCGTTGCTGTCCCTTTTTGCCTTGACTTATGCGTATTACTGCAAATATCAATTAATGCATAAAACGTGAGTGAAATCTTTAAACAGATTTCTTTTGACCTTGGATTATAATAGAGTTCCCACATACAGAGTGGAATATAAGAACCTTCTTGCAGAGACGGTTAACATAATTGATTTGCTTGTCTGTTCAGGTCAAGTCACGCACAGACACACACAGACGAAATATGGTGTTGTCCTTCTGCCTGGGACATTCCGTTGGGCCAAAGTGGCAAATATGTAAAGCATGCTTGACTGCATTTGTAATCACTTTGAGCATCATTAAGTAAATTACAAGCTGCCAACTTGTAGATACATTTGTTACTCGACATATCCTGGCTGTAAGCGGTGGGTGTGGGTGGCTGGGTGGTGTGGTCAACCACCAAGTAAAGTTATTTATGTGCTTGACTATTTAATTTCATTTAAAATGAAGAACCCTAACCTCAGTTTAAACCAATATTAGTGCTTAACGACTACTCGGAGCAGAAATGAAACACAGCCTTTTACGTTTTTGGCATTTTAAATGGTTCGCCCCCCAATCGCTCAACCATTTGGCGCTTGGAGCACATTTTGTTTATTTGCTTGCTGGTTGGTCAGCTGCTCCTCTTTTTCTTTTTCCATTTTTGTGGGGGTGAAATACGCATATTTATGGCAGTTAGTGTACAACCAGCCAAAGTAAAATGTTAGAAATTTTTCAACTCTTTGCTAACTCCAATATACTATTCAATGAAAAAGGTTCTATACCTTTATAAAAGTTTTTCGCCCCTGATGAAAAAAGTAAAATTCACCAGTTTATTTTAAAAAGTGAACGATTTTCTGTTGGCTTACATTCGCATATACAAATACTCGTATATATCTGTTATTGTACGTGTATTGTTTTTGGGGGCTGTTGTAGTGCTTTTGTTGCTCACTGTGCCGCATATTTTTGTTTGTGCGGCATCTTCACAGCTGAGCGATTGCGATTCAATATTTGTCTTTGTCCGTTGTGTGTGTGTGTGTTTTGGCCATGAGAGAACTGCATAATTTGTAATTGTAATTTTTGCCACACAAGCAGAAATGAGTTGGCCCAAAAGGGTTCGAAACGAGCCTTTAGGTTAAGGCAAGAAACGAGCAAGTGTTTTGGTTTTTAAAGTGAAAAGAATTGGAGTGAAGCTGAGTCTATAAAAATATATGCCTTTACTTAAAGTTGTTAATGTAAAAATTTAGTTGTAAATTGTTTTAACTCCTAGCGTTAATTTACTTGCTTTTTTTATACAGAGAAAAAAATAAAGAATTGCATACTTAAAATAAGGTTGCTCGTGGTCAGAAGTACAAAAATTCTTTTGATCCAAGAATTAACTTGTAATTCCAAGTTTCTTAGTCATCATTTTTGAAAGTTACACTTCGTTCATATACTCATACCAAATACCACTATCTTTAAGTCCCAGACAAAGAAGGTTTAATAAACTAAAATTCCTTAAATTTCAAGAAGGAATAAATTTATTTTCACTCGTATAGTTACGGTTATAAAAAAAAGACTTGATTTCTCGGCCTCGACGTTTTCTAAGCGTTCATTTTGTCCCCCCGAACACGACCTTTACTGCTTGCTGAGCGACAAAGTGCCAACTGCTTACTTTCTTATCTATGATTTAGACGCCAGGTCTTGCTTATGCTTGATAGTCGAGTAAACTAAAGTCATTCTTGGAGGTACCGAGATCAAGCCCCAGAAAAAATATAGATAAAAAGCTAACTTCGGCTGGACCAAAGTTTATATATCCTTGCAGCTTGTATAATTTATATAAATTAAGGTTTTAAATGATTTTCAACGAACATGCTTAGCTGAGTTATTTTCCAAACTCTGCCATAGATGGCGACAATACTTTGACCATTTAGCTACGAGGTTTTAATGTGTAACTAACTTTATTGAATATAACTTAAGCTAACAATTATCGCCAAGTCGAACGGAGCGATGCGGCATAGAAAAACTAACATAGAAGCACACTTTGCTGCGTCGACAACTTTTCACTCAGACATTTGTCAGCTGTTCGCTGTCATTTTGGCTCTTTGAGTTATTTTTTGACTCTCCGAGTTTTTTTTTGACTATGTCCATCTCCCTCTAACCACCGTGTTTTCCTATGTCGACAATAATTTTGAGTAACAGATTTTGTTGTCACTATTGAAGTATCTCCTTGCCACAATGGCGTTAACATCACTCAAAAAAGAGCGGCGTTTCAAAGTGTGCTTCTATGTTAGTTTTTCTATGGATGCGGGCGCGTGCCGCGCTGGCCGAAGCCAAGACAGAAACTGAGCGCCAGGGATGGCGCGTGTTGTGTCGTTCTGCTATCGCGTCAGGGATGGTGCTCGATAAATTGTATGACCAGAGGTGGCCAGGGCTGCCACAGCCATTTGCTTGCCAGTTTGTTATATGGCAGCTATACGATATATTTATGCGATTTTGACCAAACTCCCCAACATTGTGTGGAAACTGATAATATTCATAACTGAAAAGTATAAAGACGATAACATTGAAAACAAAAAAGTTTTTTTCACTAGAACTACTTTTTCGACCGATCGTTCCTATGGCAGCTATATGCTATGGTCATCCGATTTGGATCAAACTTGGCAGAGTTGTGTGGTGGCCTATTATATTCATCTGTAACAAGTTTGGGAGCTGTAGCATCGAAAACAAAAAAGGTTTCCCCCTAACACTTTTTTTCAGAGTCTACTTTTGTATGGCAGCTATACTATATAGTTGTCCGATTTTCACCAAACTTGTTGGAATTATGGAAAAGCATAGAAAACTTACAAATACGAGGTGTGGGGGCGTTTGCATTGAAAACAAGTAAGTAATTCTCACTAAAACTAGGTTTTTGATCGATTGTTCCTATGGCAGCAATATGCTATAGTCATCCGATTTGGATCAAACTTGGCAGAGTGATGTGGTGGCATATTATATTGATCAGTAACAAGCTTGGGAGCAATAGCATTGAAAACAGAAAAGTTCTTCTTACTAAAACTTTTTTCAAAACAATCTTTTCTAAGGCAGCTATACTATATAGTGGTCCGATTTTCATAAAATTTGGTGAAATTATGTGAAAGCATAGAAAACTTATAAATACGAGGTTTTGGGACGTTTGCGTTGAAGACAAAAAAGTTTTTCTCACTAAAACTACTTTTTCGACCGATAGTTCCTATGGCAGCTATATGCTATAGTCATCCGATTTGGATCAAACTTGGCAGAATTGTGTGGTGGCCTATTATATTGATTTGTAACAAGTTTGGGAGAAAAAGCATTGAAAACAAAAAAGTTTTTCCTACTAAAACTTTTTTCATAAATATCTTTCCTATGGCAGCTATACTATATAGTTGTCTGATTTTCATGAAATTAAGTGAAATTATGTGAAAGCATAGAAAACTTATAAGTAGGAAGTTTGGGCACGTTTGCGTTGAAGACAAAAAAGTTTTTTTCACTAAAACTACTTTTTCGACCGATCGTTTCTATGGCAGCTATATGCTATAGTCATCCAATCAGGCCGGTTCCAGCAAATGTGCAGCGTATTTGTACCAAAATGCTTCGTGCAAATTTTGGTTAAGATCGCATAGAAACAGACGGACGGACAGACGGACATGGCTATCAAAGCTTATAAAAAAGATTGGGTGGTTTGATAGTGGTGGGTAAGGGACCAGCACCACGTTGGTTGGACGTGTCTTTCTCTCTCCCCTGTTCCCCCTATTTTATTTTGAGAATTATTCGTACTTGGATCAAGCAATGAAACTCTTGAATCAATAAATTCGGGTTCTGAAATTCATTCTTGGATCAAGAAATTCATTCTTGGATCAACAAAATACATTCTTGCCGTATTCCTGATATCAAACATTATTGATCCACGTAAGAAATTCTCTATTATTTCTCTAAGTGCAGTGTCCTATACCGATCGCACACACTATGATAGCTTTTCAGTCTACGCAAAGCTTTTACTCTCGCTCTTTTCAGCAGTCTTTATAAGTGAGTGCAAAGCTTTGTGTGCAAACCCTGCAGAGAAATTGTCAACTAGTAACAAAACAAAACTGTCCTGCACCTAGTTGGAATGCTAATAAAATATAACTGGGAGCAAAATAGCTAGATTCGGGTGAGTTGGGCAACAACAAATATTAGCTTTCGAAGAAATGTTCGTTTGAAATAATAATTTGAGCTAGTTGTAATCTTTAACTGGTTGCAAATGAATTGGTGATGAGTGAGTTGACCGACAGATTTCGATGTACTGTTATACGGATCAGCATCATAAGCAGACTGTCATAGGGAACACACGAAGGTAAACTGGTATTTAACTGGTTGCAAATGGCTGCTGCAAGGGACAATACTCTCCCGCTTATGCCATCTGGCATTAAACTGGATGCAAATGGCTGCTGCCGGGGACAATTGTCACATGCCTATGACAAGCCTGTGTAAAATTGACGACTTCAATGCTTTGATTTGGATAGGAAGTGCTACCAGTTGCAAGTTTTTACAGACAGGTATATTTCTGGTTGTAAACTAGACACTTTCCCTGCAGGGAAGTTTTATTTCTAAATTGTTTCCATTTGAACTTGGTCAAAGCACAGGGTGCTCTCTGGAGCATTGAAATCCATAGGCTCTGAGCTTAACAAACAAAATCGGGACTTCTTCTTTAAGTTTTTCAAATAGCTTCCGACTTTGGTTAACAGTTGCATTGGTATTCACTTGCTTACCCCTTCACAACTCTTCTCTACCAATTTCAGCCTTTTCGAAAAACTTTATAAAGTTTATTTCTATTTGTGCTACTCTAAGTCACTCTCTGCAATTTTTGCAGCAAAAGCCATAGCCAATTCTCGCTGATTGCATTCTTCTTTCAACTAACTAACTAACTAACTAACTAACGGTGAAGCTAGAATATAAAATTACATATTACAACAAAATGCAATTAACGTGACCAACAACAACAACAACTACAACAAAAAATCAACACAATTAAACGACGCTGTGAAAATTTTCAAAAGCCTAAATAACGTAAAAATCTTTGGCGCATGACAACGGAAATTAAATTGCATGAAATTGGAAAATTATTAACACGCACACACACACACACACACATGTATACATTTGCATAGTGTCGAGGTAGCCACATGCAATTTGGTTAGTCATTTAAGCCAAATTAAGGCCCCAGTGGAAGCGCTTTTCCCTCACCATCCCCACTCGCCATCTCTCGTGGTGCGTGTTTGTTAGCTGGTCACATGCAATCAAGGCTGCAATTTTCTTAACCAGTTTCCTTTCGGGCCTATTAACCAGTTGACAATTTTCGTGTGCGTAACGCGGTCTAGGAATCAGCAGCAGCAGCAGCAGCAGCAACAACAGCCTGGCAATTTTTCTAATGATGACACGACCAGACGGGACTCAACTTAACTCTTCCTTTGACTCCAAGTTGGGCTCTAGCATTGGCATGCCTGGCCAATCAGTTGGCAGTTTGTTTGGCTTAATCGTCTACGTAATTGATATGCGTATGTGGCGGAAGGGAATTGAAGTTTGAAAAGAGTTCTTTTTTAATTAAACCTCCGCAGTTCGTTGGGGTTTTGGCTGGCAATTTAACAGAGACATTAATACTTACCAAGCCAGACAAGATAGCTGCTGCTGTTGCTGCTGCTGTTGCTGCTGCCAGAGTAGATTGAAATAGATGACAGCGATTGATGATGTGCGTGTGGTCTAAATGAGGTGGTGGAGCCGAGTGGATTGGACCAGAAGCAAAAACAAGTCTGATGTTTAATTGCTGCACATCCATAAAAATCGCGATAAAGATCTAGTCTAATCGAATGATGTCAATATGTTAATCAGATTAAAGACGTTTGATTCAATATTGAAACTGCTTAAAGGTTTTTCAAACGATTTGCTAAAAATAGTGGGAGAAGATGCAATGAATTAAGGTTTGAACTAAAGCTGGGAATTGAACTCATGACTCTCTCCAGATTTTCAAAGGGTTTAAGTCAAAGTTCCCCAGCGATAGCCCTTGGGGCACGAACATACTCGCCAATTAACACCGAATGCTTGCCGAAGTCATGCACCACTGTGTGTTAGAGAGAGAGACACAGTCACATTTTCGCGCTCTCTGCTTGGGGAACCCTGGTTTAAGTTCATAAAACTACAAGGTAGCTTTGCCTCAGTATAAAACTACACTATTTTGTCCAAAATTTAAAACTATGAACGGAACAGACGAACTTGCCAACGCCTTATAAGAGTCTAAACGAGGAACAGGATCATAGGTCAAACACCTCTTATAGTAGTCTGAAAAATCTGCCCCAAGGGATCTTAGCTCCAACCAGCTAAAACCAGGAAATGGCAACGCAAAGGGAGCCCCCTTTAATTAGGCAACCCTATGAAATGACAGATGACAGCTCAGCTGAGTGGTCAGGTTAAATAGAACCTGATGATGCCAAATTGCAAATATAAGTTATTCCAGGCAACTGTAAGAAGCATCATGTGTTATGCTGCTGAAATTTGGATATTTCTTAAATTCAATGATAGAAGATAAGGAAGTCGCTTCCTAGATATAGATGGATCATTTGACAACACATCCCATAGTGCTGTCAAGAATGCTCAAAAGAGAAAAGAAATAAACCCCACAATAGGCAGATGGATAGACGCACTTTTACGATGCAGAGAAGCCTCTGTAGTGGAAGGTGGAAAATCCATCACAGTAACTTGAGAATGCCCTAGGGGAGCAGTCTTCTCCCCACTGTTGTGGAACCTACTTGTGGACGAACTCTTAGAAAGACTCGCGTCCCAGGGCATAACATGCCAGGGATAAGCAGATGACAACGTTATCCTTACAAAAGGAAAGTACGAAGAAACCCTAAGTGACTTCCCATTGGTGCAAGGAGGTTTGGCCTCAACCTAAACCCTTGCAAAAACCATCGTTGTACCTTTCACTTGAAGATACAAACTTAGTAGAATGAGGCCAATACGTCTTTCCGGCTGCCAGCACATAGAGAATACACTCAGTGAGTGTACCCCTATGTGATAATAGTTTTAGCTTTGAGTGCGTAAATTCATGCGATGTTCTTGAATGTGTCCTAAAAGTGAAATCAAATGCGGAAGGCTTAGACAAAGTTAATCCAAAATTCTTGAAAATATTACTTCCCATGCTTCTTGATCATATCACCTATATATTTAATACGATTTTCATAACCTCGGTATTTCCTGATTCTTGGAAAGTTGCTAAAATTCTACCCATTCCAAAAGATAAAAACGAGTTCAGATCAATCTCTATTCTTTCTTTTTTGGCAAAAGTATTTGAACAACTAATGGCCAAACAGATTCAGACATTTCTCTCAACCAATTCTTTGTTAAGCCAACTACAATCTGGTTATCAAAAGTTCAGAAGCTGCACGACAGCTATTTTAAAGATAGTAGAAGATATCCGAAGGCAGACGGACAATAAAAATGTTACATTATTAGCCTTACTGGATTTCAGCAAGGCATTTGATATCTTAAGTACCAATCTTAAAAATCTCTACAATTTTTCCTCAACTACAACGCGTCTAATTAAGTCCTATTTGCGGGACAGAAACCAAGCAGTGGTCTCGGGGTCTTGTATGTCATGTTTCTTACGTCTGACTCGCGGTGTTCCTCAAGGTTCAGTCCTTCTCTGTGTATATCAACGACCTTCCTGACTGTCTGATTGGCTTTGTATGCCGATGATGTACCACTTTATGTAAGTCGACCGTTAAGAGAAATACATGAGTGTGTTAGAATCTGTAACAGGGATCATGTGGAAATTGGCGAATGGGCTAAAGCAAATGGATTGGGGCTAAATCCTAAAAAGTCGAAATGTTTGGTTATTTACAAGAAGGCTTTTAATGTTTGTGATCTCCCTAAGCTTACCATAAACAATGTTCCACTGGAATATGCTAAGGATACCACTAACCTGGGAATCCAATTTAATAATACCCTAACGTGGAGCGATCACATTACGAAAGTGTCCGGGAAAACATTTGGGTTAGTTAGGCAGCTGTCGCTTACACAAAAACTTATTCCTCTTCATCTAAGGCTTTTGGTCGCCAAAAAATGTCTCATCCCGACTCTATTTTATGGTGTGGAAATATTTGGTATAAGTGACGCAAGCAGTATGCAAAGGGCTAAAGGTGACATTTAATTCAATCGTAAGATATCTCGCACTTTGCTAAACAAATTCTTGGCCTAGATTTAGAGTCGTGGATCAGACTCCGTACTTTATTACTAATCCATAAGATTCTAACGACAAAAGAGCCTGACTATTTATTTCAAAATATACAACTTGCTGTGTCAACACGAACGAAAAACATAGTTTGCCAGCGTGTTAACCTGGCCAGCTCAGAAAAACACTTTTTCATTCAATCTGCCCTCTACTGGAATAACCTGCCGCATAACATTAAAACTATTGGGAACGCAACGCATTTTAAATCTCAGTTAACCAATCATCTCAAAAGACAAACATAGATTTTATAAACGTTTTAGAAAAGTTTAGTATTGCATTAGTTTTGTTAGGATTATATTTTAAGTATTTGAAATTTCATTCTTTTTTTTTTATATATTTTGTATTTTTATTATCTATTGTGATCTCTTATGTACTTATGTACCTGTAGCATTGGGATAATACCGAAATAAAAATTTAATTAAATCAGAGCAAATCTCCTCACTGTAAGGACGCAGCTTTTGCAATGGCCGGAGCCATGCGTACCTGTCCGACAGCGGCCCTAGAAGTTCTGATGAAGCTAACACCACTCCACCATACCATCTGCTTGAAGAAAAAAGAAACATTGCTCAGACTGACAGCAGAAGGAGTAGGCAGAAACTACATAGTATGCCTCTGAGAGGTTGGAGAATGAAATCCCTATAATCCTTCAACCCAGAGACAAAATGGTGGCAGAGTTCCACTTCGACAGGAATTTCACTGTTCACAAAAGTAATAAGAGAGAGAGAGAGAGAGTGATGAATCTCACTAAAAAAGACATATAAAAGGCAAACACGCAGAATTCAGTGGTACATACCCGTCTTTGACACCCCAAGGAGCTGGACTTGTGGTAGCAGGACCTGGAACGAAAAGGTTTGAGTCAATGTTAGAATTTGCAAGCATATTTCAAGCCGAAGTATGATGTGCTATCACACGTTGCGCAGACCTCAATATGGAGAAACACTACCATAATAGAAAAATGGCTATCCTCTCAGATAGTCAAGCAGCGCCGCTCAATGCGCTTAGCACAGACCCGGCCAGCTATAGCTACCACGAGCCGAAGTCAGTCGTGCTTTTACGCAAACGCGAGCCGAACTCATGATTGTGTGTATCGGTGAACATTGAATTGCAAGTAAAACGGCTGTAGTCAGGAGAGAGATCTCTTGCACACCAACACAAGCACTCGTTTATGTGCTCTCCATTTTGCCGGCACTGGCCTAGCAGCAACAAGTTCACCTCTAAGCTAGTCTTGGAGACAAAGAACAAATTGGACCAGCTAGGTAGCAGGAACAATCTGTCCCTACGCTGGATACCGGAACACAAAAACATGCCCGGAAACGCAATGGCTGACTAACTGGCACGCAAGGGTGCAGCCACTGCAAAGGTAGGACCAACACACCATTAGGGAGCTCCTTAGAAAAGTAGAGAATACGCTTAGAACAGCCTCCTGGGTAAACACCAGGGGCATGAGACAAGCCAAAGCAATAATAGTGGTCCACAACCTGAAAATGTTTCAGAAATTAATCCAACAAGGAAAGAATGCCCTCAGGATCCTGACGGGGCTCTACACGGGCCCCTGCAGGCTGGGAATAGTAAACACCCAACTATGTAGATACTGTAAAGAGAAGGAGGAGTCACCAGCACATATACTAGCCCACTGCGATGCTCTGGCGAGGCGCAGGTTCAGCAGATTTGGGGAACACAGCTTACCCCGCCCAACAAGTTAAGTAACCTAGAACCCCCGAAAATCTTGACATTCGTACAGGAAATAGGGCTGCTAGGAGAGTTGTAAACTAAGTATGGGGGCACAATAGATCAGTATTGGTCGCATTACGCTATTCCCCAACAACAAACTAACTAAATTCGACGATGAAGAACGCTTATTGACGTTTTTCATTACAAAAGTTTTCAATCTACCGCGATTTATATAGAAACTGGCTTTTCCCACTTTAGATACGTATACACTGCAACTGCATTTCAACTATGTAGCCAAGGTCCTAAACGAGTATTGAGTCAACTGCTTCTTGGGAAATCTCAGTTTTTTGATGACTGAACCACAATTTCAAACAACTGCGGGTTTAACTTTGATTGGAACAATATACTAGGATGGATCTTAATAAAGCTTTACTTTAGGCCACACAGAATGGACTTGGATGCAACCTGCAGCCTTTGTAATATGCTTGAGAAGGAAAATGTGGAATACTTTATCGGAACTTGTCCCATCCTTAGAGCGGTGCAATATTTCCACTTCCATCGCATCACTTTAAACGAAGAAAATCGTTTTAAAACCACGTTTGTAAGATGGCGGAGATATGTCGTTACCCCGGCCAGTATATTGTTCCCAATGAGCTTTGATCTGCATCATTTTTCTTCCCAAAAAAATTCTTTGTAATTGTCAGCAATTTATGTTGTTTTTATTTGTTTACATCAATACAAAATTCAATCCCTAAAAATTTTATGCAATCTTTCGCCTCATTTCCAACTAGCAGAGCGCTGATGAGGGACAATAGCAAGTACAACTTAAGCATTTTACTTCAGGATGAAAAATTTGGAAAAACTATGAGTATTTAAGAAAAAAAGTGTAACTAATTGCTGAAGCAGGAAGTGTTCCACTTAATATAAATATTACAAATTGTGAAAAACTAACTTCGGCTCGATCGAAGTTTATATACCCTTGTAGATTGTATTATGTATATAAATTAAGGTTTTAATTTGATTTTCGTTGAACATTCTTAGCTGAGTTATTTCCCAAAGTCAGCAATAAGATGGCGCCTCTACTTTGACCATTTGCTTGCCAGTTTGTTATGTGACAGCTTTACGATATATTTATCCGATTTTGACCAAACTCCCCAACATTGTGAAGAAACTGATAATATTCACCACTGGATAGTATAAAGACTCTACCATTGAAAACAAACAAGTTTTTCTCACTAGAACTACTTTTTCGACCTATCGTTCATATGGCAGCTATATGCTATAGTCATCCGATTGGGATCAAACTTGGAAAACAGAATTGTGTGGTAGCATAAAATATAGATCAGTACTCAGATTGGGAGCAATAGCTTTGAAAACAAAAAAGTTTTTCCCACTAAGACTTTTTTTCAGAGCTAGCTTTTGTATGGCAGCTATACTATATAGTTGTCCGATTTTCACCAAACTTGGTGGAATTTTGTAAAAGCATAGAAAACTTATTAATACGAGGTTTGGGCAAGCTCGCGATGAAGACCAAAAAGTATTTTTAACTAAAACTACATTTTCGACCGATAATTCCCATGGCAGCTATATGATATAGTTATCCGATCCGTCCGGTTCCGACAAATGTGCTGCGTCTTTGCACTGAAAGACTTCGTGCAAAGTTTGGTTACAATAGCTTTAAAACTGACGGAAGAGATAGCATAGAAACAGACGGACATGGCTATATCAACTCAGCTCGTCATGTTGATCAAGAATATATATACACTTTATGTGGTCGGAGATGTTTCCTTCTATGCGTTACAAACATCTGGACAATTTTAATATACCCTCTACAAGGGTATAAAAAGAACAATGTGGAATGTTAATTACCAAGATATGGTAGAGGATTACTATTGTGGGCAAAAAATAGCGGGAAATTTGAATATAAATTTTTTTGGAATTTCGATAGAGACTAAAGGGTATTATAATTTTGCCCAGAAGTTTGCAACGCATAGAAATATTCATTTCCGACCCCATAAACTATATATATTCTTGATCAGGGCGACGAGCTGAGTCGATTGAGCTTTGTCCGTCCGTCTGTCTGTCTGTCCGTCTGTTTCTACACAAACTAGTCTCTCAGTTTTAAAGCTATCGAGCTGAAATTTTGCACAGAGTCTTCTTTTTACTGCACGCTGCTAATATGTCGGAACCGACCGGATCGGATGACTATATATTATAGCTGCCATAGGAACCATCGCTCGAAAAATGGGTCTTAGTGAGAAAAACTTTTTTGTTTTCAATGTTAGCGTCTTTAAACTCTGCCATTATTAATATTATAGGCTTTCAGACAGATTTGCAAATTTTGGTCAAGATCGGATGACTATAACATATAGCGGCCATAGGACCGATCGGTCGGAAAATCGGTCTTAGTGTAAAAAACTTTTTTGTTTTCAAGTAAATCGTTCTTAAAGTCGGTGATTCTTAATATTAAACGCTTTCAAACTAATTTGAAAAAGTTGATCGACATCGGTTGACTATATCTTATGGTTGCCATAGGACCGATCGGTCGGAAAATGAGTCTTAGTGAGAAAAAACTTTTCTGTTTTAAATTTTATCTTTCTTAAACTCCGCGATTGTTAATTTGACATGCTTTCAAAAAGATTCGCGAAATTTGGATGTTTATCTGTCGGCAAATGGGTTTTAGTTAACAAATTTTTGATTTTTATTTAAGCATTCATAAACTGTGACGTTTGCATTTGCAAGGGTATAAAAACTTCGGCACAGACGAAGTTAGCTTGGCTTTCTCGTTTTTTTTTTGTATTTTTAAGTTGGCAACACTGTCACTGACATCTGTACAAAATGATACATTAAAATACTCTTTAGTGTTTGAGATACGTGTCCTTTTGTAAACAGCTAAAAGTACATTGTTCGTATCTTATACAGCGGGTCTCACAGAAATCTCTTCCAACCAAATTCCAACCCAAAACCAATTCTTGGTGTCACAGAAATCTCTTTCGGTTGGTTTGATCTTTTTTTTGAATGTAAAAGGTTATCCTTGTAGCACTAGGAATTAAGAAATTATTAAATAAATATAAAAGCTGCAAGGGTATATAATTTTCACTATTTGTAATATTTATATTAAGTGGATCATTTCTTGCTTCAGCAATTAGTTACACTTTTTTTCTTAAATACTCGTAGTTTTTCCAAATTTTTCATTTCCATAATTTACACTCTACATCCTGAAGTAACATGCTTAAGTTGTACTTGCTTTTGTCCCTCATCAGCGCTGTGCTAGTTGGAAATGAGGCGACAGAGGTTTGCATAAAAAATTTCTTTGGGATTTCAATTTGTGTAGAAGTAAAATAAAATAAATAAATAAAATGAAATAAAATAAAAGCAACATAATTTGCGGATAGTTAATAAGACTTTTTTTGGGACACAAATGATGCAGATCAAGCTCATTGGGAACAATATTCTGGCCGGGGTAACGACATAGCTCCGACGACATATCTCCGCCGGGTTTCAAACGTCTTATCTCCGCGCGGAGATATGTCGTTTCAAAACGACAAATCTCCGCCGAACAGTGGCCGGTTTCGCTGATTTGGCGAAATTCGTAACTTTTGAACGGAAGGAGAAAAATTACAAAGGGAAGGTGAATGAAAATTTCAGTAGATTTAAAATAAACTTAAGTTAATCATTGTAGGTCAACAGGGTGACTTAGGATCGGCTGCCAAAGTGCAAAGTTTAATACACTGAAAAGGTTGCAAGAATTAGGCAAAACATTTTAACCTTTTTATACTCTGTACCAAAGGTTACTCTGTGTACCTTAAGTATTAAGTTTGTGCAAAAGTATGTAACAGCCATCTCAAGGAATCATCTCTGACACTATAAAGTATAATATATATATTCTTGATCAGCATCAAAAGCCAAGTCGATATAGCCATGTCCGTCTGTCCGTCTTCGCATTTGCAAGGGTTATAAAAACTGCGGCACAGACGAAGTTAGCTTGACTTTCTCGTTTGTAAATATCTTTGTACGCATATTATAAATATTTGACTAGCATTAAATTTAATATTCTAAATGAGTTAAGGTATATCGAGTATATAACAATAAGGCTTTCTTTCTTTCTTGTTTTAGCCATAACTATTTAGGCTTATTACACTGAGCATATCTAACATGCCACATAATGAGTCATAAACATCTTTTTAGGATGGTCCTCTTAGACACCAAACAACATAACATATTGACAAAAACAAAATTTTAGATATGTTGGCATAGCATTAACCACTTGACAAATTTATCATTACCCACTGTTTCACAAATCTGGTGGCAAATGCAACAGAAAGTGGAGAGAAATATTTATGTACACAGCAATGAAAAGTGCATAGTATAATTTAATGCTAACATATTAATTACTAAAATGCAATATTTCATATTAGATTCATATTAGCATTATGAAGTCAAAGATTCTGTCGTGCATTATTTGTGATTGGACCTTATCAGTGTGGTTTCAGACCTGGTAAATCCACCACAGACCAGATATTCACATAACGACAAACCCTGGAGAAAACATGTGAGAGAAATATCAAAACCAACCATCTTTTTGTTGATTATAAATCAGCCTTTGGACACACCGATAAGGTCAAGGTTCTTTGACGCAATGTCTACCTTTGGTATACCAGCAAAGTACGTTCGACTTTGCATGATGACGTTGAGAATAGGAAAGAACCTCTCCGAACCATTTGATAACAAACGAGGTTTTAGGCAGGGTGATACAATATCGTGTGACTTCTTTAATCTACTGATGGAGTATATACTGCGCCAGTACCCAAATGCCAACAGATCGGGCACATTTCTTTATAAAGATCTAATGCTACTCGCATACGCCGATGATATTGACATTATCGGCAAAAACGAACGGGCGGTAAGCAGGGCATTTTCAGAGATTGAGAACTGATGGGCTTATCGGTAAACGAGAACAAGACGAAGTACCTAGTAGCCACGGACAAGAAGTCTACGCATCTTGGACAATTTGTTACAACTTTGAGGTTGTAGAAGACTTTGTCTACCTCGGGACGATGATTACCGGCGACAACAACATCAGCCTGGATATCCAAAGAAGAATTACTCTTGGAAACCGATGCTACTACGGGCTTAGTAGGGAGTTCAAGAGCAGAGCCTTTTCTCGAAGAACAAAAATAGCGCTATACAAGTCGCTCATCATCCCAGTCCTGCAATACGGCGCAGAAGCATGGACAATGACAGCAGCGTGTTCGAGCGAAAAATCCTTCGGAGGATCTATGGACCTTTAAAAGTTGGCGATGAATACCGCATTCGAATGAGCTCTATAAGGACATCAGTCTAGTCAAGCGCATAAAGCAACAGTGACTGCGCTGGTTAGGACATGTAATCCGGATTGGATGAAGAAGCTCCAGCTGATGAGGGACAAAAGCAAGTACAACTTAAGCATGTTACTTCAGGATGTAGAGTGTAAATTATGGAAATGAAA
>JBAMBO010002958.1:0-42068 GCA_037044535.1 Lordiphosa magnipectinata
ATGGCATCTATATGCTATAGTCATCCGATCCGGCCGGTTCCGTCAAATGTGCAGCGTATTTTTATAGCTTTACAACTGAGGGACGGACGGACAGACGGACATGGCTATATCGACTCGGCTGTTGATGCTGATCAAGAATATATATACTTTATAGGGTCGGAGATGATTCCTTCTCCCTGTTACATACTTTTGCACAAACTTAATATACTCTGTGTACCCTGGGTACAGAGTATAAAAAATAGCTATATTTATCCGAAATTTTCTTCCTTCGATTAATACCTGAGGAATATATCTGATAAAATTGTGTTAAAATTTCAAACCAATCGGATTAGCCGTTTTTGAGAAATCGTGGTCACCGACTTTGAAAACACAGTTTCGAGAAAAACGCGTTTAAAGTTTTAACAGCACTGTAAATTTACTTGACAAGTCTTAACAAATATGCGTGTTACTTGGAAAATAATTGGCGGATTGATATAATTAATTTAGTATTCTGTGTGTTTCAACTAAGTACATTAAGAATAAGCAAAAACAAAATGTGTACCAATATTTGGCAAATGTGCCTTCGGAAATGAGTACTGGGATGGGGAATGGGCATTGAATCTTATAGTGACACTGCTATTTTTTCAATTATTTGAAATTATTAAAATATTTTAAATTAATCCCACCTAGCATTTGGAAGATCATTTTACGAAGAATCATCTTGGTAAGTCTTTTTCGAGCCCATTTGATGATTAAAGAGAGATAAGTTTCATGTGCGATTTGAGAAAGATTCGAAAATGACTCATGCATTTGCTTACTATGTGATTCATTAAAAAACGACTCGAAAAAGACTCGAAACTGATCAGCAAAACGGGGTATAAGCGATTCTTTATGAAGAGTCGCGGCTAGGGTTCCATTTTCTCCTGACAAAAGTATCATTTATGGCCAGTAAACGAGCGCATCTATCACTATTTTAATCAGACTGAGGACTCGAAAAAGGTTCGAATGTGATCAGAAATTTCATAAAATGCTTGCTGGGATAATGATGAAAAAAATTTAAAATGTTTTTGTACAATTTTCTTTGCCATTTTTATACCCGTTACTCGTAGAGTAAAAGGGTATACTAAAGTCGTGCAAATGTATGTAACAGGTATGGGAAATATAAAAAGACTATGTGATCTAACATAGACCTTACATTAATAGTCAAGCAATTGTACAATAACATTCAGGCAGTACTAGAATCAAACAATTTTCCCCAAATTAAAATTTGCTTAATATCAAACACACTCGCGAAAATGACATCAAAATTTTATGAATTGGGCTACGAATGGGCCCAATGAGTTCCGCACTCGCCATAATCTCCGGACACAGTCCCTTGTGACTATTAAGATTTTCCAAATTTAAGCAAATGGCTGGCGAAAAGGAATTTCAGAGAAGAGTCTATCTGTGAAACGAATGTATATGTTGAGGAAATTTACCATTCTTATTATTTGGAGGAATGAGAAATGAATACAAGGTAGTATTTGCACTAGGTAGGTAGCAAGCTAGGTAGCTTGCAAGACAGACGGACGGACAGATCGACGGACAAAGCTCAACCGACTCAGCTCGTCGCCCTGATCAAGAATATATTATATATACTTTATGGGGTCGGAAATGAATATTTCTACACAGAAAAAAAATGACGGGAATTTTTAAAGCCTAAAAAGTGTGATTTGATCCCGACAGTAGGATTAAATTTTTAAGTACGAGTGGGCATGTATCATTCCGAAAAGGGTTGTTTTATGTACGATTCGTACGTAACAACCAATTGAGAGAGTGAGAGAGCGGACAAACTGAGAGCTAAAGCGAATTTCCTCTCTTTGCTTCTCTCATCGTTGTTCGATCTCCTTTTTGCAGCATATACCGCTTTTCGGCTTGCCTGCATTCTTTGTATGCCGCTTGCTCGAAGCAGTTCAAGAAACAAAAGTGTGAAGTGAAAGTGAAAAAGTTAACAAATTGGAAAAACTGAAAAAAAGGTGAAATGGCCGATGAACCATTAAAACTATAGTGCGAAAGCAATAACCTGCACCATGTTGTGGAGAATTTGGCAGGTGAGTGTAGAGTGTATTGTGTTGTAATCGCTGCGGCGGTGTATCTGTGTTTGTTTACATACAGTATGTCAAGAAAGTGTTTGACATAGAAAAAATATTAACATTTTATTGAACGGCAATCTTAGTGAGAGAGAGAGAGAGAGAGAGAGAGAGAGAGAGAGAGAGAGAGAGAGAGAGAGAGAGTGAAACTTAGAGATGAGCGCGTATAGCTCGTGAGCCAATGCGAGCTGCGACGTTAAGGGTACAGAGTATGTTATAGTCGGGCTTGCAGGACTTTCTTTCCTGTTTTTTTTTTAATTTCGTATAAAATTGCGAGCGAATGGATCTTAGCGATGGTAAGAGATAGAGGTTTATTAAGTATGGGACATAAGCTTCTTATACTTGCAGGTAGATCAAGTTTGTTTTCAATTTTTGCCACGTCCCCTCCCGCCCCCACAATTTGCAAAAAACGTCATATCTCCCACAGTTTTGTAGATAGGTGGTTCGTAGCTATAAATATTTAGTAATCAAGATTATTTATCGATTTGCTGAACAATTGATAAAGATCGGATGAACGATTGTCGGGTTATAGGGAAAACAAACAATTATGATGGGTAGCACCAGTCGCAATGGCGATGGGCAGCACTTCACACGCTTTATGCCTGTTTTGCCACTTTGAGTGGCTTCTAACTCAAATTGATCAGATATACTCAAACTTTGGAGGGTGCAGAGTATGTTATAGTAGGGCTAGACCGACTTTCTTACTTGTTTTAATTTAATTTTTTTCAATTTTTTTGGTGAAATTTTTAATTTGCTCAGCTATTTTAACAAATTCACTACTTTCATATTTATTTTTATTTATAACATTGTCGTGGATATATGTCTGCATCGCAAAAAGGTTTGGGAAGCGTCAGTTTCCGTATGTTGCAAACAGCACCCGCTTGGACACTGACATTTAAATTTAAACCTGTGGAAACCAGCGCTCATCTTGGACATTTTCACATCGTAAAAAATTCAACTAATTCTTAAAAATACATTGATACCGAACCCGATCGAACCTCAAAAGTTCAGCTCCACGAATGTTTAATTTAGGCCCAATTTCTCAAAAGTTGCGGTTAGGTACCGGCCGGTCAAATTTGCCGGCCGGAATTACCAGAGGTTAAGTCTTTTGGTTTTATCAACGAGACTTACCGGCAGGTTCACCCGACAACGATTCATTGCTATCGCTACAAAAGTGTGTCCCGATACTGTCGACGAAACAGCTGGTAATTATTTGGCAAAATAGTTAAATAAAATTGCTCGCGATGATGAATCAATGTGAAACACCGAAAAGACCAAGAGCGAAGAACTTTTCTGCGGCTGAGGAACATTCGCTTATATACTTTTTGAGTCAAACAAATGCATTTTGAAGAACAAAAAAAGAGATGCGGAGACCTGGAAGCAGAAGGCCTGGGCTTGGAGATCAGCTTGCCGCCATGCCAGATTTCATCGCCCTTGGAAAGACTTACGGGATTAGTACGAGAATTTACAAAAACGATCGCGAAAATAATTCGCAATTATGAAGTGGGAGACTTCTCGAACTGTGGCGGCATTCCCAGCACCGCTGTTTGTCTGTTTCAAAAAAATTCGTAGCATGATCACAAGCTCAGCCACAGGATTGGAAAATGTGGTTGATAATGATAGTACGTTTTTATTTATGATATGTAAGCTTTAAAAATACTTAATTGACTTCTAAAATTTTAGCAAAAATCGATCAGTCAGTGTCTGTTTGTGATGGCCAGTAATGCAATAGCATGGTTTGCCGAAGGAAGTCTGCCTCAACAGAAGTCGCCCGCAATGATAAGGAAGAAGCCACTTGCATAAGAGCGCAGCGCAACCATAAGTTTGCTCTCTGACAACAATCCAGAATTCCTGTCAACAATCCAAATCATAATAAATTGAATCACAACTGAAGTTAAGGTTTTACCTGTCACTTAGCGAAGATATTTGATCTCTAATCCTAGCAAGAATTATTTGACTTGCTGAGTTTGTTAACCTGAATCGATGAACAAATTGGGCATCATCCAGATCAGTAAAATAATAAATACTCTCCCTGTACTCTCTCGCATTATTTATTCGTTGCTCCGTTTTGAGTTATGTGGGTATAACCACCACCATGTTCGCCATTGTGGTAATACCGTTCCTGGTGCTGGCCGTGCGTGTGGATAATATTTTCATTATGGTGCACACGTATCAGCGGTTGGATCACTATCGGTATACCACATCGCATGAGGCAATTGGTGGTGCCATTGGCCAGGTGGGTCCTTCGATTTTGCAGACGACGGGCAGTGAGTTTGCCTGCTTTGCCATTGTCATTTGCCATGAATGCGGCGGTTGCTATTCTGATGAACAAAAAGTTCCACATCGCCGCCTGTGTCCATTTCCATTGCGTGGATGTAAGAAATTTGTTTATTTATAAACATTTTGTTTTGGCAATTGACAAAGTAAACAATACAAATTTTGGACACAGCTGTTGGTAGATCGATAAAAATATCGATATTTCTATCGCTACTTGCCGGCTGGTTAAAATTTGACCCCATCATGAAGCAGCGGTTAACTTTGCCGCTCGGTTCTCGCCAAAGACAGCATGCGACGCGCAAAATCGGCTAACCTGCCGGTAAGTGTGACTAACCGGACATTGAGAAATTGGGCCTTCTTAGTATACATTATATCTCTTAGAAGCACTGCAATCAGTATCGAATTTGGGGACAAAGCGCAATCACAGATCACAAAAACTTATTTTTTTATTTAATTCATACCTTTTACTTTATATAGGAGTAAAAAGTTGAATTGCAATATAATTAAAGCTAATTCTATAATAAATTGCAGCACGTGGTCAAAATTGGTGGAAAAGCGGTTGGCAGCAGCTGGTGGAACAAATGATGTGTCTAAAGCTTTACAGCTGTGTGAATATTGAGAGAAAAGCAAAACAAAAAGAGTTTTAGCTTAACGGATATATTAATTATCGATTACAACACGATATTGGAGCCAATATTTATTTTCAAATTTGAATTAATCGCCGCTAAATCAGCCGTTTCTCCCACTGTGCGAAGATTCCTATGGCAGCTATAAGATATAGTCATCCGGTTTTGACCAAAATTAGCAAATCTGTTTGAAAGCTTATAATGGCCGAGTTTAAGGATGCCAACATTGAAAACAAAAAAGTTTTTCTTATTAAGACCTATTTTTGACCGATGGTTATTATGGCAGCTATAAAATATAGTCATCCGATCCGGTCGGTTCTGACATATTAGCAGCATGCAGTAAAAAAAAGGCTCTGTACAAAGTTTCAGCTCGATAGCTTTAAAACTGAGAGACTAGTTTGCGTACAGACAGACAGACGGACGGACACAGCTCAATCGACTTAGCACGTCGCCCTGATCAAGAATATCAGCGGTGTCACAGAAATCTCTTCCAAACAAATTCCAACCCAAAACCAATTCTCGGTGTCACAGAAATCTCTTTCGGTTGGTTTCAAATCTCTCGTGTTTTGTCAGGAGATTTAGCAAAATTCACCACCCAAACAATTTTGACCAGTAAACTTAGTGTTGGAAATGTAAACATTATTTTTCTGGATATGTTGCTGGATATGAATAAATTATTTTATTAGTTTAAACATAGCAATTTGCGTTTTAATAATTATTCGCAAAATCAACCAAAGTCTTTCGTATTTGTCAAAAGCAGCCACCTCAAGTGGCGCCATCTACAGCTTGGTCGCCATCTATGTAAAAGACAGCTGACTAAGGGCTGGCAAGTTACACTTCACGAGTGGCGCGAACACATTTTTAAATTTCTCATTTTATTTTTGGAGAATATGAAATGAATATATATAAATATGAATTATAGTTTAAAACTGCATACAACACAATTAATAAATATTACTTGAACATCAAATTACCCCTTAACTTAAATAAGGGAATAAGGGGATGCAGCCCTGTTTTTAGAGATGTTAGTTCAATTGGAACAGCTTTTGTTCTAAGTATATTTTCAAATAAGAAAATTAAATCTCTTGAAGTTTTGTAACACCGACAAATTTTTCGAGCGATTTGCAAACCAACCGAAGATGAAATATCTAGACATTTCTGTGATACCGCTGTATATATAGATTATGGGGTCGGAAATGAATATTTCTATACGTTGCAAACTTCTGGGCAAAATTATAATTCCCTTTACAAGGGTATAAAAAGCCGAACTGTCGGTATTCCTAAGTACACTTACAAAATCTTACGCTTAAGAGCTTCATAAAATCCTATCTCTCGAGTTACTAGGTTAATATTATATCCAATTTAATTAATTATTATTTTGATTAATAATTTATTCCAGTTTTTAAAATTAATTCAATTTATTTAAATCTTTTTGTTTCCAGTGTCTGATCAATTTTTCTGACTAGTTTTATAATCTTAAAGTATTTACTTGTAACACTATGATGTATAAATAAATATACTTATTCAGGCACTTCGGAATCGGATACCGATATGGCTACGATAGCCAATGGCTCCTCTACCGATAGTCGGATCTCAAAACACGATTCACCAGATTTAAATCATAATATAAAGTTCCACATGGATAAATCGTCGGAGAAAAAATTAATTGCTTCAGAAAAGAAAAATAAAAATTATAAGGAATTAAAAACTAGAGCAGACTAGTTGATTTACCGACTGCCTGCTCACAAATGAAACATGTATTGTGTCACCCAGGGCATATCAATTGTCTTTGATTTGGAGTAAAAGACATGGCCTACTTCTTGTAAAGAATTTGAAGCATGGAGATAGATAACACAGGCCAACAGCCATTTTGGTCCAGCCTTCTCGATGCAAAATTCAGTTTTGTGCACTGACTCCAAAGCTTATAACTAAGAAAGACCTAGAGGGCAATTTGTTTGACCGAACAGATATTATTGCAAAAGGTATTATTGTTATTTTGCAACACATAAAAGGAATCATCTCCGACCACATAAAGTAAATATATTTGTTTAAATTTGGAAAATCATAATAGTCACAAGGGTCCGGAGATTATGGTGAGTGCCGATCTTTATCATTTCTTCGGCAAATCGATAAATAATTTTGAAAAATACATATCTCTAGAAGGTACGAACAATCTATCATAAAAACTGTGTAAGATATGACGTTTTTTCCAAATTGCGGGGGCGGGAGGGGGCGTAGCAAAAATTGAAAATAAACTTGATCTGCCTGCAAGTATAAGAAATATAATATATGTTCCATACATGTCAAACCTCTATCTCTTACCATCTCTGAGATCTCTTCGTTCAAACGGACGGACGGCCGTTTGTCTCGTGAGCAAATGCGATTGTATGGGTGTTTTTTAGTTATTTTATAATCGGGCTTGACATACTTTCTTTCTTGTTTAATATAACAAGAGATTCACATATTTCGTCACCAATTTTATTTCTTTTTGGTGTAGGTATCTTTCAATAGGGGCAGAGCTAGGCAAAATGGTATTATACTTATAAAAAACGTTACAATTATTTTACTATTTAAGCATAGATTTAAAAGATTTGCTATAAAAGGCAAGATAAGTTAAGTTAAACCTTCGAGTTCAATATTAGCATTTCATAACAATTCTCAGTTTCGTCCAATCTTCCATTACTGGTATCGTAAAGACTTCAGAATCCTTTGTATTTGAAATCTCACTGACAACAGTTTCCAAATTTTCAGTAATTTCTTTAACAAGCAAATCTTTAAAACACTTTCCAATTTTGTTGTTTTTATTTAGATTTTATTTTGAATTTAAAGCAAAGATCTTGAAGTCAAGTTTTAACAAAAAAATGGTTTAAAACTCTTTTTTTAATGGCATCTTTAAATTGATTACAATATTTCAAATTGTTCAAGCATTGAAGTCAGAAAAAATTCTTAATTACAAAGGGATTTGCACTGCAAAGTTACGACTAGCGCGTTGAAAATAAGTATCATCTTGTAGCATTGGGCTAGAGCCGAATAAATATATAAAATTAAAGATGAATAGCCTTAGCTCAGAAAATGTCAGTAACATTATTAAAAAATTCATGCGAAAAATCAATTTCTGTTTTTGTAAATAATGGTTTCTTAAAGTTGTACAAACACAATTTAAATTATGTTTTAGTCTCAAAATTCGTTGAATACTGTGATGAAAACTGTTTCATCTTGTGCTGCTACTGTACTCAACTTCATCTGCTGCTACTGTGGATCTGGTAACAGCATTTTAAGTTGCCGTTCTTTTTGCTAAGGAAGTATTGTACAACCGCTTGAATAAAGTGTTTGATAGCATCTTTCGTGACAATTAAGTTTAAAGTGTGTGATGCGCATCTAAAGTGCATTGGAAAAATGATTTCAGCATCAGCTGAACTATCCTGCTCCATTACCTTTAAATCAGACTCATCTAAAAATCTCAGGCTTCACGTGTCAAAACAGTACACATTAAATACTTTTCAGAAGTTGGGTACATTTATTGTAACTGTTTAGCATTTGGATATCTCTAAGTCGGTATTTGCTATGAACTTATGCTAATATAGTAGCAATTATTTCATGTGTGTGGGAATATCGCACACGCTTATTTGGGAGCACGAGAGAATGACGAGAATGAATGAAAGATTGGTGTCAATATAGATAGTGGCCGGTTACACGAAAGTTTGTTTTGTTATTGGAACTCCAGATACCGGCAGTCATACATATAAAATGAGTATTTTGGAAAATACCGGCGATATTTTTCTTATACAGCTCCCATTTTCACTTGTGTAACAATTTTGCAACTGAAAGTCGGTCAAGCCCGACTATAACATACGTCTGTACCCTTAACGTCGCAGCTCGGCAGTTTGCGTCCACTTTGAGTTAATTACAGGCAGGGCTGCAATCTTTAAGTTTCACTCTCTCTGGCTCTCTCTCTCTCTGCAGGTCTCACACTAAGATTGCCGTTCAATAGAATGCTGTGGTGATGAGGTGGGGGGTGTTTACTGGCCGTTGGTTTTGGCTCATAACCTTGAGTATCGTTGCATCCGATCTTTACTCAATTTTTTCAGCAAATTACGATAAAATAATGTGATACAAGGTATCTCTAGAAGGTACGAACGATCTATCTGTCAAAACTGTAGGACGATATGAAGTTTTTTCCAAATTGACCGGGGGCGGGAGGGCGCGTGGCAAAAATTGAAAATAAACTTGATCTGCACTGCGAGTGTATGAAATCATCAATGCCGCCATACATGTCAAACCTCTATCTCTTACCATCTCTGACGATCTCTTGAGCGTTCATACGGACGGACGGACAGACGGACATGTCTATATCGACGTCGGCTGTTGATGCTGTATCAAGAATATATATATCCAATCTTATACGGGTCTGCGAAACATTGATTACGCTTCTCCCTGTATACATACTTTGGCACAAACTTAATATACTCTATGTACCTTCGGTACAGAGTATAAAAAATTTGCCGCATTTAAAACCGTTTATTCACTACCATAATTTGATCTAAAAATGCTAAAAGTGGGAGCACGGGAGCGGGCGTCCACTTAAAGCTAATTACAGGTCCGCTGTTACTTTTCTTGTCAATATGACAGAGCGCGGCAGCATCTCGGCTATAATGTAATCGGAGCGAAAATAATCACGTACGAAAAGTACCTAATACCTTACCTATTGACAAGGTAAGTGAAAATTAAGACCTAGGTTAGGTAAAAGGTACTTGAAACTCAAATCAATAAATTATTTTTTGAATAATTAAATAAAAATTAAAAGTTAACAATTATTTATTAGGTAAATAATACAAAATTGAAAAATAATGCTTAAGCTGTAATTTTTATTAAAAAAACTCATGAGGCTTACGGTCCCGGGTATAAATAGAATAAGCGCTGCAACGGCCGCAACCGTGATGCGCAGCACTTTAGTTCATTTCGCGTGGGGCCTCACTTCAAAGATATTCTGATAGCCTCCTAGTATACGGCAAAAACTTGCTTGTACGATTTCGCATAAATATACATTTAATAAATATTATTTACATATTGTCTTGGTTATATTAAAAACAATTTTTTTCAATGGCTATGGTACCTTTTTGTCTAATGTTATGACGTTAAACCAAGTCTACGCTAAATACTGAAAAATTAAAAATGTAAGCCAGGGCAACAGTACGTATGAGCGATAAACTTTGAATCCAATTTGCAGACACTAAACACACGTCGTATATGGGGGTATCACAATGACCTTGCAGTTTTACATACATCAAATGAACACTCTAGGGGCCATCCAAACACTAAAAGTGTTATTTATCATAAGGCCTGTCAACCAAACGTCATGCTCTCTTCGGTTGCTTAACAGAAGCTCGGTTGCATATTCGCTTATCTATATTTTTTTAACTTCAAAAATATTTGCACTACACAGCAACATTAAATCAACAATAAAATAGTTGATCAAGGAAACTTATAATTTTATTCACCTAGTAACTGTCCATTACACTATCAGTCCCGCAGAAATTGTCTTTGAGATTACAATTGCATTTTAATATTAAGTACATAAATAATAACACGAATAAACACGAATTCGACTTAAATTTAATAAATGTCATTGTTTATAGGCTATTCACACTTAGGCACATCTAACATCATTATCAAAGATGTTCCATAAGCATTTGCCGTGCCAAAATTGTATCATCATTCCAACATCTTCTGGGTATGTTCCTATTTTATTTCGTTCCAATCAGTATTTTCACGATAGTTTTTGTCCACCACTAAAAATTTCTCATTCACTGCGAAACATGAACAATGTCAACGAACGGGAATGGCAAAATGTGCTTAATTAATTCAAAAATATCAAAATTTTCGAACCAACAATTACGAGAAACGTGACGTAGATTATCATAGTAAGTATTATTAACTGAATTATATGAATAGACATTTAATGATGTACATGTTTTGATCTTATTGCATATGTTGAGGAATTCGTATCGAATGATATTATAGAGTTCGTCCCAGAGGTGTCGGATTGTGGCACCATTTCTGAAATTCCTGACCACCAAGCGGAAGCATCAAAGGGATCTTCGTAGTATGCTTCGTGAGATGGCAGCGAGTCAAGCTACCTTCCAGTCCGAACCATTGTGCCTTGCAATACGCTTTTATTCTTCATTCAAAATAAACCTAAAAATAGCAGATCTTATCTCTTCAGCACCAGAAGAGTAGTCAGCAGAAGTATTAGATTGGTTAGGCTTCTTAAGGGGGTTCATTTAAGGCAAGTTTCCAATTTCCATTGTAGGCACTGTTGTGGACATTTAAGATATTGTGCAATATATAGCAGTGGAATGGCGTTGCGTCAATTTGTGCCTCTTAATCTCAACACTTCAAGCCTGCTTACAAGCATTAAAAAGCTTGATTGCGCTATCCTAATGTTCTTTTTAAACATGTCAAGCCGCTTCTTAAATATAAAACAAGAAAGAAAGTCGGTCAAGCCCGACTATAACATACTCTGTACCCTTACACTCGCATTTGCTCAGAAGTCAAACGGCCAGTTAACACCCCGCGCACAACGCGGTGCGCTCTCTAAGTTTCTCTCTCTCTTTCTCTCTCGCACTAAGATTGCCTGTGTTGAACGGTTAGGGTATGTTGTTGTGGTTGTTTGTGGGGGTGTGGGTGGTGTTAACTGGTCGTTTTTTGCCCATAACTTGAGTATCGTTCATCCGATCTGTATCATTCCTTCGGCAAATCGATAAATAATTTTGTTTACAAGGTATCTCTTGAAAGAACGAACGATCTATCTCCAAAACTGTAGGAGATATGAAGTTTTTTCCAAATTGCCGGGGCGGAAGGGGGCGTGGCAAAAATTGAAAATAAACTTGATCTGCCTGCAAGTATATGAAATATATGTCCCATACATGTCAAACCTCTATCTCTTACCATCTCTGAGATCTCTTCGTTCATACGGACGGACGGACGGACAGACGGACAGACGGACAGACAGACAGACGGACAGACGGACATGGCTATATCGACTCGGCTGTTGATGCTGATCAAGAACTTATAGGGTCGGAAATGATTCCTTCTCCCTGTTACATACTTTTGCACAAACTTAATATACTCTATGTACCTTCGGTACAGGGTATAATGATAACTTGTAAGCAAATTGCACCACTTACAAACATCCAAGCGCTTCTTGGTATGTGCAGATTCATGCCTCTCATGGGCAGCAGCTACTCTTCATCTTCAATCTCTGCAACATTCGCATTATTGACTAAATCTGCTATGAGTTGCCGAATTAAAAGTTGCTGTTTTGTAACAACAGGTACAACAACCACCAATTGTTCATTAAAATTCAGTTAATGAATTGTTTTTTAGCAGTTTGCTAAATAACTTGGGCGACTGAAGATGTTAGATGTCAGATGTTGTCAGTGTGAATCGCAATTTCACATCTTCAAAAAATTCCTTGCGTTCCGCTGAGATGTGCTCAGTGTGATTAGCCTATTAGATGGCTGAATCTTATGAAGTACTTTACAAAGAGCCTCCGGTAAAGCAAGCACGCCCACGTGTGGCCCATTCTTTAAGCGAAGAGGACACCATTAAATTGATTTCGTTGCTGGAAAAGCGCCCTGCAATTTTGAATGCGTCCGATGCCAATTATTCAAAAAACGAGAGCGTAAGTTAAAGTCGGCTCTAACCGACTTCGATATACCCGTTACTCATGGAAACAAATGTTTAATAGCCTTACTGTATGCCTGAGGTGGGTCAGCCGAAAAGTATGCAACATTTTTTAACTCGTCTCTCTCTCTCTCTCTCTCTCTCACTAAGATTGCTGCTGAACGCAATGCTTAGGTTATGAGTGGGGTGGGTGGTGGGTGTTAACTGATCGTTTTTTGCTCATAACTTGAGTATCGTTCATCCGATCTTTATCATTCCTTCAGCAAATCGATAAATAATTTAAAGAACTAGATATCTCTAGAAAGTACGAACCATCTATCATCAAAACTGTAGGAGATATGACGTTTTTTTCAAATTGCGGGGGCGTGAGGGGGCGTGGCAAAAATTGAAAATAAACTTGATCTGCGTGCAGACAATAGGAGTCTACATTTCAAATTTGGTTGCTCTAGCTCTTCTAGTCTCTGAGATCTAGGTGTTCATACAGACAGACGGACGGACGGACGGACGGACGGACGGACAGACGGACAGACGGAC
Source organism: Lordiphosa magnipectinata (assembly GCA_037044535.1). Classification (NCBI taxonomy): domain Eukaryota; kingdom Metazoa; phylum Arthropoda; class Insecta; order Diptera; family Drosophilidae; genus Lordiphosa; species Lordiphosa magnipectinata. The sequence goes on from JBAMBO010002958.1 coordinate 13,232, forward strand.
AGACGGACATGGCTATATCGACTCGGCTGTTGATGCTGATCAAGAATATATATTCTTTATATGGTCGGAAATGATTCCTTCTGCCTGTTACATACATTTGCACGACTTTAGTAGACCCTTTTACTCTACGAGTAACGGGTATAAAAATTATGAAAGCAAATTAATGGGCAGATATTGTCGTGGAGTTCGAGGGCAGATTTAAGGATGAGGAATTGCGGGTAAAGTGGACAAATCTCCTCATTCAATACTGAACAAATGCGGGCAGAGCAAAGGGAAAATTCGGACAAGGATTGGAGAAGACGCCGGCTTGGCGCTACATCGGCGTGATGAATTTTGTTGGACAAAATTTCAAATCTTAAAGAATATGAAGATATTAAATATTTATCTAAAACTCAACCCAATCGGCGAAAGGCACGTGGACACAAAAAAAAAGATGACTCGACCGCAGCTAGTGCCATATTGGACACCATGAAATTAGTAGTTCGGGCCTTTAGCCGGATGGACGCTGACGACGTAACTTACATTGTGCAACACTAAAAAGTTGATCAAGTCGAGACCAAAAAATTCTGAAAGGGTATGATGGTAGTACAAAAACTTCGCAGGGTTTGGTCTGGTTGGCTGCCGTTTTCTTTTTATTGCACTTTGAAGTTTTCAGCTTCTGATTGAGATTTGCAACTCCATATCTCGCAAACTATTTGGAAGTTGTTGCTCTTGGCTTGGCTGACAAAACATTTCGAAACAGTGAGTCAAAAAAGTGACATCTTTTACTCAAAATTACAAAAATGTAAAATTATCATGTTTTCCCCTCAATTCGTACTGTTTTTTAACTTTGTCTTGAAAACTGTAACGAATTTGAATTAGCTACGCAGGATAAAAACGTAGCTTAGACTTAAATAAACAAACGGGTTGAACATACCACCTTCATTCGATTGGTTCTTCATATAGTTAAGCATGTAGAACTTAAACCAAAACTTTAAAAATGGCCATTTTTAATTAAAATGGGCTGACACATTCAAGAATTTTCATTGTTTTGAATTAAATCAATAAAATAATATTAAAAACATAACTTAAAAACTATAATTAAAAATAAATTAATTTTGTTACTTTTTTACCAAAAAAAATATTTGTTTTGTAGAGTTTTTATGACACTTGTACATGTTTGTTGGCCTACAACTATATGCAAGAGCAATTAAGTGAAGTTGGTTCGTTTTGAATTGTACGATTTGTAACGGGTTTCAAAATGAAGTTGAAAATCTGTAAAAGGTGTTTAAAACTTGTTATTTTTGGGCAATTTTTGTAATTTTGAGTATGAAAATGGAATTTTTTGATTTGCTACAATGAAATGTTTTGTATGCCAAGAACTTAGCCAAAGATGTAAAAACAAAATTTTAAATAGTTTACGAGATATGGAATCGAAAATTCTACTATTAAGCTGAAAAGTTAAATGTGCAATAAAAAGAAAACGGCTGCTAATCAGACCAGACCCAGACAAGGGTTTTATACTACCATCGCAAAATTTCAGAATTTTTTGGTCTCGACGCGATCAACAGATCACAGTGTTATCAGTAAAAAAATGAATATAATTTTCTACTGGCATGTGTTTTTAAGATAATGTCATTGAAGAATGATGCAAATCCATTGACTTATTAACTAATAAATATTTTTAATTAAATAATTTTGATTCTTCATTTAAATTTTGCTGTACTGAAAGGGCATTTCGCCTTCCCTTACAAAATACTCCGCAAACTCTTGCCTTATTTGTTTCGGCTCGATTGCCAGATGTGGACGGTGTGCGCTTAAATCTAAAAGATTATTGCCTTCTGCGTGTTTCCACTCTCCTTGGATAAATGGTCCATCTGGGGCCTTTTTTCTTTGAGCAAACGGTTTGAGCAAAGTCCTGTTCATTGCAAATGCGTCGTCGCCCACCATTAGATATGGAACATCGAGTTGACGGTGCGGTAGAGGTGAATCTGAAGGCAAGTGGAGATTATTTGCAGCTAAGCTGCGGTATAAAGAGGTGCGGCGAAAGACTCCTCCATCTGAAACGCGACCATTACATTCCACATAAATATAAATAAATTTATAGTGGGCATCAGCTACGCTCATTAAAACGCTGCTGTGAGTACTTAGGAAAATAAAAATAGATTTTTATCTAATGTAAGCAAAACGAGAAGGCCAAGCTAACTTCGTCTGTGTCGAAGTTTTAATACCCTTGAAAATGCTGATTTTGAAATGTCACAGTTTACGAAAGCTTTCATAAAACTCAAAAATTTTTCTAACTGAAACCCATTTTCCGTCAGATAAACATCTGATTTCGACCAAATTTCGCGAATCTTTTTGAAAACATTTCAAATTAACAAACGCCGAGTTTAAGAACAATAAAATTGAAAACAAAAAAGTTTTTCTCACTAAGACTTAATTTCCGACCGATCGGCCTTATGGCAGCCTTAAGATATAGTCATCCGATTTCGACCCAATTTTGCGAATCTATTTGAAAGCACATAAAATTAGTCATCAGCGAGGTTAAGGACGCTTACATAAAAAAACAAAAAAAAATTCTTACTAAGACTCATTTTCGACCGATCGGTCCTATGGCAACCATAAGATATAGTCACCCGATGTCGATCACCTTTTTTAAATTAGTTTGATACACCCACATACATGCAAAAAGTGTGGCTCTATCTATTATAGTCTCTGGGATCGACGCGTTCATACAAACAGACAGACGGATACGGCTAAATCGACTCGGATGTTAATGCTGATTAAGAATATTTATACTTTATAGGGTAGGAGATGCTTCCTTCTGGCTGTTACATACATTTGCACAACTTCATGTTCCCCTTTTTATACCCGTTACTCGTAGAGTAAAAGGGTATACTAAAGTCGTGCAAATGTATGTAACAGCCAGAAGGACTCATTTCCGACCATATAAAGTATATATATTCTTGATCAGCATCGACAGCCGATTCGATATAGTCATGTCCGTCTGTCCGTCCGTCCGTCTGTCGTATGAACACCTAGATCTCAGAGACTAGAAGAGCTAGAGCAACCAAATTTGAAGTCTAGACCCCTATTGTCTGCACGCTGATCAAGTTTATTTTAAATTTTTGCCACGCCCCCGCAATTTGGAAAAAAAGTCATATCTCCTACAGTTTTGATGATAGATGGTTCTAGAACTTTCTAGAGATATCTTGTACTCAAAATTATTTATCGATTTGCTGAAGGAATGATAAAGATCGGATGAACGATACTCAAGTTACGAGCAAAAAACGGTCAGTTAACACCCACCCACCCACCCCACCCATAACCTAAGCATTGCGTTCAGCAGCAATCAATCTAAGTGAGAGAGAGAGAGAGAGAGAGAGAGAGAGAGAGAGAAAGAGAGAGAGAGAGAGAGACTTAGAGAGCGCACTGCGTTGTGCGTTGTGTGTTAACTGGCCGTTTGACTCGTGACCAAATTCGAGCTGCGACATTAAGGGTGCAGAGTATGTAATAGTCGGGCTTGACCGACTTTCTTTCTTGTTATACCCGTTACTCGTAGAGTAAAAGGGTATACTAAAGTCGTGCAAATGTATGTAACAGGCAGAAGGAATCATTTCCGATCATATAAAGTATATATATTCTTGATCAGCATCAACAGCCGAGTCGATATAGCCATGTCCGTCTGTCCGTCTGTCCGTCCGTCCGTCTGTCTGTCTGTATGAACACCTAGATCTCAGAGACTAGAAGAGCTAGAGCAACCAATTTTGAAATGTAGACTCCTATTGTCTGCACGCAGATCAAGTTTATTTTCGATTACTCGCCACGCCCCCTCCCGCCCCCGCAATTTGGAAAAAACGTCATATCTCCTACAGTTTTGATGATAGATGGTTCGTACTTTCTAGAGATATCTAGTACTCAAAATTATCAAAATTATTATAAAATATTAATTTATCGATTTGCTGAAGGAATGATAAAGATCGGATGAACGATACTCAAGTTATGAGCAAAAAACGGTCAGTTAACACCCACCACCCACCCCACCCATAACCTAAGCATTGCGTTTTCGAGCAGCAATCTTAGTGAGAGAGAGAGAGAGAGAGAGAGAGAGACTTAGAGAGCGCACTGCGTTGTGTGTTAACTGGCCGTTTGACTCGTGACCAAATTCGAGCTGCGACATTAAGGGTGCAGAGTATGTAATAGTCGGGCTTGACCGACTTTCTTTCTTGTTTTTTATTAGGAAAGGTGATACGTTTTCAAAAGTTTTGTTGTCTGATCTGTTTATCGTGATGAACTTGGAGTCATTTATGTTGGATTTAGTAATTGACAAATGTCTATTAATATCTGGCGGATAATAAATAGCCGAGTTAAAAAATGTTGCATACTTTTCGGCTGACCCACCTCAGGCATACAGGAAGGCTATTAAACATTTGTTTCCATGAGTAACGGGTATATCGAAGTCGGTTAGAGCCGACTTTAACTTACGCTCTCGTTATATATGGCCTTTATTTATATGTGGCCTAGCTGCACTTAAAAAATCTGAGTTTTTATACACGTTACTCGTAAAGTAAAAAGGGTATACTAAAGTCGTGCCAATGTATGTTACAGTCAAAAGGAAACATTTCCGACCATATAGATTGTTAATATTTCTACATTTATGTTAATGCTCTGTTAATTGATGTAAGTGATGGGTATCAACAACTTCTTTCTCTGAGTAACGGGTACATCAAAGTCGGCATTGGCCGATGCTCTCTTTTGGACTATATTTATATAGCTTATCCCACATCTTTACCGAGGGAAAAATGCTCTGAAATTTCAATATTTACACTTTGATTTTAACATTTTCACCATTGATTCAGCGTTACATTTGGAATTCGTAAATTTATAAAGTGTGTACACTTTAATTTAGATATGATAATATTAAAAAATTTTTTTAAATTAATCTTTTAATCCAATTAATTTGTTCTGAATCAAGAGTTGGAATCCCCCATTGAAGCCACCACCAGTTGGACTCTTAAAAACACCGAATTATATTAAATTGTTTTTTAAAATGTTTACTTAACTCCGCGTGGATTCGAACTCGGGGCCCTTGGTGTGAACACAATTGGAACGTCCCCGCGCTAGACGGAGATATTACTTGTATTGAATCGAATCTACCATCTGCCTAAAGACAATAGACCACTTGTTATTCTCAAGTTCCAATTCTCTGGATAGTTCATATAAATGGCGCAAAGACAATTTGGTGATTAAATATGTTTCCACACAGGAGTCGGGAAATCCGAACAATGACCCGTACCGTAATAAAATATACAGCCCATTTGGACCACTGTGAGAGACACGACCGACCCGACCCGACCGACGTGGTCCGTCTCTGCCTATAAAAAAACCAAATTGAGAACGTTTAGAACGAATTTATCTCGATTCCAAGAGCGAAATTCTTGAAAATTCAAGAACGACTAATTTTGTTTTTCAAGAGCGTTCGTACTCAAATTATTCGTTCTAGTTTTTTCTTAGTGTACCTGCAATAAGACAAGTCTCATTCAATTACGCAGACGTAAACGTTGTAACGTCAGAAATTCTCTTCAATTTTTTTTTTGCTTTTTCAAATATGGACAACAACAACTCCTTTACGCAGCGAGCAGCGGACACCTGCACGCGTGCATCCGGTCCCTGCTCCCAATTGACACCCGATGGTAAAGTCAGCAAAGCGGCCGTGCCAAAAGCTTCAATTTGTCTTAGAACGAAGAGGTCGTGGTTCGAGTCACATGATGGGTAGGGGGTTGGATTGTCTGTTTCTTCGCGAACTGGTCCCTCAGTTTTGAAGCTATCGAACTGCACAGAGTCCTCTTTTGACTGCACGCGGTTAATAACGATAACCATTGAAGCGAGCTTTTTTTAAGTGTATTAAAACTTCGACACAGACGAAATTTGCTTTCCTTTCTCGCTTTGATTTTATTTTTTATAGGGATAGAAAGAGTATAGTTTCGGCTAGTTTCGCGAAGTTGAAGGTCGTTTAAAGTCTTTCCAAAATGCTAAAGATTGTTTTGCACCGATTTGCACAAAGTTGTTTTTTTTCGATGGACTGTAAATGTTAAGTAAGTAAGTGTAAGTTTCTGTTCGCCGTTACGTTAACTTTAAAACCAAATAATTTTTCTTCCATAAAACTTAACCAAACGATTTACAAAAGATAAATATTTTGTGACTGTTTTAACGAATCAATCTAGCAACTTTTAGCTGGCTCGAGGTTATGGTAAGCTTGCAGATAACTTTAAACAGGAACACACAACACCACAAAAGAGGCTGGTCGACTATACAGCGGTTTCAAAAACCTGCCGGTTCCATCTCCAGTAGTCTTTGCCCATTTATTACACAGTGCACCACAAAATTTTGATACCAACGAGACTAACTAAATTTGAATGGTACTTATGGTAGTTATCGCATAATCGCTTGAGAACTTCAAGGCGACTTAACAGCAAAAACTGTCACTACACGACAGCGGGATGAAATGAATTTACAAGAATAAATAAAGATTTTTGAATTTATAAACAAATTTCCGGTTTTTTTTTTTTGGCCACAGTAGTAAGTTGACACAACTATCACAGACTTAATACCTTTTTACAGTTCATAAGGGTTGTCGTTCTCTATTAATACAGTTGGTATCCTACATTTAACCATTTGTGTGTCGAATTGACACAAAGACCTTGCAGAGAACTTCTGTACCTACCCTCGTATAAATGCGATAATTCTTACCAAATTGTCAGCTAACAGAATAATTTTAACCTGCTTTCGTAATAACTTTAATGAATTTCGTTGCTTTTACTATCGACTGTAAGTAAATGCGGCACCCATCTAAGAGCCTTATTCATAGAAAATATTTATAGATCAGTGAAGTACAATCCAGTGGCTCGCAATTCGCGGAGCAAGTATGACCTTCCTGTATTAGCGAGAGATTTGTTTTCCCCACTGCTAACACAGTGACCAATACGTCTGAGTGCAGAAATACATTTAGGTTTATTGAGCGATTTCCTAGTGCTACAAGATTGACTTATAAATTAAAGCACTAGTCACAAACATTTAGAATACAGGATTGACAAACAAAGTATGACTTAACTTACATAATTTAACATTAAATTTGAATTTTTATATTAATTTTAGTTAAAACTATTATTTTAATTGTTTATATTACTTATTCTTTTATATAATTTGAATCGTTAAAATTTTGCTACCTTTTCGTTTCATGTAAGGTATGTTTTTAGTTCATTTCGAAACTGCGTTGCGATGCTCATGCATTTTAGGAAGTTTGGTAATTGATTCCAAATCCGAACAGCATGAATACCAAATGGTCTTTCAGATACTAGGAGTTTATGCCTTGAGATGACTAAATTATTTGTTCGTCTTGAAGTTGAGAACTCTAGTTTTTCAAAAAGAAACAGTGGTTCTTTTTATACTCTGTACCGAAGGTACCTAGAGTATATTAAGTTTGTGCAAATGTATGTAACAGGGAGAAGGAATCATTTCCGACCCTATAAAGTATATATATTCTTGATCAGCATCAACAGCCGAGTCGATATAGCCATGTCCGTCTGTCCGTCCATCCGTCCGTCCGTCCGTTCGTCCGTATGAACGAAGAGATCTCAGAGATGGTAAGAGATAAAGGTTTGACATGTATGGGGCATATATTTCTTATACTTGCAGGCAGATCAAGTTTATTTTAAATTTTTGCCACGCCCCCTCCCGCCCCCGCAATTTGGAAAAAACGTCATATCTCCTACAGTTTTGAAGATAGATCGTTCGTACCTTCTAGAGATACCTTGTCAATAAAATTATTTATCGATTTGCTAAAGGAATGATAAAGATCGGATGATATGATATGATAATGATACTCAAGTTATGAGCAAAAAACGGCCAGTAAACACCGAGCACCACCCCACCCACCGCAGCATTCTATTGAACGTCAATCTTAGTGAGAGAGAGAGAGAGAGAGAGAGTGAAACTTAGAGATGAGCGCGTATAACTCGTGAGCAAATGCGAGCCGAGACGTTAAGGGTACAGAGTATGTTATAGTCGGGCTTGACCGACTTTCTTTCTTGTTTTAAAGATGATCTTGTGCAATTGAATTAACACCATGAAGTTGATTGAAGGGGAAGGTCGAATAATTTTATTGAGTAGCTGGACACATGGTCTATGCGTTTCAGCCCAAAAACATATCTGTCAGTAGTGTTATATGCAACGTTCAGTTTGCCAGAATTTAAAGCATCACAGTTAGCAAACACTTCGATGCCATAGAAAAGTGTGGGCAGCAGAAATGCTTTTGCTATTTGAAGGCGAATAGTGGTTAGGAGATATTGTTGAGACAGATATAGATTTCTTAGCACTCCATACGTTCTTTCTACAGCTTTTATTATATGAGTGTTCCAGTTGAGATTTCTATTGAAATAAAAACCCAAATTTCTTGCTTCCTCCACATATTCTAATGGCGAATTTTCAATTAAGAGGGGACGTAAGTTGCTTGCGTCAAGGTGCTTTTTATGTATTATTAAACATTTGGATTTAGACGGGTTCAGACAGAGACCATTGTTTTTTGCCCAGCCTGAGATCTTCATTAACTCACCATTACAAATATCAATACATTCATCTATTTAACCTATTGGCCGGCTGACATATAATTGGACGTCGTCTGCATACATATGACAATTACTATTACACAAAATATTTGGCAAATCATTAACATATATGGTAAACAGTAAAGGGCCGAGGACAGAGCCTTAAGGGACACCACGTTTAACACTTAATAACGAGGACTGTGAAGACGGAACAACAACTGCTTGACACCTATTTGACAGATAAGATTTCATAAGATTTAGTGCTGTGTTGGAAAAGTTATACAATTGGTCAAGTTTTGTGCAAAGTATGTCGTGATTTACTGTATCGAAAGCCTTACTGTTGTCCAGCAGGGTAAGAAAAGTTACTTTGCCATCATCCATCTCACTTCGAATGTCTTCGACCAAATTTAGGGCAGCTGTGGTGCAACTTCTATTTTTCCTGAAGTCGGATTGCTTAGCATTTAACACCGAGTTGTCAGACATATGGGCTCGAATTTGATCTACCATTAGATGTTCCAGAATTTTTGATAGGTATGGTAAGATAGCTTTCGGCCGATAGTTATTGTCTGGCTTTAGGATAGGCACTATTTTGGCAGATTTCCATATCGCGGGGAAGACAGAAGTTGTAAGTGAGGTATTGAACACATAAGATAAGTAGGGCAGAATTTTGGGAATCAAAGCGGGGGACTCGAACAACTGCCCCGTGCCGCGCGCTTCGTATACATTGTGACTGTTTTAACGACCTTTATGACCCAGCTAAGACTTGCTTGCTTAAATATTTTCATAAATAAACAATTAAATGGAAAGCCCATCTCTTACATTTAAGGGCCCGTAACTGGCGAACGGTGCATGTACGTTTTGCTCTCTGCTGGAATGAACTGATTTGTCTGGTATGTCATTTGATAAAAAGATGATATAACCAAACCACGACCATTACACAATGTAGCGTCAATTGCCGAGAAGGGTATTGAGGGCACAAGATGGCATCGAGGAAAAAAAAATAATACTGCCTAGTGGTAAAGCTTGTCGCACAAAAGGCCCTTAACTCAATAAAATGGCCGAGCACCGTAGAAGTACACCGCCGCTTTGAAGTTACCAGTTTTCTGTTGGATATCACGAAAAGTTACCTTTTCAGGGCTTGAGTATTCACTGGACACTGCCTATTAGCATTTCGACAGCATGCCAAGGAGTTGCCTATTGCGACAGTACTTCAGCTTATCTGTCACCGGGCCGCTCTTTACAGAAAAAGACTTAGCGAGCTGAGTCAATCCTTTTGAAAAATAATTAAATAAGCACCAACACAAGCACCCAAGCCCTTTAAGCTTGCGCTACAAAATGCAAAGCTTTTAGTTTTGTGGGAAAATATGAAAATTAATTTAAGTGCAATTTGTGTCTCACAATAGTCCTTTCAAGCACTGGGGCACTCTTTCTAGTCATTTGAATTACGCACTTGGGGAAGCCACAGCAAATGAATGCATTCGAAAATAACACGGCACTCAAAGCAATTCCTTACCTTCATTTTCTTTGCTTAGATCGTCGCAATAAATTTGTTGGGCTTCCGCTTGCTCCACATTCCGCCATTCCGAGTTTTATGCAAAATGTTCAAAAGTGTAAGCCCCCTTCTCCCCTTCTCGCCACCAGTCACGTGTTTTGTTGTGGCAACTTGTTGGCACATAAAACTTTCACCGCTACCATGTGGGGGCGGCACTTTCATCGTTTCCAACTAATGTCCCAAGTAAATAATTCAAGCAGCTAAATGTGCCGCGACCAAATTACCAAATCATTAATCATTTACAGAAGTAATTTCAATCAGCGAACACGGGTTAAGAACGTTTAGCATGAGACATGGGAACAAATGAAGTGAATTTCAATTCAGGGCACCCACGATGACATTTGACTTTGATTGTTGTGCAATTGCACAAACCAAATGAATGAAAATGTGTAACCTTTGAACTTGTTTTCATTAATGGATTTCTTTTCGCTGTATTGCCGGCCCCGTAGGCCGGACAACCCGAATCGTTGCTAATCGCTGGCTATGGATACTCACTTGGCAGTTGCTTTTAACTTAATTAAAGGCCGAAAGGAGCTAGCTTTGTGTCTGCCGTCGCCCCCCGCCGTGCACGAGATTCCCATCAATTAAATTGAGCAGTCGTCGCACAAAATCGCAAAATTGCGCCTAGGAATGGTCTGGCGAGCATAAACACAAGAACAAATGGCATAAAGTTGTCAATAAAAATCATTAAGTAATTATTTCAAATTGAATTGGGAATGCCCAAAAACAGATTTCGGATGAGAAGAAATTGTTGTATTTGTTTTTTTATAGATTATAGATATTTTTGGAAACGAGTTTCAGCTGAGGCACATATCAAAAACAAAAATACAAAAATAGATGCAAATTCCTATTCCAACAAATCGATTTATTTGGGCTATTCTTTGCAAAATCGAACCGTTTAATATTAATAAAACGTTTATGAAACTTGACCTCCATAAGAAGAATAACCACAAAACTGTTAAATATGGGCATTTCCAAACTGACGTGACGTTACGTTCGTACGAAAAGATCTTTTTAATAAATATGAAAATCTTCAATTTTTGATTGTTTTTCTTTTGTAGCATTTAAGTAGCACTATAATCAGCAAAAACAATGACATCAATCGATCTTAAGGAGTTAAAGATATAGGCAATCATATATGCTGGCGTGACGTTACATAAAACGGAAGTGGGTTTTGACTTGTTTTAGAAAAATGCAAAATTCTGCGAATTGGGCAAAGCTTTTTGTATAAATTTTTTTTTAGTATGATTTGGAATAATACAAGTTTATTTTCCAGGTCATCTTATTCAAACATTTTTTTATTTGCATAAGTAACTGACGTGACGTTACCTAACGTTACGTTACATAAATTTCCTCATTATATTTATGTTGTTTTTGTTATAATATAAAGCAGAAACTTACAGTTAATTGCAATCATATAGTTTCTTATGGTGTCTTCTGCATTATTTTTTAACTGTTTGTACCCTTAGAAATAGTTTAGAGACCAAAAATCAATGCAGTCTAAAGGCATTTTTATTACAAAAAAACGTATCCAAATGAGAAAATTGGCGCTTGCGCGACTTTGCATTGGAAAATCTCGAAATGGGTTATGAATATATTTAAAATTGGCTCATATTAGTTTATTTTGATTATTTCTCCATGAAAAAATGATAAAAAAAATAGTGTTTTTAAGTACTTTTCATTTCTTGGTCTCGGTGGACTTTTCTGTGGAAATGCCCATATACACTTGAAAATTGTATTATAATTTTGCCCAGAAGCTTGCAACGCATAGAAGGAATCATCTCCGACCACAAAACGGACCCGAAATTCGCATTTATTAGTTTTCTATATCTTTTCATACTTTCACCAAGTTTGATGAAAATCAATATAGCTGTCATACAAAAGATAGGTCTGAAAAAAAGTCATTGTGAGAAAAACTTTCTTTTTAGAGCTAGCGCTCCCAAACTTGTTACTGATCAATATTATATGCTACCACACAATTCTGCCAAGTTTGATTAATAACATATAGCAGCTATAGGAACGATCGGTCGAAAAAGTAGTTTTAGTGAGAAAAACTTTTTTGTTTTCGATGGTAGAGGTTTTATACACTTCAGTTACGAATATTATCGAATTACACACAATTTTGGGGAGTTTGATCAAAATCGGATGAATATATAGTTTAGCTGGCATATAACAAACTGGCATGCAAATGGGCAAAGTAGTGGCTCCATCTATTGCTGATTTTACGAAATAGCTCAGCTAATATTGTTCAACGATAAAATGAAATTTTAGTATGTAAATCATTTAAAACCTTTATTATATTAAAAATTATTCAAGCTGCAAGGTTATATAAACTTCGGTTGTGCCGAAGTTGGCTTTCCCTCTATTTTTTTTTTGCGGCCATAATGTGTCAATTTGCCCTTAACATCCCAGAGCCTTTCCATGTTTTGTATGTGGGTGTTACTGCAGTGTTCGTTAAATCTTTTTGGGGTTTTCCACCACAAAAGTCTTCACCACTAACAATAATTTGATGAATCAACCTTTTTTTACGACCACTCAGTCTGCCCCGCATTTAAAACATTTATTAGTAGGTAAATGGCCGGCGCGACGTTTTTGCATAATAAGTCTTCAAACGTCGCGGTCCATAGAATTTAATTCTTCTTCAATTTGCTGAGAAAAAGGTCATATTCAAGACATTTACCTTAAATTCTTGGGGCAAGTCGCACAAAAATTTAAATTTTTTATTATTTATTTGACATTTGACGAAAGCATATCCAATTTTTGGTACAAAAACTTTATATTTCAAAATTCATTTTTAAAAAGAAACCATGGATGATGACCCCAGCGACTTTTTTGCATGATAGTTCTTCATAATTCGCGGTCCATCGAGGAAATTTTTTTTTTAATTTTTTGAGCATATGTCGGTATACTTGACTTTGGTAATCGTCAAGTATACCGACATATGCTCAAAGATCCGTTCAGGGACTCAGGCGCCGATAAATAATAAACATACTTACATACTAGAGATCTGCATGAGTGCACTCAAACTGTGAGCAACAATGAATACTAATGAATATGAGTCAATTTTGTGAGTACAAAAATTCAACTAAATGAATTTCTATTGCATTCGGTCACATTGAATGTAAAATTTTGAAAAACGAATTGATTGAATGAGTAAAAAGCAGAGCACTTAATGCACTTAGATCACTCAGTTATAGTAAACACATATTTAGTAAATTAATAAAATTGGGGAAAGCTAACTTCGGCTCTACCGATGTTTATATACCCTTGTAGCTTCTTTAATTTATATAAATTAAGGTTTTAAATGTTTTTCGTCGAACATTCTCGGCTGAGCTATTTTCCAAAATCAGCAATAGATGGCGCCAGTACTTTGACCATTTGCTTGCCAGTTTTTATATGGCAGCTATACGATATATTTATCAGATTTGGATCAAACTCGTCAAAATTGTGTGGGAAGCGATAAAATTCATAACTGGAAAGCTTAAAGACGCTACCATTGAAAACAAAAAATGTTTTCTCACTTGAACTACTTTTTGAACCGATCGTTCCTATGCCGGCTGTATGCTATAGTCATCCAATTTGAATCAAACTTGGCATTGTGTGGTAGCATAAAGTATTGATCAGTAACAAGTTTGAGAGCGATAGCATTGGAAACAAAATAGTTTTTCCTACTAAGACTTTTTCTCTGAACTAACTTTTGTATGACAGCTATACCATATAGTGGTCCGATTTTCATCAAACTTGGTGGAAATATGTAAAATCATAGAAAACTGAAAAATGCGAGGTTTGGGGGCGTTTGCATTTAAAACAAACAAGTTTTTCTCACTTAAACTAGTTTTTTGACCGATCGTTCCTATGGCAGCCTTTAGATATGGTCATCTGATTTCGACCAAATTTTGCGAATATATTTGAAAGCATAAAGGGTATAAAAATGGCAAAGAAAATTTGACAAAAATATTTTACATTTTTTTTTATCATTATTAATTTAAAATATTTTAATAAATACAAATAATTGAAAAATAGCAGTGTCACTATAAGATTCAATACCTATTCAACATCCCAGTACCCATTTCCGAAGCACATTTGCCAAATATAGGTACAAATGTTATGTTAAGCGATGATTATGATTGCCTCGCTTAATGTTCTTACATTTAAGTAGACACTCAGAAAATTAAATTAATTAAATCAATCCGCCAATTATTTTCCAAGAGACACGCATATTTGTTAAGACTTGTCAAGTAAATTTACAGTGCTGTTAAAACTTTAAACGCGTTTTTCTCGAAACTGTGTTTTCAAAGTCGGTGACCACGATTTCTCAAAAACGGCTAATCCGATTGGTTAGAAATTTCAACACAACTTTGTTAGATATATTCCTTAGGTATTAATCGAAGGAATAAAGTTTCGGATAAATATTTCTTTTTTTTTTCAATTTACGTGGAATATGTGGTAGAAAATTGTTTTTTTTTTTTACGAAGCCGCCATTTTGTCAAAAATTTAATTTTCGATTATTCCTTCGATTAATACCTAGATTTATTTATCCACTAAAAGAACCTTTATGGTCTTTTGATTTCAGATGAACTGTACCACAGAAATCGTGGTCACCGCCAATCAAAATCTATTCAGGTTGTTTGTCTTGTGCTTTTGAGCTCTCGGGCTTATAAATTTACAATAGCTTTCATTAAGGGCATAGCCGGATTTGTGGGGGAATCGGCCCCCAACGATATTAATTTTTTAAGTATGCAGTTTTAAAGTACATCAACCGAAAGTAATTTAGCGATTTTTTTTATACTTCTAATACCAACCCTAAATTTTTAACATCAAAAGCCTTTGTCGGGCCATGTATCCATTAAAGAATTCCATTTTTTTTTTTTGGTCAAAGCTGGCATGTATGTATACACATTCCTAGAATAATTTTTTTAGATTTTTAAAATGCAAGCCGTTGCCTACAAATTTCCGCAAATTTTTAACACCATTTACTTAAGACTTCTAGTTGAGGTTCCACTTTCGTTTTTTACATGTTCAATTTTCGTTATTAGACACAACTTCTGTAATTTTTTCAGAATTTTAAAAGTTGTAGAAGTTGGTTAAAATTAATTAAATCAGTAATTAATGTATTTATTTTAATTACAAATTATTGTTACTATTTATATGTATATTATTCTTTCACTCAATCATCGTCGCTGTCTTTATTTATATCAGGGTTTTTTTTAGTATGCTTGCATCATTTAGGTTCGCCAAAAAAGGTCCCAATGTGTTAAGTATATATACATTTGTAGTTACAATTGTAAATGGCTTACATAGTGGCTTTTTTTTTTTGGCCCGAATATTACCTTTGCTGGTACTCGTTGTTTGAACTCTTTTCATAATGGACATTAGTTCTATCAAATATAAAAGCCAACCTCTCAGTTAGACCAAATAATTTGCTGGCCATTAATTCAGTATGATGTTTAAACAATTCTTCCCTAGTAATTGCATTAAACCCAAAATATTTAAGAAGAACATCCTTTTCAAACGACTTAATTACAGATTCGACTAATTCTGATATTTTAGTAGGCCAAGTATGGATCCTGTACGGATCTTAAATAGGAATGTAACAATCGCTTGGACTGGATTATGCGTTGAAAATGTGTCAAGGGACTTCAACATATCTTGCAGCTCTAGAATATTTTCCCAATTGAATCCAGTAAATACTCCAATCTGCTTTTCCGACAGACCGCACTCTATTTTAGGAAAAGTTACCTTCTCGTTTTGAATGGACTTACCGTTTAAAAGTTGACACTAGTCTTCGACCCCCTTGTCACTCATCTGCAAACAAACGATTTCTGATAATGTGCTCCAAACAGCAACGATTTTCGTTTGGTATAAAAATAAGTTTTTTGCAAAACGCATCTTGAAGTGCTTCAAATGGTATTACTGTTAGCTTATTTGTAGAAGCGCCGACTTCCAGTTTCCTTCCCAAGGACTTCGAAATTCGATTTGCATTCGGGCCATCTTTTAAGATCTTTGGAGACCCAGAACAGCGAAAAATATAAATATTACAGTTCGAGCACTATCGGTGTTTCATTGTTGGAGATTGACGCATTAATCATTAAGCTAAACTAATATTTTTGCTATTTCGCTAAATAACACTAGCTTACAAAAAAACGAGAAGGCCAAGCTAACTTCGTCTGTGCCGAAGTTTTTGTACCCTTGCAAATGCAAATGCACAGTTTAAGAACGCTTGCATAAAAATCAAAGATTTTTGTAACTAAAACCCATTTTCCGACAGTTAAACATCTGATTTCGACCAAACTTCGCGAATCTTTTTGAAAACATATCAAATTAACAAACGCCGAGTTTAAGAACGATAAAATTGAAAACAAAAAAGTTTTTCTCACTAAGACTCAATTTCCGACCGATCGGCCCTATGGCAGCCTTAAGATATAGGTATCCGATTTCGACCCGATTTTGCGAATCTATTTGAAAGCATATAAAATAAGTCATCAGCGAGTTTAAGGACGCTAACAAAAAACAAGAAAGAAAGTCGGTCAAGCCCAACTATAACATACTCTGTACTAGAGGTGGGCGCGGGCCGGGCTTTTTTTCGTGGCCCGCGGGCTTACACAGGCCCGGAGCGGGCCCGGGCCTTAAAATTAAGATTCGTGCGGGCTTCGTGCGGGCCCGGGCCTTAGCAAAAAGGCCCGGCCCGTAAAAGCCCGAAATAGGCCCGAAAACAATTTTGATTTGTTCGCGCTATTTTTGTTTATGCTCGAATTAGAACCGCCATTTATCGCATTTTAATTGTTAATCGATACTACTATCGATTTGCTTATACATATTTTACTTGTTTGCACACGGTTTCTTCCGGCAATCGCTCATTTGGTTGGGCTTTTCTTGAACCCTCCTTATAGAGAGATGAATTTCCTCTCAGAGGAAAAAAAGAGATAATGTGTTAGCTACGGTAAAAGCAATGCTCTCCGAATTTATAGGGCATCATGAATATAGTAGCTTTGATGACATAACTAATAACATAAGCCCAAATAATTCCGAAAATGGAATGTTTGCTGAATTTTTAGACTTAAGGTATATAAAAAAACGAAAAGTTGAGAAAAACGCTATCGACATAGAGCTTGACAAATATTTGGCCTATCCAGCAGCTCCTGGCACACATATTTTAGAATTCTGGAAAAATGCAAGGGACTTAAAATACCTTCCCAAATTAGCTCGGACCATTCTGGCTATTCCCGCCAGTTCGTCTACGAGCGAAAGGCTTTTTTCAACATCGGGCCATGTTTTAAATGAAAAACGCACTAGGCTAAAAAGCACAAATTTAGAAAAAATTGGATTTTTAAATAAAAATATGACATAGTTTGTTTTTTATTAAATACATAACAATATTCATGTATGTATGTATACCTTAATAAATATGTACTTATATATATCTATAAATTACATGTCTTTTAAATTTCCTTATATGTGTAAATAAGTTTCGTGCCGGGCCGGGCCGGGCCCGGGCCTTGGTGAAAAAGTTTCGTGTTGGGCCGGGCCGGGCCTCTCAAAAAAGAGTTCGTGTTCGTGCGGGCCCGGGCCTCAAAATACAGGCCCGCGCCCACCTCTACTCTGTACCCTTACACTCGCATTTGCTCAGGAGTCAAACGGCCAGTTAACACCCCGCGCACAACGCGATGCGCTCTCTAAGTTTCTCTCTCTCTCCCTCTTTCTCTCTCGCACTAAGATTGCCTGTGTTGAACGGTTAGGGTATGTTGCTGTGGTTGTTGGTGGGGGGGGTGGGTGGTGTTAACTGGCCGTTTTTTGCCCATAACTTGAGTATCGTTCATCCGATCTTGATCATTCCTTCAGCAAATCGATAAATAATTTTGTTTACAAGGTATCTCTGGAAGGAACGAGCGATCTATCTCCAAAATTGTAGGAGATATTAAGTTTTTTCCAAATTGCGGGGGCGGGAGGGGGCGTGGCAAAAATTGAAAATAAACTTGATCTGCCTGCAAGTGTAAGAAATATATGTCCTATACATGTCAAACCTCTATCTCTTACCATCTCTGAGATCTCTTCGTTCATACGGACGGACGGACGGACGGACGGACGGACAGACGGACAGACGGACATGGCTATATCGACTCGGCTGTTGATGCTGATCAAGAATATATATACTTTATAGGGTCGGAAACGATTCCTTTTCCCTGTTACATACTTTTGCACAAACTTAATATACTCTATGTACCTTCGGTACAGAGTATAAAAACACAAAAAACTTTCTTACTAAGACTCATTTTCGACCGATCGGTCCTATGGCAACCATAAGATATAGTCACCCGATGTCGATCAACATTTTCAAATTAGTTTGAAAGCATTTAATATTAATAATCACCGACCTTAAGAACGATTTACTTAAAAACAAAAAAGTTTTTCTCACTAAGACCCATTTTCCGACCGATCGGTCCAATGGCAGCTATAAGATATAGTCATCCGATTTGAACCAAAATTTGCAAATCTGTTTGAAAGCATATAATATTAATAATCACCAAATTTAAGAACGCTAACATTGAAAACAAAAAAGTTTTTCTCACTAAAACCCAATTTTTGACCGATGGTTCCTATGGCAGCTATAAGGTATAGTCATCCGATCCGGTTTCGACATATTAGCAGCGTGCAGTAAAAAGAAGACTCTGTGCACAATTTCAGCTCGATAGCTTTAAAACTGAGAGACAAGTTTGCGTAGAAACAGACGGACAGACAGACGGACAGACAGACAGACGGACGGACAAAGCTCAATCGACTCATCTCGTCGCCCTGATCAAGAATATATATAGTTTATGGGGTTGCAAACTTCTGGGCAAAATTATAATACCCTTTGCAAGGGTATAAAAAGAAATTAAATGACCCATTTCTACTGAACCTATTTTTAAGTGTAGTTTGGATTGGTGATCTCAAAAATCGATTTCAAAAATTTTTTCATGGCAACGTTTTTTTTAATATTCATTTTTTTCATTGTTTCGGTAGGTGCACTTACATTTTATGCCATTTCTCAATTCATCATCGTCAGATGGTGCCAAGCAAGAAAGGAATCGAAAGGTAATTAAATTTTCAATAATAGCGTAGTGCATTGTTTTCAGATCGGTTTAGAAGTTCGAATACAATGACCAAAAATATTTTTAAAAAATCGATTTTTTGCTCGAAAATGCATGAAATTTCATATTTAATCGCCTGGGAAAAATATAAAAAAAAACTATTTTTATTCGTTCGACTTAAGAATCGCACTTCCACAAAGATAATAAGGTATTGATGAAAATAATCTATGAATAAATATTGTAGCTGGATCAATTTAAGTGAAGGAACCAACAGTCAAATTTAAGTATTTTAAGCGCTTAGAAATTTTTTATTTTCTGTCTTTTGGTCAATATTAGAAGTGAGCAAATAGCCATATCTGAAAAAAAATTTCAGAACAAAACAAGAGTCGACGCAAATAAAAATTTTAAAAAAACTCCAAAATACCACTTTTTTCAGCACCCAATTGCTCGCAGCTCCTATATATATTTATAGATTTTGTTCATCGATATCTTATTATTTTCGTAGAAGTGCGGTTCACTAAAAAAAAACTAGAACGAGTGATTTGAGTACAAACGCTCTTGAAAAAAAATTAGTCGCTCTTGAATTTTCAAGAATTTCGCTCTTGGAATCGAGATAAATTCGTTCTAAACGTTCTCAATTTTGTTTTTTTTATAGGCAAGGGGGGTGAGGGTAACTTTACTTTGAGAGAGTAGCGTTGGAGTCGCTCTCGCAGAGTTAGGGCGCATGCGCAGTTGGTCGTTGAGAGAATGAGAGCGCAGAGTGAGAGCGCATGCGCAGTTTGTTGTTGTGCGATGCGTACGAAAGGCAACTGCGTTTATTTATAAGTGTGATTTCGTCGCGTCTTCTAGCTTACGGAAGTTAGCTGAGCTCGTTAAGCTTCCCGTCGCCTGTGTGTGTTTCAGTCTTTCGAGGTACCGTGTGCAAGTCCCAGAAGAGTAAGCAAAAAAAAAAAAAAATATCTTTGTGGGGTTATCTCAAAATCAATCACAGTTTTATTCGTTCTTGGATCAAGTACTGAAACTCTTGAATCAATAATTATTCATACTTGGATCAAGAGCTGAAACTTTTGAATCAGGAATGTCGGGATCAAAAATTCACTCTTGAATCAAGAATTTCGCTCTTGGATCAAGAATTTTCACTCTTACCGTACTTTTGAGAACGAATGCTCTTGATTCAAGAGCGAAATTCTCTATTTTTTCTCTGAGTGTTCTTAAGTAGAAAAAATAAAAATAGTTTTTTTGAATTTTTAAATATTTTTCCTAGGCGTTTGAACACGAAATTTATTGCGTTTTTGAGCAAAAAATTGATTATTTGAAATATTTTGTATTATTGTATTCAAACTACTTAACCGATTTGAAAATAGAGTTTTGTGAGATTATTGACAATTCAATTGCCTTTCGTTTTATATCTTGCTTGACTGCATCTGACGATTATGAAGTGAGATATGGCTTAAAATGTAAGTGCACCTACCAAAAAAATGAAAAAAAAAATCATATTTCAAAACGTTGCCATGAAAACATTTTTTAAATCGATTTTTGAGATACTTTTAAAAATAGTTTCAGTAGAAATGGGTCTTTTTGGCTGTAAGCTAGTGTAATTTTTAATTAAAATAAATTAATAAATTATGGTTTAAATTAATTTTAACCACCTTCCACAACTTTTAAAATTCTGAAAAAATTATAGATATTGTATCTAGGAACGACAATTGAACATGTAAAAAACGAAAGTGGAACCTCAACTAGAAGTCTCAAATAAATGGTGTTAAAAATTTCGCGGAAATTTGTAGGCAACGGCTTGCATTTTAAAAATCTAAAAAAATTATTCTCGGGGAGTGTATACATGCCAGCTTTGACGAAAAAAAAAAAATTGGAATTCTTTAATGGATAAAAAACGCTGTTAAAAATTCAGGGTTGGTACTAGAAGTATAAAAAATCGCTAAACTACTTTCGGATGATGTAACTTAAAACTGCATACTTAAAAAATTAATATCGTTGGGGGCCGGTTCCCTTACAAATCCGGCTATGCTTTTTGGTTGCTATTCGTTTGTAAACTAAACGCAAAAACACATTCTGCATTCCTGTTGCAGTGCATTTAGATTTGTTCTTTCGTTTTGATTTATTGTATTTGCTTGGTTTTTTTGTCAACCGATCGCGCTCTCTTGTTGTTGTTGATGTTGGTGTAGCTTAACTCCCTCCCGCCCCCACTCATCTCTCTCGCGCCCGCGATCTCGTCCATCCGCGCTCTGACTGCTTGTGTGAATTACAGTTACTGTGTGTTTTGTGAATTTAGTTTTTGTTTTTTCTCTGCTTGAAATAGCTGTAAGCGGTTTTTGGTTACTCCTACTGTTTGCCGATTGTTTGACCCCAGTGGTGAATTTTGTCAGTATACATTTGATTATTTGGTGCCGAATTGTCCTATTTAAAAAATGAGTTATCCGGTCTACTATAATAAAAAGTGTAAGTTGTCGTCTGCCCCCAGCGATACCTTTATCGTGTGATGGCTTTGTGACCATGTTATACTTGTCAAATATGCTGGTTACACAGCCAGGGTTAAAGGCTGCATTGAGCTAGACAGTGGACTGACGTGGAGTTGTGGGTCTTGCCATGAAGTAGAAATGGACATGAGATTGTTTATGAGGCAGACTAGAGGTGGTCATAAAGGTCATTCTTTTATAAACCGAACAGTTAAAAAAATCATCATTTTTGATTTCAATAAAACTATATCCGAAATTAGATCTCGACATGCCCACCAAAACGTAATTTGCGGTTTTGCAACAAAAAATTTTGTTAATTTTATAAACAATTTCAAAAATCGTCAAAAAATCGTGAAAATAAAATGGTTTTTTAAAAACTGGATTTCTCAGGTTAAGTTTATCGGACAGGTGTTGATATTGCTGAATAGTATTTTAATGTATCTACTAAAATAATAATTTAATAACTTTTTAAATTATGTAATAATATTAAGAAATAAGAGATCTCAGAGATGGTAAGAGATAGAGGTTTGACATGTATGGGGCATATATTTCTTATAATTGCAGGCAGATCAAGTTTATTTTCAATTTTTGCCGCGCCCCCTCCCGCCCCCGCAATTTGGAAAAAACGTCATATCTCCTACAGTTTTGAAGATAGATCGTTCGTACCTTCTAATGATACCTTGTAAACAAAATTATTTATCGATTTGCTGAAGGAATGATAAAGATCGGATGAACGATACTCAAGTTATGAGCAAAAAACGGCCAGTAAACACCGCCCACCCCCCCACCCATCACCACAGCATTCTATTCAACGGCAATCTTAGTGAGAGAGAGAGAGTGAAACTTTGAGATGAGCGCGTATAACTCGTGAGCAAATGCGAGCTGCGACGTTAAGGGTACAGAGTATGTTATAGTCGGGCTTGACCGACTTTCTTTCTTGTTTAAAAATGTCAACATCTCGCAGATCGGACGTCTATATCATATAGCTGTCATAGGAAGTTTGCAAGTTTGCAAAACCGCAATCTACGTCTTGGTGGGCATGTCGAGATCTAATTTCGGATTTTTTTTTTTAAATCAAAAATGGTGAGTTTTCAACTGTTCGGTTTATAAAAGAATGCCCCATAAACGCTTGTTTGCTAATCTTCGCAAAGTTACAGACGACTTTGTGACGCTGGAATCACAATTCGCCAGTGTAAAACTGATGAATGAGTCTCCCAAGCGCAAAAAAACCATTCGCTCGAGTGTGCCTCAGGAGCAAAGTGTTCTTTCTGACCCTGATCAGGCTCAGGGCCCATCTTCTTCTAACATACAGCGTCTAATATCCTTTAATACTCCGTTCTTGTTCAGTTGTTCTTGTTTAGTTGTTCACTTGTTCAGTTGTACTTTTTCACTGGTTCTTGTTCAGTTGTTCTTATTTACTTGTTCTTGTTCAGTTTTTCAATTGTTTAGATGTTCAGTTGGTAACGAGCCGATTTGAATTGAAATGAAAGACATTCTTATATACTGAATTGAATCTTGTATCTTGAATCTTCCATTTTTTTTTTATTTTACATGAGCGCCAGTGCAGTATTAAGAGCAATAATGCATATCTGGGTGCATTTTACCATAAAAAGTAAAGTAAAATTTTATTTTGCATGCAAATCGGCCATACTTTGCAGATCGATCACGAACTTATATCTTATGAAATAAATAAAGGATATACTGCATTTTACAGATACAAATAGATACCATAACTTGACAAATAAATTTTTTTGTAAAATATCTTGTTTTCTAGCATATATGTAATGGGGGAAATGGGCAAATTAGTAATTTTCTGCATTTGTATGTCCAATTTACAGTTAATCCATTAGAGATATAGAATTTCTAAAGGCAGATTTGGGTACAGCGTGAAAAACTAATCTAGAATCAATAATTTTTTACGAATTAGAGGTCCTGTGCTGAGAATAAATCAATTTTGAAATCTTGTCAAAATACTTATGGCCACCCGAATTTGAACATTTTGATTTATATTTGTCTAACCCAAGCAGCTGATTGTGTACTTCTTATGTTTAATTGAAAGCGTACTTTTACACCAGCATCCGATAAAAATTTCAAAATTTTTGGATTTTTTGTTAAAAAGATATAATGGTTTATTCAGGAAATTTTTTTGTCAAAATACTTCTGTTGTCGACTGTACATGTACAGAAAAGGATACTGTGATTTGCGCAGCTCCTTCCATTTTAACGGATCATCCTTAACGCCGATGTACTCTTCTGAAAGGTATAGATCAATTTCTTTTGAAGCTGCAAGAGAGTTGATAGTAGCCTTCCTGACTATATTAAATCGTTGGTAGAAGTCAGACCAAACGTCGTCTTAATTAAAAATGGATGGATTAGGATCAGTTGCTTCAGATCATACCGTTGGCAGGATGCATCGACATAATATTTTCTTTAAAATAAGACTAATTTTTTATACGAGTCCTCCGACTCAAATACACAGCCTTTAAATCTAGGACCAAGAATTGTGCATGTTTGAAGCCAACCGAGCTTTTTCGGCGGCTATTTGTTTTTGTCCAAAATGTTTTGATGTTCTGCTTTCTTTTCCAATGAAAACACAATTGCTCCAAATTTAAACTTTGATTTAATTATGAATGTTCAATCAATTGACTTTTGTTACAGACTTTCAATAAGTTTAATACACGCAGCTGCACTCTGCCGATGCTCAAGACGAAGTGAAGTTAGATAAAAGGAATTAGCAAAGGCAAGGCCTAGGCTTGAGAGAGAGGCAGAGATAATCGAAAAGAATAGATAATTTGAGAGAGATGATGCAGATGAGCGCAAGGGACAGTGAGCATTGAGTAAACTGAACTTAAACTAGAGCATGATACATAATGTTAAGAGTGGGCTATCCTGGGGGCCAACTACTGCTCCGAACAGTGCATATATAACGTTTGTTTTCAATTGTGCAAAGCGGGTATCCATCTCTTTAATTAGTTTTCCCAAACACTCGTTTGTAAGATCCAGTTTCATTCTTTCCATCTGTTTTTGGAGAACGTCTTCCAACACATTAACTTTAGGTAAAGTTACGTTTTTGTCAGCGCAGATCTCGCTGGTAATTTGGTAAAATGGTGCTGTTCAGTGCGGTTAGTAAGCCCTCAATGACTTCCCATTCGTCGCTTGTTCACTCCAAATCGGGACGTAGGATTGACACAGCTACCATAACTGCTTCCTTTAAAACGACAAGTCGGTCAAACATTCTATACGTTTAGTTCCAACGTGTAGTCACATCCTGGCACAATTTTAAATCTGGAAAGTTTGGCTGAACTTGCGTACTCTTAAGCTTTTTAAGGGCAACAGTACTTCGATTAAAGTACCCCACAATCGCATTGGCTTTAAAGCGCACATAGTTAATCTGCTCCAAACCTCTTTGAACGATAATTTCCTAGGCCATTTCGATAGGCCAATTTCCTAGCTTAATGGAAGCTATTGCTGTCACTTTGTTTTTAATCTTCCAATCGGCGATGGTTTTTTTCAAAAAAATTTCAAAGATTAATGCCTGTTTGCTTTTCGTCTAACGCCGCTCATGCAAGCATGTAGGATGTGAGCCCCGATGACTCTTCATCAATAATGCTGCGTTTACATTGGGGCACAGTGCGCCACATTTCAGGGTCACAGTGGCACAGCGCAATGCTTTGTCACAGAAATCGTGTGTCACAGGATACGAGTACTTTTCAAAGAGAACACAAGATAAAGGTAAATATGCGTCATTTTTAGTGCTTTCGTATATTTTTTAATTGTAATTAAATTAAATTTTTCAGCTGCAAGAAATGAATGCGCGAAAGGCAACAGAGCTAGTGGCGTGTGCTGTTATTGCGTTGTGGGTGCTGGACGAAGATGAAGATGATGATGAACCCAAGGCAAATCGCTCATGATGGATCGAAAAAATTAATTTGACTCGAGGGAAAGAAGGAATGTTTGCCAAGTTTGAGGCAGAGTTACAAAGTATTCCGCACAAATTTATAAATTATGTGCGCTTGGATGCAGCTATTTTTGGTCAGCTCTTTTGTTGGGAGAAAGTAGACGGCGACTTTTCGTGAGCCCATTTCACCTGGCGATAGACTAGCAGTGACACTGCAATATTGGGATTCAGGATCCAGCATGACATCCCTCTCAAACAAATTTAGAATGTCAAAGGCAACAATATGTGGAATAATTCCATAAAAAGCATCGCATGCATTTAAAAAGAATTGGAGACGAGTAATTAAGTATGTTTATTTATTTGATATGTGTGTATTGAAGTAGGAGTAGTAGCACCTAATGCCAAAGTAAGTATCTTTAAGATCCTCCAGAGACTCATCCTTTTAAAGAGATTCTCCTCTCCTTCAATTTGGTCAAATTCATCCGATTGACTTGAATGTGCGGCTTGAGTAGCATCGGTTGGCCGTATAGCTTGAGTTGCCTCAGTTAGGCCGAAGCCTCATATTACCAAGTACACTCTGTTAACACCTATTAGGAACTCCAAAGCCAAGTCCGGATGCTCATCTTCGAATTAATCTTATCCAAGCGCCCCAAGTCTGCAAAAATATGAATAAAAAAACAATTACATGCGGGCTGATTTTGTATTGAATTGCAAACTCACCCGAAAAGTGTTTTGCAAACTGTTTCATTTTTCAACAGCATCTTGGTGACGCCAAGTTGATGTAGGCTCCTTGCCATCACGATTTTAATAGTTAACGCTGGTTATGTTCCAGAGGCATTTCGACTCCTCGACGGATTCAATAAGCTTAGGGATCATGTCGGCATTCCACTGCATAGCCACACGGCGACCGTGAATATTAATTTATGGCTTATTCATTCTTTTCGATCATTCCTTTTTTGGACTGTTGTTGATATTGTATTGTGAAATCTGACTCAGTGCTCATGAACTCGCTCAATGTTTACTTTTGTGAGCAATGTGAGCAATGTGTCCTCTGTGACGACAACAAAAAGCGTTCACATCAAAAGAACTCATTTGGCTGTCCCAGGGCTGTGACATGCAATTTCTGTGCCGCCAATGTGAACACTTTTGACTTCTGAGTACTTTGGGCACAGAGGGTCACAGACGACATTGGCACAGTGTGACGCTATGTAAACCTAGCTTTAGATTGCTTTGTGAGTTGCAACTTAAGATAAAGCTCCAATATTTACATTTAGCCTTTTTACTTCTAAATATCGCTGTGCTTTCTGTTGAAAGACATTCTGAATAAAAAAACAGACGTGATTGCCACACCTGAATGTTGCTTAATACAGCATTGCCACACACAAACAGTGAACTTAGTAAACAGTCAGGTCACACTGAACTAGTTATTGAACTAGATACTGAACACAGAACAAGAACAGAGAACAACACTTCGAGCAATACAGAGCATGCTCTCAGAGCGAGACAGACAAAATAACTCTCTAAGCAAAAGAGACCGAACAGAGCAAAGAACACAGAACAACACTTAGAGCAAGACAGAGCATGCTCTCAGAGCGATACCGAACAGCTCTAAGAACAACTCAGATCAAAATGGATTGAACAAGATAGAATAAGCAGGACTCACTGAACTAAAATTAACAATTGAAGAAGAACACGCTCACTTGTTCAGTTAAAAGAACAACTAAATTTTGTTCACTCACTCATGAACAACCCAACACTTCTCCAAAGCCTCTTATATGTATTCCACCAAAGAAGCATATGGGCATTTCTATTCTGTCGAACATGACTGTGTACGACACACATTAAAAATTTAAAAAAAAAAAAGTTAAAATCTAGCTCTCAGCAAGCACTTTAATTAGTGCTAAAGTGTATATCAAGTGAAATTCGGTTTCCAAAAAAATTGCAAAATTGGAAGAGATTCGAACGTGACAAAAATAGAAGTTGTTTTCGGGTGCAGCTATATAAAGACAAATTTTAGCCCAAATATTTTTAATATCTTATGAATGAATAGTTCTTTGAAATGTATTTCATTTGATTTGGACATCTTCTGTACTTTTTTTTTAAATGATGTATTTATATTTTGTCGATTCGTGACATGTCGATTCGTGTCGATTTTTCCATCATTATATTTATGTGATTTCCATTATAATGCGAAGGTAAAACTGAAAGTTTACTGCAATCACATACATAGTTTCTCATGGTTTCTTGTGCATTCTTTTTTGACCATTTTTACCCTCAGAAAGATTTTAGATAGCAAAAGTAAAGGAAATCTAAAGGCACTTTTATCAAAAAAAAGTTGCAAAATTAATGTCCAAATAAGAAAAAATGGGGCTCGAGCGCGGCCGTAAATCCAAATATTTCGAAATGGGTTATGTATAAATGTGATGATTAGCTTACAATTTGACTCGATTTGACAGCTTCCATGAAAAATTGATAAAACATATTGGTTTTTAACCACTTTTATATTTTTGGCGTGCGGTGGACATTTCTGTTGGAAATGCCCAAATATCAAAAAAATAAAATTTCAACTGAAGCTTTACAGAAAACTGTAGGATGGTTGATAAGTTGCGAGATGATAAATCTTGTTTTTAAGATTTCTAAGCTCATTTCAAGGTTTTTCAATCTGGTTTTTATAAGATTGCAAGGTTCTTGAAAACGAGATTTTCAATCTAGATTTTAGATTGGTTTTTTTTCTGTTTATTTAAGTTATGTTTATATTAAAAAGAAACCGAGTTCTCTAAAATGTTCGTGGTCGGGATCGGAACGGGAAGGAATCGAATTGAAAATTTGGGATCGGTATCGGGACGGGACGGGACGGAAAGACCTGGTCGGGATCGGGACGGGAACGATTTTCCTTCCCGCGCCCATCTGTAACTGAAAACAAACTAAAACCACTGAATTTTCTTCTGACCTCGAGCCGGCAACCAACAACATTCATTTTATTATGCAAGGTTATATTAAATTGTCCAGATGTTTGTAACGCATAGAAGATAAGCATCTCCGACCACATAAAGTATATATATTATATAATATATATGATCAAGATCAGCATGACGAGCTTAGTTGATATAGCCATGTCCGTGTGTCCGTCCGTCTGTTTCTTTGCTATCTTCTCCCTCAGTTTTAAAGCTATCGAGACCAAACTTTACACGAAGTTTTAGGTGAAAGTGCGCTGCACATTTGTCAGAACTGGCCGGATCGGATGTCTTTAGCATATAGCTGCCA
>JBAMBO010002959.1:0-40973 GCA_037044535.1 Lordiphosa magnipectinata
TATAGCTATTTTGTAAGCTCGAAAGCCGGAAATTATTCAGTTTTGCCAGAGCCTGCAATTCTAGCTAATTACACTGGTTTACAGCCAAAAAGACCCATTTCTACTGAGACTATTTTTAAATGTAGTTTGGATTCGTGATCTCAAAAATCAATTTCAAAAATTTGTGCATGGCTACGTTTTTTAAAGTCAAGCAAGATATGAATCGAAATGTAATTAAATTGTCAATAATCGCACAAAACACTATTTTCGAATCGGTTGAGTATTTTGAATACAATAATAAAAAATATTTCAAAAAAATCGATATTTTGCTCGAAAACGCCATTATGTTCGTTTCCAAACGCCTAGGAAAAATATTTCAAAATTCAAAAATACTATTTTTATTTTTTTTACTTAAGAGCTGCACTTCTTCGAAGAAAATAAGATACTGATAAACAAAATCTATAAATGAACTCAAGAGCTGGGAGCAATTATGTGCTGAAAAAAGTGGTATTTTTGAGATGTTTTAAAAATAAATTTTCCTTTGCTTCGACTTTTGGTCTGTTCTGGAATTTTTTTCTGATTTGGCTATTCGCCCACTTCTAATATTGACCAAAAGACTAACAAAATAGGAAAAAAAAATGCTATAACACTTTAAATACTCAAATTTTACTATTAGTTCCATTACTTAAATTGATCTAGCTACGATATTTATTCACCGATTTTCTTCATCAATACCTTATTATCTTTGTATAAATACGATTCTTATGTTGAGAGAATAAAAATATTTATTTTGGATTTTTTTATATTTTTCCTAGGCGATTAAAAAATGAAATTTCTTGCATTTTTATGCAAAACATCGATTTTTTGAAATATTTTTAGTCATTGTATTCCAATTCTAAACCGATCTGAAAATAGTGCTCTACGCTATAATTGACAATTTTTTTAAATTATTCTCTGTTAAGTTTCAGCATTTTTAACAGTCGATATTTGGTGGGAAAAATAGCTAAATTGGCAACACTAGCCACGCGCCAAATATTGGGCGCAAAGAGGAGTCGAAACAGAAAGAGACAGAAAACACACAAGTCAGAACAAAAACAAGAAAGAAAGTCGGTCAAGCCCGACTATAACATACTCTGCACCCTTAATGACGCAGCTCGCATTTGGTCAAGAGTCAAACGGCCAGTTAACACACAACGCACAACCCAATGCGTTCTCTAAGTCTCACTCTCTCTCTCTCTCTCTCTCTCTCTCACTAAGATTGCTTCTGCTGAACGCAATGCTTAGGTTATGGGTGGGTTGGGTGGTGGGTGTTAACTGACCGTTTTTTGCTCATAACTTGAGTATCGTTCATCATATCATTCCTTCAGCAAATCGATAAATAGTTTTGAGAACTAGATATCTCTAGAGGGTACGAACCATCTATCATCAAAACTGTAGGAGATGTGACGTTTTTTCCGAAAATAAACTTCATCTGCCTGCAAGTATAAGAAATATATGTCCCATACATGTCAAACCTCTATCTCTTACCTTCTCTGAGATCTCATCGTTCATTCGGACGGACGGACAGACAGACAGACGGACAGACGGACATGGCTATATCAACTCGGCTGTTGATGCTGATCAAGAATATATATACTTTATAGGGTCGGAAATGATTCCTTCTCCCTGTTACATACTTTTGCACAAACTTAATATACTTTATGTACCTTCGGTAAAGAGTATAAAAACGAGCATTGTAGTGGCGCTTGGAAAAGCCTAAAAGTATGCTACACCCTTCTATTAGCTTAATCTGAGTAAGCTTAGTGTTAGTAGCTTAATTAGTTGTTGATATTTTACGGAATTAAAATAACAAAACAAATGAACATGCACTGGCTAAGCGAACCTTATTTAGAAATAAATTCTTTTAAAATATAAGAAATGCAATTTCGATAGCTCTTCCGATCAGAGTTGTTCTTAAAAGAACTCGATAGTTGAATGACAAGTGACAGCTGGCTGACAAGTGCATTACACCTTTATTTCCGAGTCGCGGCCAGGTGGCTTTTGACAAGCTAAACTTCCGCCTATTCAATTTGCACCAGCCTCCAGAACACAAGGTCTGCGAAAAAGCTCGTAAATAAATCTAAAGAAAAAAAAACCTCTGAGTGACTTAAATAAACAGATAGTCACCATAGCAGTGTACCAATCGTGTAAATCAATTTTATTATTAATCACACGGCCGGAAAAATAAACCCCTCACCAAGCGTAAAGAAGCTTGTGTGATAATTAACCTTTTTCCTGGTGTTTCAACGGATCTTGAAGACCGTCCACAACATAAAAGTGCCAAGACCCAAATAAATTGAGGGTAATTATTAGAGTGAACATTTTTTTTGCGCAGAAGACGCTCATTTAATTGTTTTCGCCTTCCACAGGGGAGTGGCCCCTAGGGCTAGCTAAGCTAACCTCCACCCACGACTAGGCGGGGAGCGAAAAAGCTCAAGCGCCCGCTTAAAATCTCGCCCACATCGAAGGTACAAGGCCAAGCTCCGGCCAATCTTTATTTTTCATCACTTGGAAATTGTCGCTCGTGGACGTTGGTCTGGAGATCGTGCCAAAATTGTAAGCGCCCTCGTATAGAGAGGAGTGCCACGCCCAGCAATTCCTAAAGTGTCGCCGAGTTGAGAAGACCACGAAAAGCCGCCAGTGATAGCTAGCAAAAGCACCAGTTAAAATTACTTTTGGTTTTATTGTTTTTTTTTGCCTCAAACAAGGCAAATGTGAAAGAAGGAAGATAAGTGGTTGACAAAAAGAGAAGAAGGGAGAATCAACAATTTTGAGTTACAGTAATTTGTTTTGTGTGTTTGGCTCAACAAGAATGTAAACAAAAGTGCAAACAGAAACAGTTAATCCAATCACAACCAACCCAAGTCATTGATCATCCCCAAAATCTCAAAACGTGGCCTTCTATGTGTGGCAAAATCATAATTTTAATCATTACAGGCTACACATAAGTTACCTTCCAGCTCGTCCGACCGAAAGTACTTTCAGCACGGAATAGCGGTAAGTCAGTATGTCTTTTATGACCCCCTTAAGTTTGTTTTGATTTGGATCTTCTCTTTGCATCGGTTGTTCGAGAGCCCGACTAATGCTAAGCAAACGCATATTCTAAATATAGAACAACCGGTGATCGACCGATAAAGCTCGGCTTGTAAACAACAAAAGAAAATGCGTTTGCTGGCTTAAATTTAGCCTCTGTGTAGAGTACAGTGCGGCCTCGGTATGAAGTTTCCCTGTCCACAAATTAAAATTCAATGATTAACTACTTAAATTTAAACTTGCTCTTTACACTGAAAGAAAATAAGAATAAGTCCCCATATGCAAAATTTTTGATTTACGTTCCCAATTAATTTTTGATAACCAACTTCGTTCTACATAAAAACCAAGTAAAATAGACATGCCTTAGTATTATCTACATATTATTATCTAACTCATACATTCATATTTTTCTTATACTACCTACATTTTATGTTTAACTTAATTATCTGATTAACCTTCCGTAACCATCATGAATTATTAATTGCGGAGAATTTGCCTTAGTTTATGAACACATACATATATAACCATAAAAGGGATTAGGAATAAAAGTTATGTTAGGGACTAGAATAAATAGATTAAATGATTATTGTGAATAAATAACAGAATTATGAATTACTAAAAGAAACTTAGTAGTTGGGAGTCATGCATCGTTTAAAAAGGAAGATGAGGATTTACAGGTAGATTCTCATTTTTTTTTGGGATCACCAATCAATTTTAGGAGCAAGGTGATCATGGTAGGGAGGGCACCAGCTGTTGCAATAACACCAGCACAGCATCTGGAGCGTCGGTTGCCGCACTGACCTGGCACCGCCAATGCATAGAGCTAGCACCAAGTATCTTTTTTTTTCTTTTCTTCTCTTAACTATCCTACCCCCTTGATCGACCAAATCTAATGGAACTTTGCACGCGATTTATTAATGAGATTCGGTATTATATAGCCACGAGTAAGAAGTCCAGGTAAACCTAATGGGAACCCACCCCATCTACTGACCCTACAGCCGGAACCAGCGCGTGCTCTACTTAGGAAACTTCATTGACACCAGCTCGCTTTTAGCAAGAATTGGAGAATTGGTAACTTATTGTTACAGGTTACATGCTACAGATATTATTATTATATAATAATCTTATTTGGCGCCCAACGTGGGGCCAGATCCGGCCAGCCCCGATAAAAAAACTTTCATATATTATTTGGTCATACCACCTGACATTTTTTTTCCATTAGGTTCGATCATTTTTTTCCTTGGTATAGTTATTGTGTGGACACTGTGGATACTGTGTAGACTGTAGAAGGTTCTCACGGCCTAGTGTTCCTTAAAACATTAGCTACAGGTCAATTTTTGACTAGCTGGACGTGGTAAATATATCTTTGTTTTAATTTACCTCCGCGGCCATAAATAACCTTAACCATCAATTCCTTTCTGAACTGTACATGATTGGCGTAGTAATTGGGTTTCGTGGAAGATAAGCTACGACCATCCCGTCAATCATATTTACAATTTCACCCTAGTAAATGCAAGAATTTTTTTTGCATCATCACAACTCCTTTGCTCCTTCCACTATTCCTTTCAAGTTGCTGACGAACAAGATGTATTTGATACTGGACCCCGGTTTTGTGGACCAGTGCTACACCCGGCCGTTTAAATATTCTTGTTACCCTGCCTCGTTCTGGTTTTCCGATGCATGTTTAGGATGTGTTCATGTTAATGCCCTAAATTGCCTATGTTAGGAAACTGGAACAAGGCTGCCAGAATTCTTGAACTCAAAGTTCTGAAATTAGGCTGGACGAAGGTGTAAACGTGGTTTCATACTACGACCTGCCGCCCTTTCTCAGTTCTTTTGACTTGTTCCCCTTCAATCCTATTCTTCTCTTCCTGAACTTGAAGTTCTGAGAATAAAGCTGGACGAAGGTACATACGTGGTTTCAAACTACGACCTGCCGCCCTTTCTCAGTACTTTTGCTTATTCAGCTCTATCCTTCTATTTTGCTACTACTCTATGCATTCCAAATCCTTTCGGCGATCGCATGGCTCCTAACTTATTATGAAATTTCGAATCTTAATTTTTGCGCTTTGATATTTTTCGTCATATACAATTTTTTTTAAAATTTATTCTCTTATCTCTATATCTCTTATAATGTAGCCAATAACCAAAAGCAAATAATATTAGGGTTAATTTTTGAAAATGGTTCTATCTCATAGCACTGAGAACCTTACTGTTGTAGATGACACTGGCAAACACTGCTGCATTTGTACAGAAATCATTGTATATCAGGCTCAACTGTTAACAACTAGCTGTGGACATCAATTCCACAGATCCTGCTTCAATAGCAAAGTAGGAAGAAGGAAATCGTGCCCTGTCTGTAGACAATCACTAGGAAATTTAAGTTCTGCCTCAATCGAAGATTTAAATCTCCCCGTAGCAACCACCTCTAGGGGGCGTGGGCCTTCAATTCCGCAGTCGCTGGCGACTAGAGCTAGGTCAAGGTTAGCTGATAACCTAATACAGCTGAACATGACCAACCCAACCGAGCAGATGCAGAATACTGCAAGCTCCCAGCCAGAGGAGCCTTCTATATCAGAGTTGCTACAGCGAACCATTGCCGAGGCTCTGGCAACTGCAATGGCTCAACAAACTCGGATTCTTGCCACCACAATGGCTGAGCAAACTGAAAGGCTAACACAAGCTATTACAATGGGACTACAGATTAGTTCCGCTGCCTCAGCGTCTGATAGGTCCCCTACACAATTGCAACCGCTCTTAGAATCTGACCAACAAAACTTGGGGCAAGATGTTCAGCGGTCTACTTTAGACAGGCAAACAATCACGCCTAATCATAGCCAGGAACAAGCTAACTCTCAGGCTACAGACACAACAGATCAGGCTAACACATCGACCCAAAGTAGCCCAATAAGCTTTGGTGCCCGTCCCGACCGAATTAGCCAAATAATGGCCAATTGGAAGTTGCGTTTCTCCGGCAAATCATCCTTGTCTGTCGAGGACTTTATTTATCGAGTAGAAGCTTTGACAAAACAGACTCTCGAAAATAATTTACAAGTAACCGCCTGGTACGCTAGCAACCTTTTTGAAGGAAATGCCAGTGAATGGTTTTGGCGTTACCACAAAAAGGTTAAAGTGGTTCTCTGGTCCGACTTATGCCAAGCGCTGAGAGGACAATTTAAAGACGATCGGACGGACAGAAATATCCGATCGGAAATTGAGCTGCGCAAACAACGCCCAAATGAAAATTTTGATGATTTTTATGGTGTAATTACTGCTTTAGCGGATAAGTTGTCAGTTCCTATGACTGAGGCGTCCCTAGTTGAGACCCTCAGAGCCAACCTGTTGGCTGAAATCCAGCACGAAATCTTGTACGAACCAGCAGATACCGTAAAAGCTTTACGTCAATTGGTGCGAACTCGTGAGATTTTCATGCAAACAGTTGTTAAAACCAAGCCACTGATTGCAGCTCCGCGGCCTATGCCGCGGCGGCAAATAAATGAACTGGTTGGCCAATGCGAAGGGGTCTCAGAAGAAGAGGCCACCGACGATGAGAGTTATGATGTGTCTGCTATTGAGTCTTCTTGTTGGAACTGTGGAGGCAAAGGCCACCGGTATCAGGAATGCGAGGCTGAGCGGCGAGTATTCTGCTACGGCTGTGGCAAACCAGACACCTATAAGCCAAATTGCCGCAAATGCAACGCCAACACTCAAAAAAACCATCAGCAGCGTGCACCTCAGAAAAGTGCACGCAAACAATTAGTTTCAAAAGCGACGAACACCGACTAGAAGAGTCAACTAATATCTTGCACCAATCGGTTGCACCTAGTTTTGTAAGACCAGATATCCCTTCCTGTGAACACACTGAAATTCTTGAGATACCCAATTCTCGCTCTCGTAGTCGTAGAATAACTTTTAAAAAGCGTCGCCGAGCTGAAGAAATATTAATTTTGGCTTCAGTTATCGGAAAGCCACATGACATACGTCCCCATGCCCAGGTCGATCTTTTAGGAAGAACCGTAATGGGCTTAATGGATACCGGTGCATCGATAAGTTGCATTGGAGGGAAATTTGCATCCGAACTTTGTCAAAATAATCTCAAATATAAGAAAATAGTATCTTCCGTTAGAACTGCAGATGGCAACCGACAAAACATCATTGGTCGGGTATCTACGGATGTGACCTACAGAGGAGAGACACATAAGATTTGTTTCTACCTGGTACCATCTCTTTCGGAGAACTTATATCTAGGCATAGACTTTTGGACCAGTTTCCAGCTATTGCCGATGCATCTGTTAACTCAGAAATTTAATATCGCCGCCATGGACGATCCCATGCTAATAAAATTGTCGTTCCATCAACAGCAGGAACTGTCTAAGACCGTCAGCTTATTTCCTTCCTTTTCGAAACAAGGTTTAGGGAGAACGTCTCTAATTTCTCACACAATTGATGTGGCCGACTCAAAGCCAATCAAGCAGCGCCACTATGCGGTGTCTCCGGCAACTGAAAAACTGATGTATGAGGAATTAGACAGGATGATTAACCTTGGAGTCATACAGGAATCGAACAGTTCATGGTCATCTCCGGTAGTGTTGGTTAAGAAGCCTGCCAAAGTGAGATTGTGCCTAGACAGCAGAAAGGTGAATGATAAGACGGTAAAGGACGCCTACCCTATGCCACTTATAGATAGCATTCTGAGCAGGCTTCCAAAAGCGGAGTTCATAACGAGCTTAGACTTAAAGGATGCCTTTTGGCAAATTCCTCTTGAGCCTAGTTCTCGCGATAAGACCGCCTTTACTGTGCCAGGGCGCCCATTATATGAGTTCACCGTAATGCCATTCGGGCTCACCAATTCCCCACAAACTATGTCCCGTCTTATGGACAAGATTGTCCCAGCTCAGTTACGCACTGAGGTGTTCATCTATTTAGATGATTTATTGATCGTATCGGAATCCTTTGAGCGTCATCTTGAGGTTTTGGGAATAATTGCAGCTCAGTTGTCGCTCGCCAATCTCACTATTAATGTTGAGAAGAGCAGGTTCTGCAGAAAAGAGGTGAAGTATTTGGGCCATGTGATAGGCAATGGCACAATATGTACCGATCCTGAGAAAATAGCTGCTGTCACTGAATTTCCGGTACCGCGCTCTATTAAACAGGTCCGTCGGTTCCTCGGAATGACGGGATGGTACCGTAAATTCATCCGAAATTACGCAGCCATAACCTCGCCTCTTTCGGACACATTGAAACAAAAGCGCAAGTTTGTTTGGACCAACGAAGCCCAGCAAGCATTTGAGTCTTTGAAATCACAAATGGTCTCAGCTCCAGTTTTGCACAGCCCAAAATTCACCCAGCCCTTCTTTATGCACTGTGACGCAAGCCACACGGGAGTAGGTGCCGTTCTAATGCAGACAAACAGTGAGGGTGACGAAGTTCCAATCGCATTTATGTCAAAAAAATTAAACAAATGCCAGAGAAACTATACAGTCACCGAAAAAGAGTGCTACGCTGCAGTATTAGCCGTAAAGAAATTTAGGGCCTATATTGAAGGTCAGGAGTTTACTATAATAACTGACCACGCCTCTTTAAAATGGCTAATGACTCAAGCCGACCTCAGCTCTCGTTTGGCCCGATGGTCACTTAAGTTGCAGGGGTTTGAGTTTCAAATTCAACACCGAAAGGGTAGCCAGAATGTAGTCCCTGATGCTCTTTCTCGCACCCACTCTGAAGATTTGTCAGCGTTGGCAACAGATATTTCGATCGTTGATCTTCACTCAAGCGAGTTTCATTCAGCTGATTACTCCAATTTGAGAAATAAAATTCGCCAGAACCAGTCGAAAATGCCTGACTTGAAAATAATTGACGATTATATATATCGCCGATCTGAGCATAGTACTGCGGACAAAGTATCTGACGATTCTTGTTGGAAACTTTGGGTTCCACAGACTCTTGTTTTGGAAGCGTTAAAAGTGTCACACGAACACCCTCTCTACGCTCACAGTGGCATCAACAAAACACTGGAAAGACTCAGACGGATGTATTTCTGGCCAAATATGGTTTCAGATGTTAAGAATTACATCAGCCAATGCGACATCTGCAAGTCCACCAAGCATCCTAACCGAACCTTAAAGCCACCTATGGGGAACACTGGACAGTCACTGCGATTCTTCCAGAGACTGTACGTGGATTTTCTGGGGCCATACCCCCGAAGCAGAAGTGGGCATATTGGAATTTTCGTGGTTTTGGACCACATGTCGAAATTCCCGTTTTTGAAGCCAGTAAAGAAATTTACGGCAGATGCCATTAAACGTTTCCTTGAAGAGGAACTTTTTCATTGTTTTGGTGTCCCGGAATCTGTGGTATCGGACAACGGTGTCCAATTCAAGTCACAGATCTTTAATACCCTGTTAAATAAATACGGCATCTCGCACACCTATACGGCCCTTTATTCGCCCCAAGCGAACGCCTCAGAAAGGGTGAATAGGTCAGTCTTAGCTGCCATTAAAGCGTATGTTCGACCCGATCAGAAAAACTGGGATGAACAGCTAAGCAGCATTTGCTGTGCACTTCGCTCAGGCCACCATTCGGCCATCAAAACTAGCCCCTATAGATTGACCTTTGGACAGCACATGGTGACCAATGGTTCGAGCTACAAATTGCTTAGGCATGTGGAGATGCTAGAAGATCGAGCCATTCAGTTTAGCACTGAGGACTCTTTCGATTTGATTCGCAGCAGAGCGAAAGATGCGATGAATTCTCAACGCGTCCGAAATGCGAACACATACAATTTGCGAACTCGAAATGTCTCCTTTACTCCAGGTCAAGAAATATACAGGCGCAACTTCCAACAAAGCAATTTTGCTAAAGGATTAAGCTCGAAATTGGCCCCTGCGTTTATTAAGGCTAGAATAAAGAAGAAATTGGGTAATTGCTACTACGATTTGGAGGACATGCAAGGTCACTTTATCGGGAAATACCACGCAAAGGATCTTAAGCAATAAGGTTTTACCAAGCGCGGATCCCTCTTGTGTGTTTCCCACCCCCAAGTGTGATTTTGGTGGGGGGGAAATTGTAGTGGCGCTTGGAAAAGCCTAAAAGTATGCAACACCCTTCTATTAGCTTAATCGGAGTAAGCTTAGTTTTAGAAGCGTAATTAGTTGTCGATATTTTAGGGAATTAAAATAACAAAACAAATGAACATGCACTGGCTAAGCGAACCTTATTTAGAAATAAATTCTTTTAAAATATAAGAAATGCAATTTCGATAGCTCTTCCGATCAGAGTTGTTCTTAAAAGAACTCGATAGTTGAATGACAAGTGACAGCTGGCTGACAAGTGCATTACACCTTTATTTCCGAGTCGCGGCCAGGTGGCTTTTGACAAGCTAAACTTCCGCCTATTCAATTTGCACCAGCCTCCAGAACACAAGGTCTGCGAAAAAGCTCGTAAATAAATCTAAAGAAAAAAAAACCTCTGAGTGACTTAAATAAACAGATAGTCACCATAGCAGTGTACCAATCGTGTAAATCAATTTTATTATTAATCACACGGCCGGAAAAATAAACCCCTCACCAAGCGTAAAGAAGCTTGTGTGATAATTAACCTTTTTCCTGGTGTTTCAACGGATCTTGAAGACCGTCCACAACATAAAAGTGCCAAGACCCAAATAAATTGAGGGTAATTATTAGAGTGAACATTTTTTTTGCGCAGAAGACGCTCATTTAATTGTTTTCGCCTTCCACAGGGGAGTGGCCCCTAGGGCTAGCTAAGCTAACCTCCACCCACGACTAGGCGGGGAGCGAAAAAGCTCAAGCGCCCGCTTAAAATCTCGCCCACATCGAAGGTACAAGGCCAAGCTCCGGCCAATCTTTATTTTTCATCACTTGGAAATTGTCGCTCGTGGACGTTGGTCTGGAGATCGTGCCAAAATTGTAAGCGCCCTCGTATAGAGAGGAGTGCCACGCCCAGCAATTCCTAAAGTGTCGCCGAGTTGAGAAGACCACGAAAAGCCGCCAGTGATAGCTAGCAAAAGCACCAGTTAAAATTACTTTTGGTTTTATTGTTTTTTTTTGCCTCAAACAAGGCAAATGTGAAAGAAGGAAGATAAGTGGTTGACAAAAAGAGAAGAAGGGAGAATCAACAATTTTGAGTTACAGTAATTTGTTTTGTGTGTTTGGCTCAACAAGAATGTAAACAAAAGTGCAAACAGAAACAGTTAATCCAATCACAACCAACCCAAGTCATTGATCATCCCCAAAATCTCAAAACGTGGCCTTCTATGTGTGGCAAAATCATAATTTTAATCATTACAGGCTACACATAAGTTACCTTCCAGCTCGTCCGACCGAAAGTACTTTCAGCACGGAATAGCGGTAAGTCAGTATGTCTTTTATGACCCCCTTAAGTTTGTTTTGATTTGGATCTTCTCTTTGCATCGGTTGTTCGAGAGCCCGACTAATGCTAAGCAAACGCATATTCTAAATATAGAACAACCGGTGATCGACCGATAAAGCTCGGCTTGTAAACAACAAAAGAAAATGCGTTTGCTGGCTTAAATTTAGCCTCTGTGTAGAGTACAGTGCGGCCTCGGTATGAAGTTTCCCTGTCCACAAATTAAAATTCAATGATTAACTACTTAAATTTAAACTTGCTCTTTACACTGAAAGAAAATAAGAATAAGTCCCCATATGCAAAATTTTTGATTTACGTTCCCAATTAATTTTTGATAACCAACTTCGTTCTACATAAAAACCAAGTAAAATAGACATGCCTTAGTATTATCTACATATTATTATCTAACTCATACATTCATATTTTTCTTATACTACCTACATTTTATGTTTAACTTAATTATCTGATTAACCTTCCGTAACCATCATGAATTATTAATTGCGGAGAATTTGCCTTAGTTTATGAACACATACATATATAACCATAAAAGGGATTAGGAATAAAAGTTATGTTAGGGACTAGAATAAA
Source organism: Lordiphosa magnipectinata (assembly GCA_037044535.1). Lineage (NCBI taxonomy): Eukaryota > Metazoa > Arthropoda > Insecta > Diptera > Drosophilidae > Lordiphosa > Lordiphosa magnipectinata. The sequence goes on from JBAMBO010002959.1 coordinate 12,025, forward strand.
TAGATTAAATGATTATTGTGAATAAATAACAGAATTATGAATTACTAAAAGAAACTTAGTAGTTGGGAGTCATGCATCGTTTAAAAAGGAAGATGAGGATTTACAGGTAGATTCTCATTTTTTTTTGGGATCACCAATCAATTTTAGGAGCAAGGTGATCATGGTAGGGAGGGCACCAGCTGTTGCAATAACACCAGCACAGCATCTGGAGCGTCGGTTGCCGCACTGACCTGGCACCGCCAATGCATAGAGCTAGCACCAAGTATCTTTTTTTTTCTTTTCTTCTCTTAACTATCCTACCCCCTTGATCGACCAAATCTAATGGAACTTTGCACGCGATTTATTAATGAGATTCGGTATTATATAGCCACGAGTAAGAAGTCCAGGTAAACCTAATGGGAACCCACCCCATCTACTGACCCTACAGCCGGAACCAGCGCGTGCTCTACTTAGGAAACTTCATTGACACCAGCTCGCTTTTAGCAAGAATTGGAGAATTGGTAACTTATTGTTACAGGTTACATGCTACAGCATTTCATTTCGTTTGAGAAGTTTGGACTGAGAAGGTGCGAAGCAATCACGACAAATTTATTATTTACGAAATTTACATACAATGTAAGCACTGATCAGAATGTCAAGAATGCAAACTAAATATGACCGACGGGCATGCAGCAAATTCAAAGCGGCACCTTCAAAAGAAGACAAAGGCATATTTGAACAAATCATTGTGAAAATAAGTTCCAAGTGTGGCGATTAAACACCAATCGATGCCGTCCATTTGCGGCATACATACACATGTATATACATAGTATATGTATTTTGAAGCGTGCGATGTACTCGTGATTCATCTGAATGACAATAAATGATAATATTTTCTGCCGATTGTGTCAGTCATCTAGACTGCTCGATAACTGGCATAAATGTCCGAATTTTTTTAGAGGACGGACTGAAGATTTATACACTAGCAATGAAGGAATTCAACTATAATCGACGTTTTTCAGTCTTAAAATGTATTTACGCGTCAGGTGGTAGGTATACATGTATACATGTATTGCAATTTTATATATATTGGGTAAAACGTGCAACGAACCAAGACTCGAACCAAAACCAAAGCCCAAAAACCTCGAACCTCAAATTTCCGAACATTAACCGTTGGTAAATTTTGGTTCGAACCTGCAAACCGGAGGTTCCGAAAAATTTGTTGGGTTTGCAGCCCTGATTACAACGGGATTTGCCCTGCAAAGTTGTGAGTGCGTTAAAAATAAGTATCACCTGTAGCACTGGGCTCGGCTCTAAATAAATGAAATGAAAGATGAATAACCTTAGCAAACATGTCAGTAACATTGTTCAAATCATGCAAAAAATTAATTTCTGTATTTGGAAATAATGATTTCTTAAGGTTGTACAAACACTTTTTAAATTGATTTATAGTTCCAAAATTCTTCGAATACTGTCATGAAAACTGTTCCATCTTGTGCTGCTACTGTGGATCTGCTAACAGTGTTCCAAGTTGCCGTTGTTTTCGCTAAGGAAGAATTGTGCAACCGCTTGAATAATGTGTTTGTTAGAGTTAAAATAACGTTACCTCTTCAGGAATAATTTCACAACACAAAATATGAAGCTGTTCATGAAAGGCAAACGATCTGTACACGATAACGTCTGCAGCACAACTGAGATGTGCCGCTCTTGTTAGCAAAAAAAAACTGGAATATGTGAAGTGAAATATCGGCTTATCATTATCTCACACGGAGAGTATAAGAGATGACAATATAAAAATTTTCCACAAAATAGAATTTCATAAAAGGAATATTTCTGCATCATTAACTCAAAAATCGTGTTTTTTTGAGTTATGCCAGTCTTGAAGTAAGTGAGCGATATATACTTTATAGAGTCGGAAATGATTCCTTCTCCCTGTTTCATACTTTTGCACAAGCTTAATATGCTATGTGTACCTATATCTTTTGGATAGCATTAATAGCAGTTTTAAATTTTAATCGATTTGCTTGCAAAAGAATTTAGATGTTGAACAAAGAAGCTAAGCATCTTCATCATGTTCATCACTATCAGAAGAGGAGGATCTGGAAATAATTTCCGGCAATGTTGGCGCTCACGGAAGTGCTATTATCTGAGTAATGGTCATCGACTCAAGTCTTAGTTCAATAGGATTTTCCAAATATTATGAAATTCCGAGCATTATTTTGTATGTTAATTTAATTAATTGGTTTTCTATTTAAATTAGGAAATAAGGGAGCCGAACCAAGATTCAAACCATAACCGCCATAACCGTTCGAACCCGAGAGCTGGACCTCCGCAAGAGGTGTTTGGGTTTGCAGGCCTACTTAACATACTCCTTCCCGACTAACAAAAGGAATCGACCTAATGCCAAATCTTCATTCGCATCTCACATTTTTCAAATGACATAATCAAGCCGGTTTCCGGTTTTCGACTCTAATAAAATCATGGGGATTCAAAATTGATATATACTCCCACTTCCAAAAACTGATTGTTTTATTCGCCTTTTATCTTGAAATTTTCCTCCATTCGACTGCCATTTCAGCTGAATTCTAAAATCGTTTCTTTGGAATCGGAACTGTTTTTAATCAAACGAACGATCAAATTCTGAAATGAGCACAGGCCATTCCAATAATCATTTTTATGAAATAAATACGATGGATTTTTCGGGTTGTTCTATTTCGAGAAGGCTTTCATTTCATAAGAACTAAACAAACGAGTAGTTTATTAGCTCAACTTAATTCCACTTGGACTTGCAACTCTATTTAATGACCTTTATCGAGATAGAATCTGCATATTTGAAACTTTATATTTATTTTCGCCCAGTGTACACATCAATGGAAGCAAACGTAGTGTCCTCGTGGTCCGCATCCTCATTGATTTGTGGCTATATTTGCTTTTGCTTATTTCAGTTGTTGGCAAGCAACCACATTAGCATAATTATGAGAGCAGCCACAAAGAAAATTACGTGTCGCTGTGTTTGTGTTGTCTATTGGTGCGGTCTGCCTGCAGATGCTTTTCCATAAATTGCCACCCAAGGTTTGGACGTCATTAACTGAATGAGGTCAATGTTATGCAAAATTTCACCCAGCCTCCAAAGTCCCCATCCCTCACTTCGGCGATGGCTCCTGTTGCTATCCCTCGGCTACCAATTGGTGTCTGCCTGAATGGTTAGCTAACCAGCTGACTGTCTTATTGTGGCTCGTGTGGCTCCACAATGGACGTGTCTGAGACCAGCTGAGGCCATCAAGCGAGTCATTAACGTGTGCAAATGTTTGCACTTGTATGTGTTTGTGCTGCTTTGTGTGCTTTTGTATGGAACTGACGAAGCGTGGCCAGCTGCCTTTTTGGTCTCACTTCGCTTAAAGGTCAGAGGATTCACACAGATGGGACGGTTATGAGTGCTGATTATTTTTATGAGAAGGATGTGTGTGTCGAAAGATATTTGCAATGTGTGTGAGTACGGTTGAAATTCAATATTGGATTAAATATTGAAGAAGCCTCGCTTCTTCGAATTGTTTTGTTTGTTTTGCCCTTAAAGGAATAAGAAAGAGAATGTTTTAATGCATTTTAAGTTGACATAAGCTCTAACTTAAGGCAAAATTCTCAGTTTCTAACCAAATCATTGGTCAGAAAATAAGAAAACTTACGATGAAGATCACTGTAGACAATGTCTGTGCAAACAACATAACGATAAAAAAAAAGAAAAAAAAAAAGAAAAGATAAAATATTGACAACATAGTGATTACAGATTATAGCTATCAATGCAATAATAAAAACTGTAAGTGTTATACAACAATGGTTTATTTAAAACCGTCAGTTGATGCTATGTAATATTATTTAAACAATTATAAATATAGGTACGTCTGAGAGTCGCCTTTCATTTGACTACCCAACCCACCTTCCCCGTTCGTCACGAGATAGTGGATCTTCCGTCAATGAAGACGGCTCTACAGACTGTTTTAGAAAAAAAAGAAAACAAAATAGAACAAAATTAAATAAAAAAAAAAAAAATTAAAAATCTTCGTTTATAATTTGTCGCCGATATTTGGTGGCTTCTGCTAAAAATGCTGATAGGATGCGCCAATTTTCTCCGTTTAAAATGCTTTGGAGTTCAAACTCGTTTAAAGTGATGCTACGGAAGTGGAGATATCGCACCTCTCTAAGGATGGGACATGTGCCGATAAAGTGTTCCACATTTTCCGTCTCACGCATATTACAAAGGCTGCAGGTTTCATCCAAGTCCCTTCTGTGTGGCCTAAAGTTTGATGCAATCATTTCGCACCTCGCCTTAAAAATATTGCTAATGCAGTTTGTTCCTAGTTGTCTCTACTCAGCAATGTCCTCCATGTAGCGTTTATAGCAATTTTTGCTTCTCCAAGTTTCCCTTTTATATGATCTAAGAAATTCATATTATCGGACACTCTGACGCCTTAATATTTGTAGGACCGCAAATTCTCTAGCGTTCTTCCATTTATTTGCAGACACTCCCCATCTCTTAGTCTGCTTCTTCGTGCTCCTTCGATTTTTCAGTATTTATTTGCAGACCCCACTGCTCACAATAGCTTCCTAGATGATTTAGCATATTTTGCTTCATTTCCGAGCTTTCCGCTAGGATGCACATATCGTCAGCGTACATCAACGTTCTGGCGGTTTGGCCGCCAAAGGTAACACCGCCTGGTAGGATTTCTGCAATATCATCGATATATAGCGAGAAAGTAGTGGACTTATAAGACAGCCTTGCTTAACTCCAGTATTCGTTTCAAACCAGTCCGATAATTTTGATCCATCCCACACGGTTGCAATGTTGTCGGCATATAGATTCTGTAATGCGTTGAGAATTTTGGAGGATATACCTTGGTTGCTCAGTTTGTAGAAGAGGCTTCGTCTATTGACCGTATCAAAAGCAGCCTTAAAGTTTATAAAGCATATGAACATTTTTCTTTTATTTTGGAAGTAAGACTTCGCAATTGTGGTGAGTAAAAATATGCTACCGACCGTAGAGTAGCCTTTCCTGAATCCGCACTGGAATTCGCTCAAGATATCGTTGCGATTAACCCAAGACGTGATTCTCTCCAGTAGTATTCCTGCAAAAATTTTCATAATTGCGATCAGACACGAGATACCTCGATAGTTGCTGGCTTCCGTATGTGTTCCTTTTTTGTAAATTGGGAATATCAAGCTCTTTTTAAATGAAGTTGGAATTGCACCGGTGCTGAAAATATGGTCGTAGGCGACTGTCAGTTGCTCAATAAAGGTTGGGGAGGCATTTTTAAAAAATTCGACAGACATCCTATCTTCTCCTGGGGCTTTATTGTCCTTAAGTCCAGAGAGTGCACTCCGCACTTCCTGAACTGTAAAAGGCTGGTCTAGATAGTGCGATATCGTAAGGGGCATAGCGTAGCTAATTTCCGACTCTCGATCTTGTACATAAAGCAGCTCTTTGAAATAGCTAGCTTGTGCCGATGAATCCACTTTTATACTATTCTGGTTAACATCTCCATTTATTTGCTTTATGAGTGATCAGAAAGTGCGACTACTGAATGCTCTAACTTTCGATATAGGCAAATTTTTTTATGGTCGAATATATCACTTTGACATTTCGAACATATCAACGTGATATTTTTTATAATATTTTTAGTATCAATGTAGTACTACAGGTTCATATTGATATTAAATAGTTTCACTTTGATTTGAAAATATTGATATTACTGATATTATATTGAAATACTTGATCTTTTTTTTTTCTGTGTAACTTTCACTTGTCTTTGTGAGTTCTAGAGTCTTTGGTCAGAGCAAGTGAAACAGCCCAGAACCGATAATATCGTCGTGAACATAAACGTAATGCACTTAATAGAAGGAGAAATTTTTATAACAAACACGTTGAGTATTTACGTTAGTAGAAGTTATCGCTAACTTCAATCATTGGAAATATGACAGCTCTTTGTTCTTATTATGATGATTTAAATTTCGTAACGAACCGCCAGAAATGTGTTGCTCAAATGAGAAAATAAAATTGCCTTTACTAGAAGACCCACCAGAGCCGCTGAGTCATATTCTCAGAAAAAAACCAAGAACTTTGTACTTGAATCAAGTACAAACGGTGTCAATAGAACCATAAGTACGAAAATACTTGATGCAAGTACAAAAGTCTTATTTCACATAAGATTTTTTCAATTTTCGGGATAATTTTATTGAAGTAATTTTATTTTAAGTTTTTGGTCATACTATTAGTTTGTTATGGTCTTAAGTACAGCCCAATTTACTTTCAAAATAAGTGCAAAATGTTCTTTATCATAGTCTTTGTCATTCTAAACTTCATAAGATAAGTACAAAATGTTCTTGGTTTAAGCCTATACAATTCTAAAGCTTTTCCCAATTTGTTCTTGAAACTAGGTGTCTGTATTATATCAAAATCCAGAGAAAAAAAATTAACCAAAGACCAAGATGGCTATGATTTAACCAGGCTCACGCCATAACCAGGACGGAATTTTAAGAACAGATACGATTTAAATAATTCGAATTTTCCTCAGCACAGTATTTGGAGCTTGCATTGTAAGTTCATTTTGTACTCAATCCAAGAAATTTGTACTTGAACTAAGAACGATCCTTTCTTACATATTTTGGGTAAATGTAAGTGTGAAATGTTCTTGATTCAAGAACGTAAATTCTCATTTTTTATAAATACCCTGCAAAGGGTATTTTAATTTTGGCCAGGAGTTTGCAACGTATAGAAATATTCATTTCCGACCCCATAAACTATATATATTCTTGATCAGGGCGACGAGCTGAGTCGATTGAGCTTTGTCCGTCCGTCTGTCTGTCTGTCTGTTTCTTCGCAAACTAGTCTCTCAGTTTTAAAGCCATCGAGCTGAAATTTGCACAGACTCTTCTTTTTACTGTACGCTGCTAATATGTCGGAACCGACCGGATCGGATGACTATGTCTTATAGCTGCCACAGGAACCATCAGTCGAAAAATGGGTCTTAGTTGGAAAAACTTTTTTGTTTTCAATGTTAGCGTCCTCAAACTAGTCCAATTTTAATGCTTTCAAAGAGATTTGCAAATTTTCGTCAAAGTCAAAGTCGGATGACTTTTTCTTATAGCTGCCATAGGACCGATCGGTCGGAAAATGGGTCTTAGTGAAAAAACTTTTTTGTTTTCAGGTAAATCGTTCTTAAGGTCGGTGATTCTTAATATTAAACACTTTCAAACTAATTTAAAAAAGTTGATCGACATCGGGTGACTATATCTTATGATTGCCATAGGACCGATTGGTCGAAAATGGGTCTTAGCAAGAAATTTTTTTTGTTTTTAATGTTAGCGTCGTTAAACTCACTGATTACTTATTCTATATACTCTCAAATATATTCGCAAAATTTGGTCGAAATCGGATGACTATATTTTAAGGCTGCCAAATGATCGATCGGTCGGAAAATGAGTCTCAGTGAGAAATAACCTTTGTATAACCTTTGATTATAGGAACTTAAGCATTGGCCAAAATCGAATTTTCCCATTTGTTCTGATACTACAAGTTGAAAGATAATAAATCCTGATTTTGAGATTTTTAGTCTCAGTTCAAGTGTACACATATTAATGTAATGAACTGGCTTTGGGCCTCTGGATGTACTTGTCTGAAGCACTCTAATAACAATACCGAACTAGTGCTAATGGTTGAGAGGATGGTCACACTGGATGCATGATGCTAACATAGAAGGAGGCGTTAGTGGATTGAGGAGTAGTAGGAGATGGACGCTGACGGAGACGGACGTGTGTATATAAATGGACAGAGACCGTATTAATAATGTACTGTGGTTTACACAAGGTATTTCAATCTTTTTTTTTCCAGACTGCAAGCTTTATTCAATCTAATTTTAGATACGTTTTTTTTTCCTCAGTGTGGCCCGGTTATAAAGTCGATGCAACAACTTCTAGGCCTTTTTCCATTAGGTTGTTGACTTGACTCTATAAGCCTTTTTTACTCTCTGGCATATATCTTCTTCTAAGCCCGTCTTCATGCCACATAAGACAGCCATCCGAACTGCTTAACATTGTTTTGTAAATCATTCCTGCTTGTAGTTCCATTCGATTCCATAAGTATTCTAGTCGTGTTCATCTAAGCAAATAAATCTACCCCTCTAAGATTTATTTAGCTTACTAATTTTGGTGTCATATTCCGCAATTGAAATTTAAATTGAAGTTTTGTATTTTTGTATTTGATACGCAAACATTTATCAAATTTACAGTGTATCAAATTTATTTGCTGGCTAAACGACTTTTTAAAGAGCTGTCGGCTGACATGGATTTATGAAGCCTGCCGCCCCACCCACAGCCCCACTCGGTGGATAAGTGGAGCACACTGAGTGTGTGTGCTTCTCTCTTCTATTGTGTGTATGTGTGTGTGTGTGTGTGTGTGTGCGGCTCAGTGACATTTAAAGATTGATGTTTTTCGCATCCGCAAGTAATCTCCCAAATTGTCTGGATATTTGTTTTGCTGCCGTATCCGACCACTGCACTTTGTGGCAGTACGTTTTATTGACTTTGGCCTTGCAACAGATTGGTTCTGGTCTACCATATTGCAGGCAATATTTGATTAAATCAATCGCTTTAATTGATGCTCCCCTCCTGAAAAGCCATTTTGGCCGATTTTGTTAAGACATTTTGGGCATTTTTGGGGCTTTTGTTTGGCCAGACATTTTGATTTATGAGTTTGCAGAAACACAACGAAAATTTAAATTTCACAAAAAGTTCTTATTATGTTGCTCAAACAACAGGAGAGACAATAAAAAAAAAAGACCCAGCTCATATAACTTATTGTGTCCTGTCTTTGGCTCTCTACGCCCGTAATGACAAAGCTGGAAGGCATAAAAAAACTTTGTACATACAACGCGTGTATAAATGTATGTATGTACTCTGCCTTTAATATATGTAGAAATGTGTGCGATAAAGTTATACCTTGGGGATCATTTGAGTATGCAGTCGACGACAAAATGCCAGGGGATGTCGTTAATGAGTCCAGGGGGAAATTTGAGAAGGGGGACACCGGTACTGACATAATTGTCAGACTTCTCCGCATTCGAAAGATTCTTCTTTTTAATAATGCCAGAAACAATTTGTGAAATTAAAACCTAAAACGGTTGGATGATGAATCGATATAGATGATTGATGTGGGCAAGTGTGAAACAGATTTGAGGACATATTGCACATATGCCCACTACCTGCAGAGGCATCCTCGGCGATGAGTGAAACCAACAAACAAAAAGTCCTGCAAACGATGGCTGGAGAATAGTTTACGAGTAATGAAAAAAACTTCACTCATAAAAGCAATATTGTGTGTCTTGGGACGCCTGGTACAAGCGAAGCTCGATACTCAGTACTCGATACTCAGTACTCAGTACTTGATACTCAGTCATCGATAGTCAGTTCTTGATTCATAGCTCGATACTCAGTAATCGATAGTCAATACTGGATACACATTACATTACTATTACATTACATTACTATATACTTAATACTAGATACTCAGTACTCGATACTTAGAGCTCGATGCCCAAAACTCGTTACTCAGTAATAAAAACTCAGTACTCGATGCTCTAATCTAGATGCCCAGAACTGGATACTCAGTAATTGATACTCAGTAATCAATACTCAGTACTCGATACTCAGAACTTGATACAGAGAACTCGATACTCAGTACTCGGTACTCAGAACGCAGTACACACACAACCCACCTGCTGCTGCAGCAAATGGCAAGAGCGACGGACTTAGCAAAGACAAAAATTTTCAAGCTTTAATCCCCCAGTCGAATGTTCGTAAAAAAGCTTCGCTCCATAAATGTTCCAAATAGAAGGAAGTAAGTCTGGACCACCACACTTCACTCATCAGCAGACGTTGTTGCTTTTTACACTTTAAGCCCTAGTCAAACTCTCTATTTAAGCGAATAAAGACTTGAGAATTAAACTTTTTACAAATTTCAGCCTGAGATTTCTGTTTGCGAAATTCAGCCTGAAATTATGCTATGGGTTATGAGGTATGTTTTTTGTCAAGTCTTTATTCGGCCAAGTCGACCGCTTAAATAGAGAGTTTGACTAGGGCTTGAAGTGTAAAAAGCAACAACCTCTGCTGATGAGTGAATTGTGGTAAATTCCGAAACAGCCTGTCCAGACTTACCATTGCTATTCCCAAATGTTGTGAGTTATCTCTGCTTAAAAATGGTATTGATTTGTATTAAATTATAATCAATCCTGACCTTTGAGCCAGCACAAACCAAAACCGTGACTAAATCGAAAACAGGTCGCAAAAAACCATTATAAGAAAGAAGTAATTGTATAAAAATGAAATTATCAAAGCTGTTTTGACTGTTTTAGTGACCTTCGGATTATCAATCATATAACTTTTGAGCAGGCTTTAGGTCAATAAGTTATGAAAAGGGCCGATACGGGGCATGTACAACACACATACAAAGCTTCTGTGTCTTGGCGATAGCTACTGCTGTCGGATTTTTGCTACAAGCCTGCCTTTGGGATTCCCCAGCGGTCGTAGCAGTTCTGGCATGAGGTAGCGTCAGCCAACTCATTGAAATGGGGCAAGGAACGCTGATAATTGAATTGTGGAAATTCATGAAATAGCTATACGATCAACCAGTCTCCTTTGTGGTGTTGTGCAGGTCTTGTTTTAGAAATGTTATGAGCAAAATCATAACTTATTGACCTGGAGCCTGCTAAAAAGTTCTATGTTATCAAAAATATATTCCGAAAATCTTTCCTGCCGACTTTAGGTACTTTTTACTCTAAAAACAAAGATACATTTCGTCCTAGTCTTAGACGATACTTTGATTAATTATACAAAATTATAATTTTTCACCACTTCAATACTTTACAGCACCGTTTGTCAAGAAGAGCGATGCCTAAAAGTGAGAGTGGATTGGTAGGCTAAAAAAGCGACATAATCTAGCTGCGCTGGCCAGTGACTAAATATCAGCTTGCTCTCTTGGCAAAAGCCTCGGCATGCACTCGGCTCGAGTCGGTGTAGAAAGCAAAATGTGTTCGTCCCTTGAGGGCCAAAAGTGACAATCTCTACTTTACAGTTTACACTTTAGAACAACAATTCTTAGGGCATCAAAAATGTAGTTATTTTGTTTGCATGTATTCTGTTGTTGTGTCGTAATCTCTTGGTTGTTACCCATTACCATTAGTCAATACCCTATATATCTTAAAACAACCAGTTCAAAATTCATTGTAAGCTTATTCACAAACTCCTTGTTTAGCTTCAATCACTTTCCTGAGGTAAAATGAATTTATTTGCATATCACTATCCAAATTGGATATATCAAATATTTGTAATTAGCTGGCTAACAGCAAAGAACGTTTAACAGTTGGCAGGCAAAACCAAACCATTATGGCCAATCAAATTATTATGCTGAATCAATATCAACACTACATTTTTGCCATCGTTTGAACGCAAGGAAGCGGACTCTATTATGGCAGCTGGAAATGGTAATGGGAGACGACAGTCTGTTTGTGTTGGTGTAATAAAAATGGAAATTCAATTGACGTTGTCTCCTCTGAATGAATGCTCACTTCAATTGTACATTGAGTCAGCACAGTCAACTGGCTGACAGCCACTAATGATTAAATCGATATCTGTTCATTCTCATCGAGGTTATGCCAAATGCTTAAGAAACGTATGATTAATGTGCAGCAATTTGTTTGCCAGTTGTATGTTTCAAACAAAAACTAAATAAAGAATACATTTTGCAAAACAATGCAAAATATTTTAAATTCTTTGCATGCAAACCCTGAATAATGTAATGGAATGCAAATTGTAAAATTATAATCTCACATATTTTCATGCCAAATCCTTTACACATTCCATTCTGCCATTTGAACTGTGTGAGAATATGTAAAATGCCGCTAACATTGTGACAATTTGATAATTCTATATAAAAAAAAAAAGCATTTATTTTTGTTCTTTTATGAATATTATATCAAACAAAACAAAGAACAACATCAGCAACAGCAACCACAGCGCAAGAGCAGAGCAAACAGAATGTTGACTTTGGTGAGGATGACGACAATGTTTGCTTTGCGGGCAAAATGTCGAAGTAGCTAACGGCGATTCATTTGCATTGCTGTTTGCGGTATGCCAAGCGGCGTATACGCAATTTTTTTTCTCTTAAATTCATAACAAATGGCATGGGGCAATGGCATAAATTTCTTACCACCACACCGGAAGCACATATCTTTGAGTTGAGTAAGCATTGGCGATTAAAGTGAATTTTTTGCGGAAATCTGTCAAAAGAAATCTGTGAAAGGTAAGTGTGGAAATTACATTTTTGTTTTTTGATCTAAATATTTAATAGACTTGGTTGTGTTAACTAAGTGCTTTAAATTCTTGCACTAACAAAAGTCAAGTCAAGTGTTACAGCTTGATGGAGTATTTAATAGTTCATTCTCTGTGCATGATCTGTGCGAATTTGCCTTGCAGATCGACGACCTGGTACGCTATTACATCAGCGCTTGTCCCAAATCATTGCGCTCAGAAACAACGGAAGGAACCAGGCGCATCAGAAGCAGCGGCTGCACTCTTTCCAGATTAATGCAGACGAAAGCGAAGAAGACGAGAAAGAGCTTAAGAATCTGAGACGGCATAATGGAGCAACCTTGGCGACGGCGGCAGCGTGGAGACAAGTGGGGGAAAATCCCAGTAAGGGTCCGTTAGGATTGATAGATAGAGAGCCTGCAGCAATTATTTTTTTTTTTTGTTTGGATATTGGTTTGAGAGTGCGCGACGCGAGCGGTTGTGTATGTTTATTATACCCTTGCAAAGGGTATTATAATTTTGCCCAGAAGTTTCCAACGCATAGAAATATTCATTTCCGACCCCATAAACTATATATATTCTTGATCAGGGCGACGAGCTCAGTCGATTGAGCTTTGTCCGTCCGTCTGTCTGTCTGTCTGTCTGTCTGTCTGTCCGTCTGTCTGTCTGTCCGTCTGTCCGTCTGTTTCTACGCAAACTAGTCTCTCAGTTTTAAAGCTAACGAGCTGAAATTTTGCACAGAGTCTTCTTTTTACTGCACGCTGCTAATATGTCGGAACCGACCGGATCGGATGACTATATCTTATAGCTGCCATAGGAACCATCGGTCAAAAAATGGTTCTTAGTGAGAAAAACTTTTTTGTTTTCAATGTTAGCCGCCTTAAACTCGGCCATTGTTAATATTACATGCTTTCAAACAGATTTGCAAATTTTGGTCAAGATCGGATGACTATATCTTATAGCTGTCATAGGAACAATAGGTCGGAAAATGGGTCTTAGTAGAAAAAAATTTTTTGTTTTCAATGCTAGCGTCATAAAACTCGGCGATAATAAATATTATATGCTTTCAAACAGATTTGCAAATTTTTGTCAAAATCGGATGACTATATCTTATAGCTGCCATAGGACCGATCGGTCGGAAAATGGGTCTTAGTGAAAAAACTTTTTTGTTTTCAAGTAAATCGTTCTTAAAGTCGGTGATTCCTAATATTAAACGCTTTCAAACTAATTTGAAAAAGTTGATCGACATCGGGTGACTATATCTTATGGTTGCCATAGGACCGATCGGTCGAAAAATGAGTCTTAGTGAGAAAAACTTTTCTGAGAAAAAAAAAAGATTCGCAAAATTTGGTCGAAATCAGATGTTTATCTGTCGGAAAATGAGTTTTAGTTAAAAATTTTTTAGATTTTTATGTAAGCGTTCTTAAACTCTGACATTTCAAAAACAGCATTTGCAAGGGTATAAAAACTTCGGCACAGACGAAGTTCGCTTGGCCTTCTCGTTTTTGTGCTATATTATGCCTATTCCCTCCTCTAGCGAAAGATCTTCGGCTTGAGATGCTGGCGCCAACATCGGAATCCTAGGTAAGTCTGATGATTCAATTGCACTAAATATATTCGGCTAATTGCACAAACAAAACATAAAAATGAAATAATGAAAAAAAAACTGAAAAACACGAAGCTACTAAATCACCTCAGGAGCTAGCGCAGATACTAGACGCTCATAATTATTAGGAAGCAAATGCGCTCAGACAGCAGAAGATATTTTTGTTTGCTTGTATGCAATTCTTTTGCTTGTAAGCAATCATATGTTTTTTTGTTGTTTGTAATTAATAATTTGAATTTGTTTTGCTTGCTTGCTGCTGAGCTTATAAAATTACATGCCCTTAAGAAAAGTGCAGAATGAAATGAAGTACCAAGTAAGCCATAAAAAAAATCCCGACTTTAACGTAGCAAGACCTGACGGACAACAAAGATTAGGGGACCAACACACATGGCCAAAGTTGGTCCACAGGCCACGCAGGCGCGTGGAAAGGGGTGGCACAAGGCCAGCCGCCGATCATAACAATGATCAGACTAGTGAGAGCGCGATCGTATCAAAGTGTGAGTGAGAGTGAGCGAGAATTGGGCGAACTACAGAGCAGTAGGCATGAATGTATGTGTGTGAATGTGTGAGAGCGAAAGTATCTGGGGGGATAAGTATGAATCTGTGAGGTTTGCTAAAGGTGTATGAAAGGAATATGTATGCGGACCACGGTTTGTGGCCGGATCGGCCAGAACTATTTTTGACGGACTTTTTATTACTATCGACGATAGGCACGAAGTATTCTAAATGTATTGTTTGTGTTTGGGGAGAGGAAGGCATCCGAAAGGACCACCACGCATGCGGCGATCCGAGCCAGACTGCCAGCGTGCCGAACTGGAGCGCAATCCTGCTCCATATGAAGAGGACCGAACACAACAAATCGATTGATGTTATTGTAAAAAATTTCAGTTTTTACTTTTCTCGGACATTTGTCAATGAATAAGCCAAAATATTCCAAAATTAAAATGTCCGAAATGTTACCAATGGAAACTGGCTAATAAATTAGATTTCCTCCCATTTTCCAGCAAGTAAATATATCTAAAATATTTACATATTAAATTCGAGCATTCTAGTTTAAGGCCTATTTCCAGAACAAATAAAAATTTATGACAGGAAATTGCCAGTTATTTATGGCAAAACGGCATGCCACTGCAGCCAACTGGTGATTGGTCAGCCGCTTGAATTCAGAATGTTTTATCAAATTGAAGTTCAAACAATTTCAAAATCACCTCACAGCTTTCAGAGTCACATGATGTACTACTACAAGAGTGCGCGACTTCGTTATCCTTGGCAGAGAAAGTCTTAAGGCACTTAAAATTAAAAAATATGAAAAACTAATCAAAACGAGTGCTAGTTTAAGTTCTAATATATTTATTATTTTTTGTACTTTTTTGTTGCGCCTCGCTTTTACTTCCAACTTGATCGATGTTGTTCGGAAAAATGTGATGCAGGTTTTTTATTTTCAATTTAGTTCTGCAAAATAATAACCGATGAACAATTTAACAAATACCCTGTTTATACCAGAGCCAAAAACCAAAACGAATAACGATTAGGGTTACGGTAACTGTTTTGGCCGATCGCTTTTTTCCGGTTACGGTTATATTACGATTGTGGGTTATGGGTTACGGTACGGGTTACGGTTATTTTGTATAAAATATCGCTTTGACAAAAGTAACCCTCTTTTGGAATCTCATTTATTCAGGGAAAGTGCTAAGTTCAAATTTCTTATACAATGACGAGCTCAAGCTTTTTTAAAGCTGCGTTGACGGCTAACCCCTTAAAAGACGCAATATTAATTATTCATCATCTTTCATGAATCGTTTTGATATACTTTTCTTGTCAAATCCTTTACCTACACAGAACCAATTTTCGTTGGTTTACTCTTGTTCTTGTCGTTGGTTTGTTCTTGATTTGTTTACTATATTTTTGGTAAAAATTACTTATTTAAATAGTAACTCCAGCGTAGTTTTTGAGTATATTTTTTGTTGTTGTTATTGTAGTAACATTTTCAACATAGTAACATTGGTCATCAATAAAGGCAGTATTTATATTATTTATGAGGGAATTCGAACTCGAGAATTACAAGTGGTCTCATTTATGCGATGTGCATTGGTGAATTTAAAGGCAGATTCATTACAAGTAACATTTAATACGCGTTGCCATTTGCGCGCGCAACAGCCGAGCCAGCTGAGACGGCGTTCAAAACGTGTTCAGTCCATGGGCCCCGAGTTCAAGTCACAACAGTGTAAGAAAAAATGTTATGAAATTATTAATAATTCGATTTTTTTCAGAACTAGTAAGCAGAGGGAAAAAAAACCGAGAAGATTGGACTCAAGATATGAGCGCTCATGCACACAAACGTTAACAAAAACAGCGTATGCGCGGTTTGTCTTAATTGCGTAGAACAATGTTTTCCCTTCAAGATAAATTTGATGAGAACGCAAACACTCAAGTCGAGTTGATATGGTTCCGTTTTAAGAACTTGATTTGAGTTAATATTGTTCCGTTTTCAAGAACGTTTTATATTCGAATGGGGAAAGAATTTTATTCACAAGCGATGGAGGATAAAATGCACTTGCTTTTCTACCCATAAAATTCCATAGGATCAAATCCTATCAGATCAGCTGCTGTACATCAAAAATTGTCAGATTGAGAACAACTTTACTCATTTCAGGAACATTTGGAACATTTGTTGTCAAGAATTTTGACAACATCTTGTTCTTGTTTTAAGTTAAAGACAACTAATTTTCCGAAATGAACTGGTACAGAGTATGTTATAGTCGGGATGACCGACTTTCTCACTTGTTTTTAGTTATTTATTTTGTATGAGAGCTAAATCTAAATATTGACCAATCTTAACGAAACTAGGCCAAAATGTTAGGCTTCACTTAAAATAAGCATGTACCAAAAACCGTCCATATCAGGACTAATTTTAGGAGTTCTCCTCCCACTCGAACGAAGAAATAATGCCAGAAATGAAATCGGAACACCCGAAACCCTATGAAACGATACCCATTTATGATTTTTAATTAGTTTTTACCCCCCAAAAATCTCTAACCGTTAATATCCGACCATTATATATATAAACGTTGTGGCTGCATAGGCAATTTATCCAATTAATTACAAGTTAGTATCGTATGGTATGGTATACAAAAAAATTAAAAAATAAAAAGTTTATTTTCTAGGCGACTTGGTTAAAGAACCGTGCTACAGCTTAAATCACATAACTCTGCAGCTTTGACCAGTCCTCGAAGTTGAGGATGCTTAATATTTCGTGCGGAAACAGGGTACATATTCCGAAAATTGAGAGCCGGAGTTCTCGCAGAATCGGGCAACCTCCAATAAAGTGGATGACATTTTCTAGCTCCCTCCTGTTACAGAAGGGGCAGTTTGTGTCACTCCTCGTGACATTCGGGATAAAATTTAAGTTTAATATTTCACCTCTGGCCATAAAAACGCTTCTTATTCCTTCAATGGGGAACTCATCGGAGAAATAGTTATTCTCTCTCAGATCGTAGTGCAGCTGTCCATAAACTAATCGCTCAGAGCTTCTCCGGGATTCTTCAACATATTTCATCCTATATGCTGCATCCATTTTAATTGTGATGTTCCTAGCCCAAGTTTTACATGTCGCGTTATCTTCAAGATTCAGTCGAACTCCATGATCCGCGGCTAGACAGCCCCACTCTCTGAAACATTGCAGACGTTCTTTTAATATATATTCTGCCAAAATCCTAGGTAGCCTTCTTTCTTCCATGGTTATGGCTTTTTACATTTAATCGAAGTGCAGATTAACTGCATATAAATGAAGTAACGATAGTCCGGTCTCCAGATATAACATTCTGTTCGGTGTGTATTGTGGTAGACGAAACATTTTCTTAAGAAAGTATCTGTGAAGACTTTCCACTTCTTCGTATCGTTGTATCCCCCATACTTGTGCTCCGTAACACATTATTGCCCTCACTGCTGCATTAAACAGCTTATACTTTGTGCTGGAAGGAACCTCTTTTTTGGCTAGTATCGTTCTCCAAGTACTATTTATCGCTACTTTAGCATCTTTTAGTTTTTCTCGTAGGTGAAAGTTAAATTGGGCATTGTGATGAATCCAGACTCCTAGGTATTTGTATGATTTTACCATCTCCAAATCAAAGTCGCCCAGTTACCATTTTTCCGCAAACGCAAGCCTTCTCCAGTGTTTTTTAAAAATTAGCACCTTTGATTTTTCGCAGTTAATTTTGAGCCCACTCCTTGCAATACTTCTCTAAAGCGTTGATATTGTCTTGCATAGCCTTGGGTGTTTCTGCGAAGACCACTATATCATCTGCGTTTAATAAGGTTTTTATTTCCAGGCCGTTTATTGTGAGTCCTTTCGGAAGGAATCCCACTATATCATTTAGGAAGAGAACAGGGCATAGCAAGCATCCATGCTTAACTCCAGAGTATGTAGGAAACCATTCGGATAGCTTTGCGTCATCCCAAACTGCTGCTTCATTGCTGTCACACATACTTTGCAAAGTTTGTATAAATTTAGAGGATATGCCAATATTGCTCAGCTTATACATTAGTATACACTAACTTTTTTCACTGGCTAAAAGTTTCAAATTATAAAAATTTGTGATATTTATTTAAATCCTGTTTCTTTCTGAAGATAAATTTAATTCTAAACTATTCAAAACATGACCAAAGTTGTGTCTGTTGGATTTTTTGTTTAGTTTTAAGCCACACCCAAAGTTTAAAGTTAGTTTCAACTTTTTGTTTATATTGCACATGTAATTAAGAGTAAAATAGATTTGCAAATGGAATATGCCAAGTTTATAGTTTGGTATCAAATTAAAAGCAAACAACATTTTCGTCATCCCATGAAACTCTCAGCATCTTTCGCCTGAGAGCGCTGTAGCTTTTAGTGCCTGTTTTTTACATAAAGTCAGCTCCAATGTCAGACAGTAAATTTTGGGCGAAAAGCATAAACTAACCGCTACAAATTTTGTGTAAGGAATTTTACAGCACAAAGTTGACTCTGCGTGGGCCGGATGGTGAAATGAAATGTTGCTCAATTGACTCGGGAATTTGTGTCTTCTTAAAAACAGAAAAAGTGAATAGTGAATTTTGAGTAATATGGTGGTATATGTACAAAATTTATTGATCTGAGTCGACAAAAGTGCGTAGTCGGCTTCTATAGTCTGTGCTTTCAATGTCAAAATTACACAATTCTTAAATCTAGATTTCAAATTTTCTTCTTTTTAGTTGGCGATTTCTGTACATAGAACCTGCAAGGGTATTCCAGCTTCGTGGAGCCTCTATACTTGTTTTAATTAATGAAGACATACGAGTTAGCTCTCTTGTAGATCCTGCCTAACTTTTTCAAAACCAATTTAATTTATTTCGTTTCGTCTAGTGTGACTTCATTAATAGGACTCGGTGTGTGAGTTTTATGTGTGAATCAGCCGAGGCTGTTGGCTGTGTGTAATTAGTGCTTAATTAATGTGAAAATCGATTATATAGCAAATGAACTTTGCACTTGCCTGAGCATAGGCGCACACAGAGTCAATTATACACACATATTTTGGAAGATAACAATTAGACAAAAGGCAAGGGCCTAAAATGTTGGGCGCGGCCAAGCTGTTTGCATGGGCGTGTTGAAGCAGCAGATTAATCATTAGTAAGTGCAAAATGTAATTAAAATAAATCAGCCATTAAAGCTCAAATATGTAGAACAAAAGGACTGTTTCAGCTCATTAGTTGAGTTGCTCTAAATGTGCATTAAATTGGCTCATGTATGCTGACACGTTAGCCATGTGGTCTATATACAAATTTAATTCTATAGAACTGAAAGCCGCCTTTGTGCATTTGTGTAACATAAAAGGATTATTGTGCTTGAAATGTCAGCAATTAAGTGATTGATTCAAACAATTAAATCTTGCAAATTGAAAGTTACTTGTTGCTTGGGAAAAGGCTCGCAACAATCAGTTGCGTTTAGCTGGCACAACCAAAGACTTGCGCATGTAGAGTGCAAGAACGCACAAAAAGAGTCATGCACAATATGCTTGAGATAAAAAGCCACGTGCAAGCACTATGACAGAGTGAGAATAAGGAACCTATAAGTACTAGAGCCCCAATATGTTTCATGTAGGTAGGTGTATCCCATATGCAGATCCAGTTTGATTCAGATATGCAAAATTCTCATAGCTGTGGCATGGATATACAGGTAATTCTCTATGCTTCTGCTTAAAATGGAAATTGCGCTGCAGACTATAGTGACAAAAAAAAAACCAAGTCAGAAAATCGGTTGAACAGTCGGTCAACTCTGTTCCCCTAAAGTTTGTACATACACTGCTGAGTCCACTACTGTTCTCTTTGTATATAGACCAGGGGTGCCCAAGACTATTCCGCAAGCCACGTATTTGAATAGCCCGCGCGCATACGATTCACACGGCCATAAGAATATAAAAAAAACAAAAACAATTTCATATGCGTGCTCTCCTTTCTTTCTTTCCAAGCGAAGGTCTGCAACAACAATTTCATATGTGTCTCTCTTCTCTCTCTCCTATGTATACGACAAACTCGAACGCAACAACAATGTTGCTTATGCGTTGTCAGCGATTGCTTCACACACACACACAAACAAAATCGGTTTTCGGTTTTCGGTTTTCTTGAGTTGTATTTTATGCATTTGTATAGGCTTCCACGCGCTCGTAAGCTCATTATGGGCACCCCTGATATAGACAATATAGTCACTTTTCTTCCTAGAGGAATCAAATTTGCAGGTCAGACAATTAAGGTCCTGATGTACGCAGACGATATGGTCGTTATGTCAGAATCACCGAAAGGACTTCAAAATATGCTAAACTCGTTGCACGGCTACTGTCAAAAGTGGAGCCTGATGATTAACGTCTCTAAAACAGAAGTACTGACTATTCGCCACGGCAGAGGGCGAACAGCAACAACTGAAAACTAACATTTGAATGGGGAAGTACTGTAGAAAGTTTCTTACTATAAGTACCTTGGAGTATTAATTGAGCAGAACATGCAGCTTAAAAAACACATGCGAGAAAAACTAACCGACTCAATGAAGTCAATCTACTCATGCTGGAAGTCACTGCTCGGTAAACAAGAAGTGGCTCATAGTGTTAAGTATTAATACTTCACGGCAACTTCCAAAGCCATAATGCTATACGCCGCTCAAATATGGGGCTATTTTTCGTTTGAGTATGTGGAAAAGCTACGGCGCTTTTTTCTAAAAAAGCTTTTCAGACCACCAAGGAGTACGCTAAACTTTGCACTGCACATCGAAACAGGACTAGGCTCGTATTTGGACTGCGATTGCACTTCAACTACATTCAAAAGGTGATGAGCATCCCAGACAGTCGACTTCCAAAAATTGTAACAAGTTATCTCCTTGAGAATAGGCCCCAGTTTTTTCAAGAGTGGGAAAGGATAGGCATTGAGCTAGATGTTACCATCAACTTATCAGACCACAACACATGGAAAAACTCGTATATAAAGATTATCCAAAAAACGGGGACTTCGTATATATCTCCGACGAAGCAAAGCACTACCCGAACTAGCTATAGAAAACTAAATTTCAGCCTAGGAGATAAAAACTATTTTAGCGATGAAAGCCAGAAAATCAAACCGGAACCAGAACCGAAACCGTATACCGAAAAGAACCAATTAAAACTCAGAACCAGAACCAATATTTCTAATTTTTTATACCGGTATCCGAGAACCGATATTCTTGGAACCGAAAAGACCGAAAAGAACCTAAATATTGTACCGGTACAGTTTCGGTTCGGAGTGCAACAACTAGGCTGCAAAGCTGGCTATTACCCAAAGTCTTTTGTGTAATATTGCATCCTAAATTCCATACAAAATGCGCAGTACGTTCAAGTGGCCCCTGCGACACCTAGCGTGCACTCCATGCAAAATAGCAGCCCACCTCCCGCCCAACAGACCGAGAGGAGCAATCACTAACGTGCGACACGAAAATGCGAAGTAAAACCATAAAGTAATGTAAATTACGAGCTAAATAAGATAAAATAGCAGTTTTACAACAGGAAGAGAAACTTCGGAGTTGACTTCTCGGTAGAGTTTATTGTAATCAGAACAGAGGACAAGAAACGGTTCAGGCAAGACATAGTAAGTAATACAACAATTCAGTGTTGAGGGGATATAATTAGAGTCAGTCTAATAGGAACATTGAGGTTAATTTAGCCAACCAACTCAGATGAGTCGATTTCACCATTAATAAGATAATGTATAAAGATAACCCCAGGCATAACTCTACGGTATATTTGGGAGGTCAATTTAAAGAAGTCAACAAGAACGAAGGTTTTCAGTCTAAGCCACGAAGAGAGAATATAGCGGAAACCACACTTATGATCCATACTCAAGAATCGGACGGATTCATTACAGTTTTCCAAAGCTTCAAAACGCTTTCAAATTAAATATGTAGTTAAAAGGTGGTCAGAAAATAAGACCAAGTTTCTAATATTGTTGTATGTATTCCTTTGAGGAAGGGCAAGTAAGCGTAGAACGTTTATTTTCGGGGCCTAATTATTAGGTCTTCGCTAAGAAATCGGATGGTCGCAAAATCAATGACCGATTTTTATTTATATTTTACGGGTTTATACCGGTACGTACCGGCATACCGAAATAAAAATCCAGGTACCAATACGGAACCGAATACCGAAATAATGTTAAAATCAAAATAGAACCTTTTACCGAAACACAGGTTTCGGTACGTACCAAACCGGAACCGGAACCGAAATACGAATCGGTTTGATTCCCTGATGAAAACACACTGCATCATATCAGCTTAATATGTCGCGCTCGCTCGGAAATGTTACCACTGAACTATAAGCGCCACATGGGAACGTCAAACACGCAGTGCACCTTATGCAACCTTGGAGCTGTCGAAGATATTCTACACTTTATTGCCATGTGCCCAATCGTCAGCGAAATTAAAAATCTGCACCTCAACAACGCTTCCTGAATATTGAAGAAGGTTAAATGGAAAAGACTGAAAGTCACTCGCGTTTTTTTTTTGCCATGCTCTCAAATAAAGAGGCCAAATAATAGCAAAATATTTCAAAATGAAAGTATGTATGATAAAACCCATCACTGGGGGAAAAATGCTCTAAAATTTCAAATTAACACTTTGATTTTAGCATTTTCACCATAGATTCAGCGTTAAATACGGAATTCGTAAATATAAAGTGTGTATACTTTAATTTAAATCTGAAAATATTAAAATTTTGTTTTTTTTTAATTAGTTTGTAGGAATCCCCCATTTAAGCCACCACCAGTTGGACTCTGATGAACACCTAATTACTTACTCTGCGAGGATACGAAGTCGGGGCCCTTGGTCTGAAACACAATTGAAACGTCCTCTCTACCAAAGCTTCTGAGATACTATTTGTATTGAATCGAATCTACCATCTGCCTAAGAACATGAGACCACTTGTAATTCTCAAGTTCGAATTCCCTGGATAGTTCATATAAATGGCGCAAAGAAAATTTTGTGATTAAATATGTTTCTAGTTAAATTAAAGTGCTTATTAATTGATTTTAATACAAAAATTGCATAGTAAAATCAAATATGATTGCTATAGTTTTTACTATGCCATTTTTCCCTGAGTGTATAAAAATAAATGTTTGTTTTCCTTATACCTCGACTATTGTTCATTCAATTTTCACCATTCCTTTGGCGAATCGATAAATAATCTTGATTACTAAATACCTCTAAAAGGTACGAACCATATATCTGCAAAACTGTGGGACATATGACGTTTATTTAAAATTGTGGGGGCGAGAGGAGGCGTGGCAAAAATTGAAAATATTCTGATCTTTGTTGACGATAGTCCTACTAAGCTGGCTTTTTCGATGTTCATGAACATCCGTTCACATTATGCTATGAACACTTTGTTCGGACACATTAACTATTTGGGCTTGTCTTATAAACATTATGTGCTCGGTTCAAGAACATTTTTCTCTCGCTAAGAGAAAAACGAGAAGGCCAAGCTAACTTCGTCTGTGCCGAAGATTTTATACCCTTGCAAATGCTGTTTTTGAAATGTCAGAGTTTAAGAACGCTTACATAAAAATCAAAAAATTTTCTAACTAAAATGCATTTTCCGACTGATAAACATCTGATTTCGACCAAATTTCGAGAATCTTTTTGAAAACATATCAAAATAAAAAAATCGGCGAGTTTAAGAACGATAAAATTGAAAACAAAAAAGTTATTCTCACTAAGACTCATTTTCCGACCGATCGGTCCTATGGCAGCCTTTAGATATAGTCATCCGATTTCGACCAAATTTTGCGAATATATTTGAAAGCATACAGAATTATTAATCAGTGAGTTTAAAGACGCAAACAAAATAAAAAAAATTATTTTTTACTAAGACTCATTTTCGACCTATGGCAACCATAAGATATAGTCACCCGATGTCGATCAACTTTTTCAAATTAGTTTGAAAGCGTTTAATATTAATAATCACCGACCTTAAGAACGATTTACTTAAAAACACAAAAGTTTTTTTTTCACTAAGACCCATTTTCCGACCGATCGGTCCTATGGCAGCTATATGATATAGTCATCCGATTTTAACCAAAATTTGCAAATCTCTTTGAAAGCATATAATATTAATAATAGCCGAGCTTGAGGACGCTAACAGTGAAAACAAAAAAGTTTATCTCACTAAGACCCATTTTCCGACCGATGCTTCCTATGACAGCTATAAGATATAGTCATCCGATCTTGACCAAAACTTGCAAATCTCTTTGAAAGCATAGAATAATAATAATGACTGAATTTAAGAACGCTAACACTGAAAACAAAAAAGTTTTTCTCACTAAGACCCATTTTTCAACCGATGGCAGCTATAAGATATAGTCATCCGATCCGATACGTTCCGACATATTAGCAGCGTGCAGTAAAAAGAAGACTCTGTGCAAAATTTCAGCTCGATAGCTTTAAAACTGAGAGACTAGTTTGCGTAGAAACAGACGGACAGACAGACAGATGGACAGACAGACGGACAGAAAGACAGACGGACAGACAGACGGACAGACAGACAGACGGACGGACAAAGCTCAATCGACTCAGCTCGTCGCCCTGATCAAGAATATATATAGTTTATGGGGTCGGAAATCAATATTTCTATGCGTTGCAAACTTCTGGGCAAAATTATAATACCCTTTGCAAGGGTATAAAAAGAAAAATTGACCGTAGCAATAGATAGGTGGAGCTTTCCTCCAGGTTGGTTATCGGGCAGGGCGGGGAAGGAAGGAAGGGACGACCACACTCCACACACACAAATAAAAACTCTCCGAACGCACAACACCTCGTATATGCAGCAGCGACGTGCTCATTCCGTTTCAAGAAATTCTCGTTTTCAAGAACCTTGCAATCTTATAAAAACAAGATTGAAAAACCTTGAGATGAGCTTTGAAATCTTGAAAACAAGACTTATCATTGGGACTCAAGCCACGACTTCTTCGTTCAATAAGGGGGTCAATTGTTAAGCGCAGCCAGTTGCATTTTCTCACGAGTCAAGAGAGGCAATCTTAGAGAGAGAGAGAGATAGAAACTTAGAGAGCGCAACGCGGTGCGCTCTCACTAAGATTGCCTCTCTTGAACGGAATGTTGTGGTTATGGGTGGAGGGTGTTAACTGGCCGATTTTTGCTCATAACTTGAGTATCGTTCATCCGATCTTCATCATTCCTTCAGCAAATCGATACGAAATGGGCAGGAGGGTCGCAAAATATACTGTCGGCCAACTGGAGCAAGGTCCTTCAAGCGCTTAATAGCCGCCGCGTATCGCAGTCCCTGATCCAACTCATAGTGAGCTACTTCGAGGACCGCGTGCTTCTGTATAGCTCAAATGCATGTCAGCTCCGGTATTTTTTTGGGCTGCTTCCGGAAAAAATATGTAGGATATATTGAACGATTTCAAACATTTTATCTTTCGGACCTAAATTACGCAAAAAAACGTAAATTTTCGATATTTTGACCTTACAGCTCAGATGATTTTGAACCCATCCCAATCGTGGAAGCAGATGCGATAACCTCATCAATTCTGAACAAGTTTTTTTATATTTTTTGCATTTCTAATGAGCTGCGCCCGAGAAAAATCCGGAGCCATTGCACCAGCTTTTTTTTCTTTTGACCTACTTTGTTGTGCGCTACAACATTTATCTAGGCTTAGTATTGGCATTACCTCCACCTTGCGGCATTATTGCAAATCGATTTTATCACCTTTCCAGCATGGTCAACCACGGTCAACCATGACCAATTTGCTTGAATTTACTTCTTTGGTTAATGATGAGTTCCTTAAGAAAAGGCAAACCGATATCATTTACACCAACTTTAGTAAGGCTTTTGATTCAGTAAACCATGATCTTCTCCTCTATAAGCTTGATCGGTTAGGATTTCCTGCCTCTTTTCTGCTTTAGACTTCGTCCTATTTAAAAAATAGAACCCAAAAAGTTCTACCGCGCTCTGACACTTCAAAGCCCGTCTCTGTAACTTCTGGTGTACCGCAAGGTAGCCGCCTTGGTCCTTTGTTTTTTACTCTTTTTATTAATGACCTGCCCACAATACTATCTTATTATCGGATACTTACAGAGACAAAAAAAAAGTTGAAGTTAATATTGATACTCGCAGATTAATATGAACTTTTAAAAATATCAATTGGAGGGGGGGGGGGGGGGGGGGATATGATATGAACTTCATATAAGTTAGAATTAGGAATTCGAAAAACGGAAAGCGACGGCATGCTTATATTAACTGTGACAGAGTAAGATAGTGTGGCCGGGTGCGGTGCAGCGGGAAGTGTGTGAGCCAGCTGTGCGGGAGGCGTTTATTATATCAATACGCTATTTTCGAACATATTAATTTAATCTTAGTCATATCAGAGTAAAATTGTAATCACATTTGGAATGTTGCAAGTTCTAAAGGCCTGGGCCAAGCCTTAAGAGCTTGAGTTGAGCTGAATATCCTGTAGGTCGAGATTGAATTTTTTAATCTAAACATATTGAATTTATTCCGCCGTTTTTTTTTCTGTGTAGTCGAAAACTCCTGAAATTAAACGGGTTCAGCTGATAAGCGTACTGTTTGCACACTCATATATAGTGTATAGCAATATCGCTATAAACCAAGAGCAGAGGCTCAATTTGAGTTCAGTAAATGTCGAAATTTTCAAGCGATATGATCGTTTCAGTACTTTTTAGCCTAATGCTCTGCCTGAGCGATGCGGGTTAGTTGGCATTCACCTTAATGCATTTAATATGCTCATATGAAATATCCTTCCAGCTCTTTCCAACTATTGCACCACTGTCTATGACGAACCGGGTCAATGCATCTCCGTATATGAATGCCCCAGCATACTTCAATTACTTGAAAGAGCTGAAAAGACAGATGGTATTTCACTAGCCGCTGACGAACTGTTCCTGCTGCGCAGTAGTAGGTGTAGTGATACCAAAGTAAGTAAATGAATTTAGCGTGAGTTTTTATGATCAATTATATTTTTTGGCTATTTTGTATGTAGAATGAGTATGTATGCTGCAAAGATGAAGTCAATAGCGATGGCATGGAGCAGCTGATGAAGCAAAATGATAAGTGTGGAAAAGCTATAGGGCAAGGAAGCGGCCATGAAGTTCCCATGGGTGGAAGGGCCTGGATGGCATTGCTGCAATATAGAGTAAATCCGAAACGAGACGAAACGAATAACTATCAATTTAAATGTAGCGGAACCCTTATCACGGATCGTATGTAGTATTTTGAGTCACACTTTTCCACCTTTCACCTACTAATATAGCTTCCCATGCAGGTTTTGTGCTAACCGCCGCACGTTGTGTCCATAGCAGGGAAAAAAATCTGTAAGTTGCAATTATTTTGGTTCTCCTAACATTGATTTTATGCTATTTTATCAATTGAACAGCATTTTAGTACGTTTGGGCGAATATAATGTATCAAGTGCTGAGGACTGTGAAGACACGGTTTGTGCCCCGGCAGTTCAAGATGTTGGAATTAAACTATACATTGTACATGAAAATTGGGATCGAAATTCTGGACAGAATGACATAGCACTGCTGAAACTGAATAGGAGTGTCAATATCAATGGTTGTATGTTTGATACCAATTTTGGGAAAACGAGTGCTACACTTTAGAGGCTAAATATATTGTATTATTGTCTTACAGTTTACATTCGTCCCGTCTGTTTACCCTTAACGGCGGATCTGCAGAAAGAAGTGGAATTTAATTCATATTTGCTTGTAACCGGCTGGGGCAAAAATGAGAACAGTACCCACTCCGGTGTTCCCATGGAGGTACCTTTGAATATTCTCGAGCGAGAGACTTGTTCGGATGCATTTGCAATCACAATAACAGGTAATCAAATTTGTGCGGGTGATGGACCAGCAAATACCTGCAATGGAGACTCCGGCGATCCACTTCAGTTCCCATTGGCGTATTTCGGTGCTCAACGCTTCGTGCAACTCGGAATTTTAAGTTGTGGTGCCAGACTCAGCGGCAGTAGAAAATCAGCTGTATTCACCAATGTAGGCAAATTCATACCATGGATAACCCGTAAACTAGCCGAACACAACAAAAACAATATACCAAAAATTCCTGGAGAAAACAATTAACTCATAAAATAATCTATTTTTAATGCGGTCAATTTTTTTTTAAATAGAAAAATATGTTGGTTATCAGCTACAAAAGTGACTAAGGTCCCTCAGGGAATTGTCAGAAACCGAGTTCATTTCTGTTTTGAATTACGCAAGGCGATAAACCACGAAAATTTAAAATATTTAATAAATATTTATATAATAAACACTATCAGGTACCCGGCGTTCGTTGCTACGCCCCCTTTAGAATTTTAAACACAAAACGAAGAAGTGAAGTTTACTTGACAAACTTACAACTTTTTTTCAAATTTCGGAATATTTTGATCCGTTTGATCTACACCTTCAATTTCCCACCTAGCATTTGGAAGATCATTTTAGCAAGAATCACCTTGTGGA
>JBAMBO010002960.1:0-29235 GCA_037044535.1 Lordiphosa magnipectinata
AATTCACCCTTGAAGAACTGAACACCGTTGCTGTTGAGATAGAGGCCATACTCAATTTGCGCCCTCTAACACCACTCTCTTCCGACCCAAACGATTACGGAGCTCTGACTGCTGGACATCTTTTGGTTGGTGATTCTCTTCGATCATTGCCTGAGAGGTCACTGGAGCCCAAAAACCTATCGAATCTGGATCGCTTCGAAATGATCACCTCAGTCAAACAACGATTTTGAAAACAATGGTCAGCCGACTACATTAACGAGTTGCTCGTACTAAATGGACATCACCATCACCTAATGTATCAGAAGGGACACTGGTCATCATTCACGAAGACAATCTTCCTCCTCTCTGCTGGAAACTCGGTCGCGTTCAATCCACAGTCCTTGGGAAGGACGGTCATGTTCGTGTGGTACACCTCCGCACATCAACTGGAATGTGTTGTCGCCCCATACACAAGCTGGCTATTCTTCCTTTAGTTTGAAAGGGTCCTTTCAAAGGGGCCGGAATGTTCGGTCAAACTCTTGTATTTTCCTAACTTTATTTACTTATTCAATTTATCTTGCAATTGTTAAGCCATCACAATCTCTAGCTATTTGAACAACCCTCGCATTGTTAATCTCTCTTACTGTCATACAACTTGTACTCATACACGCATACCCTCATAAACTCACCACATTGTACATTTTCTTAAGCTAATGCATTTCTACCAAAAAATCAATAAAACAGTTCTGCCTTGACATTGAAAGCGAAGACAACATCATTGCGCATGCAAAAAAAGAAGCGATAACTTGAGTCTATGTTAATTGTTTTAAACCATTCTCACTAACTGCGCACCCCCCAGATCCTGAAGTTAAGTGATGATGAGGAAAAAGCTTCTTGTCTCAACAACATTCTTAACTGGTGGTCAACATCCTCCACAAAGCTCCCACAATTGTATGTGATATCAAAAGTCTTGCTTTCTGTTTCAGCTACGCAGGTTAGCGTGGAACGGCTATCTGCTAAGATGTTGTACCGGTACCGGTACCGGAACCGAAATTCGTATCGGGATTAAGCCCTGCTTTATTATCTATAGCAAAACATTTAGATTTAGAAGGGCTTAATCCCATTCAAGCCCATTATCCCTGCAAACCTGTCTATTTTTAAAAGTTCATCGTTACTAACATTGATATAATCAAGAATCTCAGCTTACGGACGACTAACATAAATCTGGACACCATCAGCGTACATATGAACTTTAGAATTAGACAAATTACTTGGAAGATCATTAACATATGCGGAAAACAACAGAGGTCCTAATACCGAGCATCGCATGAGGTTTTTCAAATCAGAAGTGGAAGATCCCTAGACCACGGCTTGTAATATATCTGATAAGAAAGAGCTGAGAAGTTTAGTAGCAGTACTAGTAAAATTATAAATATTATTCCGCTTAGTGCATAGAATATCATGATTCACCGTATCAAAAGATTTGCTGTGATCAAGGAGCGTCAGGAAAACAACATTGCTTTCATCCACCTCTTTTCTGATTTCATCAGCTATGTTTACAAGAGCTGTTGTGCAGCTTCTTTTCCTCCTAAATCCTGATTGCACTTCACTTAGCAATGAATGGCTGTGACGCGTCACAAATACAAAACGGTATAAACATAAATAAAGAATCCCACCGTTGAAATTCAAACTGGTAACGGACATTGTTATTTCAAGTAAAGCGCCTAATTCGAAAATATCGATTAAGTATCGAGCAAAATGAGCAAACGCCCAAAGACAGAGCGACCGCTATATAAGGCGAACGTAAACTCCAGAAAGATCACTTCTCGATCAGAGCTCAAAGCGTGCAGGTAAGCCATTCAACATTGTAGTACCATAGATCCGCCTGGAGTGCGTCTTGCATCCAACCTCGTGGCTCAGAGTGCGCCCTGCATCTGTCCATACTCCTCACCTCTGCCCAGACTACCCTAATCCTCGCCTGGAGTGCGCCTTGCATCTAACCTCGTGGCTCAGTGGCCGAGAATACGCCTTATAACCAATCTCGGGGCTCAGAGTACGCCCGCATCGGTGTATACCATCGGTTCCCGGAATATCATAATTCTCGTGGAAAACGGCGCATCGACGGCGAAGATCGTTACGGAGACCAACGAACTCCGAAACCCCTCTGGTACTTATTTTACTCTTACAGGCAGCCCCTTCGAGGACAGTACGAGAGTCCCCACGGCTCCCCATCGCTCTGAGGAACAAGTAATATAAGTTAGAGCTAAGTCAAGAAAAGATTAACCCCCTGAATAAAGAAATACATTAAAGATTCGATCGATCAGCCACTCGTGTTCTTTTTGGGAAGACTCAAGGGAAATTCGTGTACTGCAACCACCCACTACAAAACAAAGAAAAGAAATTTCTGTGACCCCTGCGCCCGGCGAGCTACACCCCGGCCAAAAGTAGCGTTACATTGCTACCAAGAAATTCTTTTATTTGTGCAGCCAAAATACGCGCAAATGTTTTTGCCAAGAATGGGAGAATGGAAATTGGCCCGAACTCATCATTACCTTTAGGTATTGGTAAGATTTTAGATCTTTTCCATATTTTAGGAAAATATGAAGTGAGGACTAACAAGAACTGACACACACTAAAACTATTATCACAGTAGGGTACAGAATTCAGGTACATGTTGCTGGCAGCTTCAGGTACTTGGTTTTTTATAAATTGATCATTTAGTTTGTTCACGTCAATGATTAGCTTGAGGTTTATTATTGAGTATTCTCCTCTTGTTCTGCAGAGGGACTTAAACTCTCTCAATAATTGGTGCATGATTAACAGTCTGAAACTCAACAATGAGAAATGTAAATATTTAACTTTTTATCGCAATACGCCTTATCTCTATGACTACATGATTGAGGATAAGCCACTTCAGCGCATCTATAAAGTCGACGACTTGGGAATACAATTCGTGCCCAAGTTATGTTTCAATGGTCATATATCGGTTATTACTAATAAAGCTATGGGACTTCTTGGCTTCATCAAAAGATGGTCTAAAGAATTTAATGACCCTTATGTCACCAAACAACTATACGTTTCTTTGGTCAGGCCTATTCTTGAGTATGGCTCATGTGTCTGGTCTCCACACTTCCAAAAATATCAGGATCAACTCGAATCTGTACAAAAACAGTTCTTACTTTTCGCCATGCGTGGCTTAAATTGGAATCCCAATAGGCATCTACCACCATACGAGCACAGACTACGCTTATTGGACCTTCCATCCCTGAATAATCGAAGGATCTACCTTTGTGTGCTTTTCCTTCATAAGCTACTGTCAGATGAGCTTGACTCAATCGCTCTGCTAAGCCTTATAAGCTGTGTGGTTCCGGCACGGGTAACGAGAAATTATGTCCAGATTTATTTAAATCCTTGCCTCACGAACAATGCTCATCATGAACCCTTCCGTAATCTCTGTCCTAATTACAACATGTACTATCATCTGTTCTCAGCAAACTCCCCATTGTTAGATGTAAGGAATAGTCTATTGTCTAATCTAAATTCATACCTGTAAATAGTTTGACTGAACTTTGTTAAACTTTAAACAACAACAATAAAAAAATTTAGATCTCTCCAATTGTGTCTAGTCGATATGGAGTTCTGAAATTTATTACTGTATGTCGTAACAACGGGAGCAGGAGTGCAATTTTAACCCGTTTAGAGTCCAAAGAAACGAATCCAGTGACAAGGCACGTTCATGTTAAGATGGTTCGTATATAGGTTTTATTCTGTGCAAATACAATGAGGTTAGGCTTAATCCAATTACAGTATTATTCTTTTAAAGCAGTCTTTTTCCTAACTCCAGTTACTTGACATAAGTGATCTGATTTGCAATTCATTCTCGTTTTATAAGCTTAACTTAGACGGTATTACCCTTCTCAGTAAGGCCAAAAATCCATATTCAGCGGAAATCATACGGAAATACTGCTTGTATCGGCGGTGGGTACTGCTTAACCATCGCAACACTGTTTTAGAGTCGGTCCAGAGTACGACGTCAATAATGACCACACGGTGGTCCTGTTTGACAGTGTCCATCAGCCTCATACCCAAAACTGCTGCTTCCAGCTTCAGTGGTGGGATCGACATAGTTCTCATTGGGGCGCACTTCGTCTTAGCGCAGACAAAGCATACCCGCACGTTCCCGTCATAGGTGACCTTCCAGTAGGCCACGGCCGCAAATCCTGATTGACTTGCTTCCACGAAGACGTGCAATTGAATAGCCCGCACGTGTCCTGAGCCAAAGTAATGGCGTGGACCCCGGAACTTTCGCACGTTGGTCATCTTTTGGCGCCACTTCTCAAAGGTGCCACCAATTTCATTCGGTAATGGTTCATCCCATTGTATTCCGCTTCGCCAAATCTCTCTCAGCAATAATTTAGCGGTAACCATAAAGCAGCTCAAAAATCCCAATGGAACGAAGGTTGACATAACCAGGCTCAAAAATTCTCTTTTGGTGGGGATCCGTTCCCCTCCAAGTACACATCTGGGGACTCGATGATACTTCACATTGAACTTGAAGTCATCCGTGGCTGGCTGCCAGTACTTGCCCAGAATCTTCTCTTCAGCCTCACTCCATGTCACGCTTTTGGCATCCTCTTGTTGGCCCAAGGCGTCGATCACAGTCAGTGAGCTAGAAGTAAATTGGCACAACTCGAACCCAGCTTTAGCATGAATTTCTCTAACCCGTGTTGATACAGAAATAGCCTCCGACTCTGATGCGAAGCTATCCACGTAGTCGTCCACATAGTGACATTCAGTAATGGTCTTGACAACACGCGGATCAGTATGCTGCGCTTGGTGAGCAGGCTGCTCCAAACGTCATCACTATCATCTCATACACATCAGGATCCCGTCGTTCGTCACCGTTTCGCCTCAAAAACCGCTGGGCGCATCTATTCTGCGGCTGTATCAACACTTGGTGGAACATCTCCTTGATATCCCCGCAAACTCCAACGGCACCTTCCCGAAAGTGAAAGAGTAGTGCTGGCAGTGGCTTGTAGTGCTGCGGACCTTTCTCAAGCACCGAATTTAAAGATATGTCACCGAACTTTGTCGCTGTTAGCCTAGGCGACTTCATCATGCTCCAAACGTCGAGCATATCCCTTTTTGATGTAATCATCCATCAGTTCTTTGCCGCTGCGTACTCGTTGACGCCGACCTCGTTGTAGTAGTCACTGTCACAGTAGCGGCTTCTGTTGAGGTCGCCTGTTGATCCGTATGCCCTCTGGGTGAATGTCTCGTGCCCACCATGGGGCAATTCGACCCAGGAATTCCAGTTGGTAAAACGTACCTTGACGCTAATTGCGTCCCAATATCAACTCTCTAGCTGGGGTTGAAGCGCTTGGCCTGTGCTGTGTAGTCTCCAAATACACACACATTGCAACTACTGTATGTTACACCACGTCAGATCTGCAGCGCAAGTTGATCTTGGAGCCTCTCAAACATTGCCGAGAGCTGCGAATAAAAGGCACAGATGTCGTAACACCGGGAGCAGGAGTTCAATTTTAACCCGTTTAGAGTCCAAAGAAACGAATCCAGTGACAAGGAACGTTCATGTTAAGATGGTTCGTATATAGGTTTTATTCTGTGCAAATACAATGAGGTTATGCTTAATCCAATTACAGTCTTATTCTCTTACCGCAGTCTTTTTCCTAACTCCAGTTACTTGACATAAGTGATCCGATTTGCAATTCATTCTCGTTTTATAAGCTTAACTTAGACAGTGTGACGTTTCTCAGTGAGGCCAAAAATACATATTCAGCGGAAATACTAAAAGACCGCGCAGTTCAAATTTACAACTATCGATAACTTAATCCATCCCACTGTAGAAGTCACGTTTCGTGTTATATATTGTATTTGTCGTCATTTTACGAAGTCTTTTATACTTATTTTGTAGCTCATTCGTTTTATAGCGCTTCCATCTTTTGTACGCAAAATCTCTTTTGTTGATAAGTCGTTTTATATTCGAATTAAAGCATGATTGCACCAAGGAATTTATTATTTTCGACTTAATTGGCACATGTTTTTCAAAAAGATAGGACACATTTCGATGTAAGATGCTGAGTTGAGCGTCCGCTGTAGGGGGTTGATATTGCGGCGACCAATCATCAGAAATAAATTCAGTCTGTAAGCCTTTAAAGTCCCTGTACTCTATCTTAAAGCCACTGTAGTCAAGATTTAGTTCATAGGTCAGGAAAATCAAATCCTGTTTAGAAAAAGCTGTCACGGAGACCTGGTCATATAAAAGCATTTTTTTTGCGTCAGTAACAAAAGACACGTCCAGTAATGTATTAGTAGTATTAGAGAAATTAGTAGTTGTGGTTGTGTTGACGGTGCTTAAGCCTAGTGATTCCATTCTTTCCACAAGAAAACTGTCGCACAGGAGATTGCTGTTTAGGTCACCAGCCAAAATAACATCCGTGTACAGAACTGATAGTTCCGAAACAGCATCAATAAAATTTGCCAGTTCAATGTTTCGATTATGCCTATAAATACTACCGATAAGAGTCTTTGATGCATTTGTCTTATTGGCTATTTCTAAAAATATATATTCTATTGCACTATTCATTGGATGTTTTCTTACGAGTCTAGAGCTCAGTCGTCTGTTCACAAAAACATCAACTCCTACTGCATGTCCCTCACGATCAGCACGATACACAACATATCCATCACATAAAATTGACAAGCTACATAACTCGGACACAAGCCACGTCTCTGACACACAAATAACGTCAACCTCAGATTTCACAAAAATATACCTAAACTCATCGATTTTATTTGTTGAGCTCTGTGCATTAATATGTACGATCCTTAAACCTTCATTTTGGTTGGCTAGAAATTTGAATAAGCTACTTGCGATTGAGGGTTCTATTTCTTCCTGCATCAATTAAAATAATGAAAAATACTATACAAAACACACGCTGCACATATATATAACCAAAAGAAACCAAAATAAAAGATGATAAATATACGATTACTTAATAATTAAT
This sequence comes from Lordiphosa magnipectinata, assembly GCA_037044535.1. NCBI lineage: Eukaryota > Metazoa > Arthropoda > Insecta > Diptera > Drosophilidae > Lordiphosa > Lordiphosa magnipectinata. The sequence goes on from JBAMBO010002960.1 coordinate 7,008, forward strand.
TACTTCACTTAAACTTAGTCTACCATCAAAGAGTGCTTTATATAAGACTCTATTGGCGAAAATTATTGTTTTCGGACGCTCCAGGTCCAGCTGAAGCCTCGACATTATATATCTAAATTCAATATTGACGGTACATAGATACATACATTTTTATTTTGAGTTCCCTTGGGATTCGTCTTCAGGTAGAAGTCTCTGCTAGCATCAATTAAATTAAATGCTTACTATGTGTAATTAAATAAAATGTCTTTTCTTAGATTCAGTTTTTGTATTAGACTTTTATTGAAATTCTGAACGTAAATTCTTTAAGTCGACGAACGCACACAGGCGTGGAGACGTCGTCGCAAGACCGCATGAATTCAACTGCCTTAAATATGTTTTAAGTTTCTTGAGAGAGCAGCGCACAGATGCATTTGTGTGTGTGTGTGTCAGTATGCTAAGCGACGGCGCGCTGAGCGTCAAAGTCGCTGACTCTGCAATCTTATGTAGAGACCCAAGTGGGTGATCATATTTCCTTATGGGAAACAAAGAAAGAATCTAAGTGAGCTTTTGGTTTTATATATTTATGGATGCAACAAAGTTCTTGAAATGACAAGAAATGAAGAAAATGATATCATTTCTTCCATACAAATTGTTGTTGCATTTTGCCCTTCATTTCTTTCATTTCTCAAAAATGATGGCATTCGCCACGAAGGAGTTTGGTATTTTTTTAAAAAGTACTCGCTATTCTCTGGCACTACTCGTTACTCGCTGGAAATAGAAAGTGTCATCACCAATAAACTGTTGATTTAAATTCAAAAAGTAGGCGCAGTTTTGTTTAAAATATAAATTAGTCCAAAAAAGTTGTGTATTTGGCTTTCTGCTGATAGTACAGGGCGAGAACAATGCGTTCGCCCAGGGTAGTGGCTTTCCTGCCGGGTATGTCTTTTTTTGGGTAAATATTGCAAAAAGTCCCAGTGAGTTTGAAAGTGGCGCCTGTTGTTTAAATCAAACCATTCAGCTGATTTTGTCAACGGGGCATTGCGAATATCAAAATGATGACGATTTGTCAATAGAAACAGCATCATTTTTAAAAATGAAAATAATAAGAAATGAAGCCAGTGGAAATAGGCCATAAAACACAGCATATGCGCGCTACACCTCCCCTTTTAAAAAGAATAACGTATATTTATGAAGTTATTCTAAAATAGTGTAAGGGTGTATATACAAATTGTGTGCTTAAATATAGAATTAAGCTTATTTATATTTATGATGGTATTATGATCATTGAAAAACGTAATCAAAAAAATAAAAATAATTATTCAAAATAAAATTTTGTATTTTTTTTTTTTTAATTAAAATATATGAAAAATGGGTATTTAATAAAGATTCATTTTAAATTACTTTTATTTGTTTTGTTTTTATATTAACTCATTTATTCGTTCATTCATACTTTAATAATATTTGTTTGATTTTTTTTTTTTTGGATTTTGGGGTTACTTGGTTTTAACCTGTCTTTATGTACTATTTGATATTTCTTTCCTATTCTAATTAAAATGTTATCCCTATCTTCTATCTTTTCTACTTTATACGGGCCAACATAGTTGTTATCTAGCTTGTGCCCTGATTCGTTTCTTAATAAAACTAAGTCTCCTACTTCGAATAGAAAATCGATTGTTTTCTTATCGTAGAGCGTTTTTCGCTTCTGTTTTTCCTTATCTAGCATAGTTCTAGCTCTTTTGTAGGCTAATTCTAATCTAAACTTTACTTCTTTAGCATAGTCGTCTATATTGTATAAAGGTTCTATTCTATCTTGTTTGTTAAACTTAATGAATTGTCTCGGTGGCCTTCCGAAAACAAGTTCATATGGGCAGTAGTCAGGTACTACTGATGGGGTTGTATTGAAACAATAGGTGAAATGATTCAACCATATGTCCCAATCGGTTTTGTCAATCGAAATATACGATCGTACGTACTCGTTAAATGTTCGATGGCAGCTGCTCAATGGTACCAAGAGTTTGATGATGGTACGCTGTTGAGTTTATGTTGGTTATTTTCATGTATTTGCAAAGGTCAGTGATTATTGAATTTTTATATTCAGTACCCATGTCCGTAATGAATTTCTTCATAGGACCATACTTGAGTACGAATGATTCAAAGATTGCTTTAGCAACTGTTTTAGCACTTTTGTTTGGTACTGGTATAGTGACTAAATATTTTGTTAAGTCGCAGATAATGGTTACTGCGTACTCATTGCCATTCTCGATTTTTGGGAGTGGAGCATTGGTATCAATCAGTACAGTATCAAATGCTGTTGCTGGCGTTGTAGTTATGGTCATTGGTGTCTTTGTATGTATAGTTGTTTTGGCTTGTTGACATTTCGAACAAGTCTTGACATAATTTCTTATTGTTTTATTCATTTCGACAGGGTACGCGTAAGCCCTGAGTGACCTCCTTCTATTGGTTCATCATGGTATTTTGACAGAACTGCTTTAATTTGAGTTTTATCATTTTTGTCTATAATGGTCACCTTTGGTAGTATGCATACTTGTACTTCCTTTAGAGTACTCTTGCTCATTTTTATACCCTGTTCCCATTAAAAATGGGAAAAGGGGATCATGAAGTTGTGCAAATGTATGTAACAGCCAGAAGGAAGCTTCTCCGACCCTATAAAGCATATATATTCTTGATCAGCATCAACAGCCCAGTCGATATAGCCATGTCCGTCTGTCTGTCTGTCTGTCTGTATGAACGCGTCGATCTCAGAGACCATAAGAGATTTGTTTCAGATTTTGAAAATATCCTCCCCTCCCCCCTTAAACCGCAAAAAACTGTCACAGCCACAATTTTAAAGTTAGAACCTGGTGGCTTAATATATACTATCCTAGGCCATATATCTAACTACTCTCAAAAGGAAAATAAGATACGAGCAAAAACACAAAAGTTATTAAACAATTTAGCTTATGGGAGTGGGGAGGGAGGGGGGGGAAGCAGCCATTTCAGGCAGGCAGCGCTGCCTGCGCAGGCCGCGTGTGAGCGCGCGTGTATGTGTTTGTGTGCGCTTTTATGTGTGTATGCGTTTGTGTATGTGAGTGTGCTTGTATGTGTGTCTCAATTGAACAGGGTATTTTGTAGTCGGGAAACTCGTCTACAGCGCTCTTACTTGTTTTAAATATATTTTGTGATACATATTCGAAAATTTGATCACTTGGTGACATTTTAAATTGTTTAATGTTGAGTATTCCGGTTTCTGTTTCAAGCCTTTGGAAAAACTGAGCTTATTCGAGGCTTCCATTGGAGTACAAATCATCAATTGTAAAGCGTAAAATTACTCGTTTTCCGATTTTAAACAAACACTTGGGCTTGTCGAGTTTAAGTTTCACACAATTTTTGACATTATTGTTGTTAATCACGTCATAGACATTGGGCTTTTTATATTCCTTTTGTTCATGCTATTTTTTAGCAGTGCTACTAATAGCTGTACTACTTTCTTGGCCTGCACAGGCGTTTTTCTGTCTTGATGAGGACCTCGTAGAGACCTTCAATATTTGTCTGTTCATTTCTTTAAGCTCTCCGATTGTTATTCTGGATAGAGCGTCTGCGATATGATTATCTTTCCATTTGAGGTATTCTACCGTAAAATCATAATCTTCCAAATCAAGTCTCATTCGTGTGAGCTTGGAACTTGGTATTTTCATTGAAAATAGATATGTTAGCGGTCTGTGGTTAGTTTTTACAAAGAAGTGCCTTCCATAAACGTAAGGTCTGAAGTGTTTTATTGCCCAGTGTATAGCAGCTAATTCCTGTTCTGTAGTTGATTTGTTACTTTCACATTGCGTGAAAGATCTGGATGCATACGCAACTGGGAGTTGCATGCCATTATGTTCTTGAGTTAGTACCGCTCCGCAAGCGTGTTTGCTAGCATCTGTGATTATGCAAAAATCTTTGCTGAAATCTGGGTACTGCAGTTATGTCGGTTTCATTCAGGCTTCTTTTAAATACTCGAATGCATTATTGCATTCTGGAGTCCATTGAAATTTAACGTTCTTTTTACAAAGCTTCGTTAGGTGGCGTGAATATTCTGCGAAATTTTGGATATATCTTCGATAATAGTTACTCTGCGTGCACTTCTGCATCAGTTGGTTTTGGATCATTTTTGATGGCGTCATATTTTTTGTCATCTGGAAGAATGCCTTAATCGGTGCATTTGTGACCGAAATAGGTAACTTCGTGCATGAAGAATGAACATTTTTCTGGATGAAGTTTTAAATTGAATTTGCGACAAAGTTCGAAGACGTTTGTCAAATTTTTGAACATATGTTGTTCGGAACTTCCGATGACTACTAGGTCATCCATGTAGAGAAATGCTTGCGATGGTTCTAGACCTGAAAATGCAAGTGTCATCATGCGCATAAAAGAATTTGGTGCGACTTTAAGTCCATATGGTAGTCGCGTGTAGCGATAAGAGCCTGTGCTCGTTGAAAATTATGTCATATTCCTTGATTTTTCATTAAGTTCTATCTGGTGGAATCCAGACATAAGATCGAGACATGAAAAATATTCAGCTCGACCTAATTGATCAAGAATGTCTTCTATTCTGGGCAGTGGAAACTTGTCCGCTAGTAATTTTTTGTTAATTTGGCGATAATCGACTACTAAACGCCATCTTTTTTCCGTTGAGTTTGGAAGTGATTTCTTGGGTACCAAGAGAAGTGGGCTGTTATATTCGAATATGGATGGTTCAACTATGCCATCTGTAATAAATTTTTGTACCTGATCGTTTATTTCCTGCTTTTCTGACACTGCATTTCTGTAGTTTTTTATGTATACGGGTGTTTTGTCATTCAATCTAAGCTTTTGTTTATAAAAACAAGAAAGAAAGTCGGTCAAGCCCGACTATAACATACTCTGTACCCTTACACTCGCATGTGCTCAGGAGTCAAATGGCCATTTAACACCCCGCGCACAACGCGGTGCGCTCTCTAAGTTTCACTCTCTTTCTCTCTCGCACTAAGATTGCCTGTGTTAAACGGTTAGGGTATGTTGCTGTGGTTATTGGTGGGGGGGTGGGTGGTGTTAACTGGCCGTTTTTTGCCCATAACTTGAGTATCGTTCATCCGATCTTTATCATACCTTCAGCAAATCGATAAATAATTTTGATTGCTAGATATCTCCAGAAGGTACGAAGCATCTATCATCAAAACTGTAGAAGATACACGTTTTTTCCAAATTGCGGGGGCGGGAGGGTGCGTATCAAAAACTGAAAATAAACTTGATCTGCCTGCAAGTATAAGAAATATATGTCCCATACATGTCAAACCTCTATCTCTTACCATCTCTGAGATCTCTTCGCTCATACGGACGGACGGACAGACGGACAGACAGACAGGCAGATAGATGGACAGACGGACATGGCTATATCGACTCGCCTGTTGATACTGGTCAAGAATATATATACTTTATAGGGTCGGAAACGATTCCTTCTCTCTGTTACATACTTTTGGACAAACTTAATATACTCTATGTACCTTCGGTACAGAGTATAATTATTTGCTGATATGGGTCCTGTTTCTAAAGCAAATATATCACTGTATTCAGTGCAAAGTTCGGTTAGTTTAGATTTAAATTATTTGGGGAATTTTAATTTTTTTAATATTTATTTATTATTTATTTATTAATATATGGTATCATAATCATTAAGTGACTCAAACTGTATTTTTTGACTGTCAATTTCTGTGTGGTTTGAAGTGGTATTTATTATGCGAATGTATGCATTATTACTTGTTACAATCGAACTTGCTATTATTATTCCCGGTTGTATCTCCTGATTGGGTACTAAAACCGTTTTTTCACTAGTCTTTAATCTTACTTGTCGTATGACTTCAGATCTAGCGCGTAATAATAAATAGTCATTCTCGAGTGAGTGACTTATTGGTATTTGAATGTGTGTATGGAAATTTTTTGGGCGCAAAATAAGGGTATCTTGCTCCTCTTGAAAATCTAATGAGCAATTATATTTTCTGATAAAATCAGAGCCTAATATACCATCTGTTGGTATTGAGAAACTTTTTGGTACTACATGGAAATCATGTGGTACTATATACTTGTCTGTAAGTAGTTGTAGAGGTACTAGACCATAAGAAGTTGTTTTTCCTTCTCCAATACCTGTTATATGGCTTATGATGTTAGTGTTTAAGTTTTGATATTCATTTTGTTGGTGTTTTATCACCGAAATATCTGCTCCTGTATCTAGCAAAAATGTAAGTGTTGTTTTTGTTTCTGAATTTTGGAGGGTAACTATATTGCTTAGATTGAGATTTAGTGCGTATACCTTTACTGATTGTTGTTGCTCAAGGGGGTTTGAGCGTTTACCGAATTTGCTGTTCGGATGTTGCGATTATTATTATTGTTTTGTCCTCGCCAGTTATTTCGGTTGTCTTGGGCTCTGTAGCTGCCATTGTTTTGGCCTCTATAGCTGCCATTATTGGCACCACGGCCACAGTTGTTGTAACCGTTGTAATTGTTATTATAATAATTTTGTTGGCTTCCTTGGCTACCTTGATAACCTCTGCCTCTGTTTCCTGTATTTTGGTAATTACCACGTCCATTGTGTCCGCGGTGTCCTCTATTTGTGTAATAGAGTACGGTATCTGTTTTTCCTGTTGCTTCCGTGCAACTATTGACGAATTTTGAGATAGCGTCATTCATGTTTGTGAAATTACCTGCCTGCATGATAAGTTTGACTGTATCAGTAGAGCAGTTAAATGTCATGGCTTTCACAGCGTTTTGTACACTGTATTTTAAAGCCAGTTCAGGGGTGAGTCCATCATTAATGTATGCCCCCTCTAAACTTTTTGTTAGTTGGTAAGTTTCCTTTGTGTATTGAATGGAGGTCTTGTTCTTTTGTTGGAGATTCATAAGTTTTGCTGAAATATCTTCAACAGACTCTCCTTAAACAGTATTTCTCAGTTTGATTTGTATCTGGGATACGGTACTTCGGTACCGATCAAGTTTCTTGCATGTCATTTTAATTTTGTTTTTATTAAAGAGACTGTACTTGTCTCATGGTTCTCTTTAATAGTGTCAACCAGAGATAGTGCGTCTAAGAAACTCTGCAAGTTTTCTGCCTTGCCATCGAAATCTGGAATCAGACGTGCGGCTGTTTTTAGGAATTCTACCATGGTCTGTGCCATGGTGAATGATTCTTCTTATCAAATAATATAGAAAAAATGAATATGTTAATATCTGATGAGAGAAATGTTTTCAATCTGATCCTCAAATTACTTGTACTCATTGGGGTAGGTTGTTACTTTCTAGTTGAGTCTCGTATTCTATTTGTAATCAGGGGTGTCCCGGAAGTCTATAGAGACTTAAAAAAAATGGGGACACCCGTAATTAATAGGGAATGTTTTGTTTTTAACTATTGTTAGAACTGCTGAAACCGCCGTCGAGGTCAGACGTGTTTTTCTTGAGCTCCGTTTAAAAACGTTATAAAAGTGTTCAAATCGGATATTTTTAACAAACATCTTCGACCCGCGACAAAAGATGCTAATGGACATTCATAGGCACTCGTGCTTATGTTGTCCAATAATATAATATCCAAAAGAGAGAGAGACTCTTGTGAGAGATTGACGTGCTTTTTTTGTGCTCCGTATTTATAAATTAATTGTGACGTTCAACGTGCCTATAATTTCGCGAATACATCCAAAATCTGTCAATTACTAATACCCACTACCGGTGAGTGCTTTGCTTTCTTGTTGTGCATCTGGGTATTATTAATTTAATAAAAATAAATATCGCGGCGTCTGTGCTGAGTGTTTTGTTTTTGCTTTGTGTCCGCTCATCTGTTTTTGGCGGTTCCCCCGTTCCCCCCTCTTAACAAAGGTTAGTGCGTGCATTTGCTGCATACTCTCTGAGTGCATCGCTCTCACCCTAAATTTGTTTTTGTTTACTTTTCTGCTGAGAAAGCTTTGAGCTTTTCTATTTGTTACGCCGCTCTTAGAGTGAGATATTTTGATTTCTAATCTCTTTAGTTTTGAGCCCCAGTGGTAAATTTTGATCAATGTCGTGCTGCAAAAAGTCGTGTACTAATAAAGATGCAAATGATTCGGAACAATTCCGGTTTGTTAACTGTTGGTTGTGCGATAATATTATGCATATAAAATGTGCTGCACTAAGTGGTCGCGACCTTGATAAAATTTGCTCAACCAAAAAAGATTGTGGTGCGTTAAGGTGGTCCTGCCCTGTATGCACTGTTAAGCAATTTAATTTCTCGCGTATGTCTAATACCGTGAAAAATAAATATAATAAGTTGCATAAAATAACTAAGCAACTCACAAGTGAGTTTACCTCTAGTGAAGAGTTGCTTAGTAAATTCCATTTTGAGTCACCACCCACACGTCGGTCGGAGCCTCAAGTTGTAATAGTGCCACCTCCCGATTCTGACAAGTCGATTGATCCCCCTTCATCGTTGCCAGTCTCGCCTCAGTGTCAAGACTTGTCGCCGACCATTTCCCTGTCCGCTTCACCAGCTAGTATGCTTGGTTTGTCTCCATTGCCTCCCTCCCCAAGTCAAGGAGTTATTAATAATTTTTTAAATAAACCTCCAAATCGTAGACTAGTTAGTTCTCCAATAGTGCCACCTGAACCAGATGAAAGTGCTTCCCTTTCTTCACAGCCTTCCCTTCTTACTGTTATAGCACCACGCAAAACAGTTTTTGTGTCTAGGTTGTCTCCTGAAACTACTTGCGAGAAAATTGCCGCCTATATTGCTAGCAAATCCTCAGCAAGTGTTTCCATTTCAAAGTTTAATTTTGCCCAGCCTCGTGATGTAGCTTCCTTTAACATAAGTGTTCCAGGCGAAGCTTTTCCAATCATATGTGACCCAGAATTTTGGCTGCCAGATATGATTGTTCACGAGTTTAGGCCAAAAAATCGTGTTAGGCCAATGCCCGTCAGCTTGCCCTCAAATGTAGGGTCTAGCTCTAACAGGGTTTCAAAAAACTAGTTCTGTCCTTTAGTCCTCTTATAGCCTATCAGAATGTTAGGGGTCTGTTATCAAAACTTACTACCTTGTTCTTGAATAGTGCTTCATTTGAGTTTGACATTATTGCCTTCTCAGAGACGTGGTTAAATCCATCAATCTCTGATTGCGAAATTTTGTCAAATGATTTTTTTATATATCGATATGATCGACCTACTCGAAGAGGTGGTGGTGTACTGATCGCAGTGAAGACTAGCCACCGTTCGGAATTAATTCCACTAAGTCTGCCTGATGGTGTGGAATTCGTAGCCGTAAAAGTTTCTTTTCTTTCCTTCTCGTTATATATTACTTGCTCCTATATCCCTCCTTCTTCCGATATTCAAGTTTATATGAACCATATAACTTGTATAAAAGATGTTTATGCCCAATTAAGAGACATTGACTCATTGGTTGTTGTAGGTGATTTCAATTTACCAAACATCGCCTGGTCATATCTTAATGGGTCAACCTATCTTGCGCCATCATCACAGCATGACTTTTTAGATCATCTGTTTGATATGTCCTTGTCTCAGATAAATTCAATTCCAAACGATCTTAATAAATTGCTGGATCTTGTCTTTGTCGCTGACAGTACTAATGCTGTAGTTTCTAGGTCCGCCCCTCTATCACTGCCCGAAGATATTTACCATCCTACTCTTGAAATCTCTCTTTCAGTTTCGGAGACTACTTCATCAACCTCTAAAATTCCTAATAAACCTCGTCGTTGTTTTCGTAAAGGAAACTTTACATTATTAAATCAACTTATTTGTGCAACAGACTGGTCACCTCTGTTCAATGCGGTTGATTTTGACTTTGCTCTTGCCTTTTTCTACGAATCCCTTAATTCTCTCTTAGATATCTGTGTTCCTTATAGCGTAGCTTCTCCCGCGTCACTTAATCCTAATTGGTACTGCCCTAGACTTTCTAATTTGAAAAATATTAAGTCTAGATGCTTCAAAAAGTATAAACGATCTGGCTTGGCTGTTGATTTCTCTAAATATTCAATAGCAAAATCCAACTTTACACTTTTTAACTCTGAGTGCTATAAGAATTATCTTGCCCGGTGCAAAATTCAATTTGCAGAGGACCCTAAACAATTCTATAGCTTTGTGAACTCTAAGCGTAGATCTTCATCGCTACCTTCTTCTTTTTTTCTGGGTGACCAAAAGGCTGGCAATGATTCTGCTGCCGTCGACCTATTCGCAGACTTTTTTCAATCAACGTATTCCTCTATCCACTTTATTAACACTTCTTATCCATATACCATTCCTTCTTCTAACTCGATTTATGTTCCCTCGATTAGTGAAAGCTCCCTACTTTCGCATTTAAAATCTCTAAAATCCTCATACTCCCCTGGCCCTGACAACATTCCTAGTTGTGTTCTTAAAAAGTGCTGTAGTTCCTTATGCAAACCTTTGCTTAAGATTTTCAATCTATCACTCGATTCTTCAGTCTTTCCAACTCTTTGGAAAGAGTCCTATATCATTCCTCTTCATAAAAAAGGTGGAAAATCTGATATTTCCAATTACAGAGGCATAGCTAAGCTCTCCGCTATTCCTAAATTATTTGAAGAGATTATAACCTCCACCTTCCAGCACTATTGCAAATCGATTTTATCACCTTTCCAGCACGGGTTTATTAAGCGTCGGTCAACTATGACCAATTTGCTTGAATTTACTTCATTGGTTAATGATGGGTTCCTTAAGAAAAAGCAAACCGATGTCATTTACACCGACTTTAGTAAGGCTTTTGACTCTGTAAACCATGATCTTCTCCTCTATAAGCTTGATCGGTTAGGATTTCCCGCCTCTTTTCTGCTCTGGATTTCGTCCTATTTAAAAAATAGAACCCAGAAAGTTATATTACGTTCAGACACTTCAAAGCCCGTCTCTGTAACGTCCGGTGTACCGCAAGGTAGTCACCTTGGTCCTTTGTTTTTTACTCTTTTTATTAATGACCTACCCACAATACTATCTTACTCTCGGATACTTATGTATGCCGATGACGTTAAACTTATTTTATCTTTCAATGACCCGACACATTCCATTAGATTGCAAGATGATTTAAACTCCTTGCAGTCTTGGTGCTTGGTTAATCATTTATACCTTAACTGCTCCAAGTGCATGTTTATGACTTTCCATCGTTGCAAACCTTCGCTGGCTATTTATACGATTGGCAATGAACCCCTGCAACGAATATCTACCGTCGTTGATCTTGGAATTCTTTTTGACCCCAAATTGAGTTTCAATCCTCATATCTCTTCTATTGTTAATAGGTTGAATGGTGTACTTGGATTCATTAAACGTTGGTCTAAGGAATTTAATGATCCTTACACCACAAAGCTCCTGTACACTGCTCTAGTCCGTCCTGTACTTGAATACTGCTCGTCCGTCTGGTGTCCGCAATACAAAAAGCATATCGATCGTATCGAATCAGTACAAAAGCAATTTTTGCTTTTTGCTCTTCGTGGACTAAATTGGGACCCTAACCTTCGTCTGCCATCGTACTCCAGTAGACTCTTGCTTATTAACCTTCCCTCGTTAGCTGATCGTAGAACAGTCCTAGGCGTTTCTTTTCTTCATAAGCTAATCATTAGTGATGTAGACTCTACCGAACTTTTAGGTCGCCTTAACTTTTCCGTTCCTTCTAGGCCAACTAGAAACTATTTACCTTTAATCTTGCCCAGATGCACAACTGATTATGCCCAGCACAATCGTTTTCGGGTCTTATGTCAAAATTACAATGATCTCTATCACCTGCTCTCAACAGATCTCTCTCTCTTCTCTCTAAAAACGTCTCTCTATAATTATCTCCGGGGAAATCTCTGACCACTCCCAGCTGTGAGTAGGGGCATAGCTTGTCGGACTGGCTAAAAAATCCTCCCCCACCGGGTCAGAGATTTTCCGGTTATTTAGTTTTAAGTTTTTCGTATAAATTTTTTATTTTTAAAGTTTACTTTAAGATATTTTTCTCTCTATCTCAGTTTTTTTTTTTTTTTTTTTAATTTAATATATTATCTTTTTTTTTTTCTCCTTTGTTCCTACATAACTATAGGTTTTGGTTTTTTTCTCTCTCTCTCTTTCTCTCTCTCTCCCTCTTCTCGATCTCTATATTATTAAAGTTTTTGTTAGCTCTAATAACGTCTCTGACTACAATTGGCTGTGAATAGGGGCATAGCTGGCCGGACGGGCAAATAAAATTCCCCCACCGTGTCGGAGTCGTTATTAGTTTATTTTGTAATTTTATTAGATTTTCTTTGATAGGCTTCATTAGCTCATAAAAATTTTTGTAACGTATATAAGTTTTCGTTGACAGCCTTTTTTTGTCAACTCTAAATAAATAAATAAATAAATATCTAATTCGTTGATTTTTTTAATTAAATTTAATTTAATTAAATGACAACGTATACAAACACAACAAATGCAACTGGAAAAAATACCAACAACACCATGAGTCAGAGAGAACTCACTGCTCAAATGCAACAACAGCAAAGCGATCGCCGGCTTTCTATACAGCGCAACAATGCTTACTTTGCAGTAGTTTCCCCCGACCCCGCCAGCACGCTAAAACCAACAAGTGATGTGAACGTAAACTCTTTTTCAACCGCTCCGACATGGAGTGCTCAATGCCCCTCCCCTCTGCCCACGATCAGTACGGTAACGCTTACTACAGCACAATCGACATTAACAAGCACAACAACAACAAGTGTTCAAAATAAATCGATCACCACCAACCATCTTCCAATAATGTCAACGCAGCACGCACTCCCACCAACACAAACACAAGGAAGTACAACACCAACCACCCGCTCATATGTGCAGACTGGCATCGATCGGTATGTACAAATAAACAAACGAAAACTAAGCCCGCAAAACAAAAAAAGCGGCAACACTCCAAAAATTAACAAAACATGTAATTTACTTGTGGACAAAGATCCGCTCACTGGAAATAGGTTCCAAATTCTTGGCAAACAGCTTGACGCAGAGTGCGATGAAAAGGCTCCAAATGCCGCAAAACCAAGGCCTCCACCAATCTACATAAGAGATAACAACTGCGCGACCCTAGTTGCTAAGCTTATCCCACTAAGAGGCAACAACAACTTTTATGTGACATCAGTCAGCAAAGGCAAAATACGCGAAACGAAGCTCCAAGTCAACACCGAGGAAAACTATCGCACTGTCGACAAATACCTAAGAACTGAAAACAAAAACTATTACACCTACCAACTAAAAAGCTGCAAAGGACTACAAGTGGTAATCAAAGGCATTGAATCAAGTGTGCCATCAACGGAAGTCGGCACTGCTTTAGAAGAAAAGGGATTTAAGATCAAGTCCGTAATAAACCTTATGAACAGAGACAAAATACCCCAGCCACTATTCAAAGTTGAGCTAAGTCCGGAAGACACAGCTCCCAACAAAAATGTTGTGCACCCAATTTACAACCTACAGTTCTTATTGCACCGCAGAATAACTGTAGAGGAGCCCCACAAACGTACAAATCCAGTACAATGTACCAATTGCCAAGAATTCGGGCACACTAAAGCCTACTGCGCTCTTCGACCTGTTTGTGTAGCATGCGGAGAGCTGCACAACACTGCCACATGTCCTGTGAGCAAGGAGGACCCTTCTGTTAAAAAGTGCAGTAACTGTGGAGGCAACCACACTGCAAATTATAGAGGTTGCCCAGTCTACAAAGATCTGAAGAGCAGGATTAATACGCGCACTGAATTTGCACGTTCCAATGGAAACCTTAATCAGTTTACACCCTCGCAATCGACTCCTGGAGTTTTCTTTACCAAAGCTGCTAGATCGTCGTTTGTCCCATCGAGTACTACCCAAGGCGTTTCTTTTGCAAGTGCATTGAAACTAGGAATGAATAGACCCACATCGCCAGCCACAATCTCACACGATACACGAACTGATCCGGCTCTGCCAACAATTAATAAACAAGCGGAACAACCATCAAACTATAGTAGCTTAGAAAGCATGTTTTTATCGTTGCAGCAAACACTGAAGGAATTCATTGGATTTATGCAAAACGCAATGCAAGAACAAATAAGGAATCAAGGCATTCTCATTCAAATGCTCGCCTCGCAACAAACCAAATAATGGCTCTCCTAAGAGTTTCACTCTGGAATGCAAATGGCATTCCTCGCCACAAAGTGGAGTTATCAAAATTTCTCCAAGACAATGAAATCGACATAATGCTTCTTGCGGAAACTCATCTGACGGACAGATATAACTTTCAATTACCGGGGTATGCATTTTATGGCACAAATCACCCAGATGGTAAAGCCCATGGCGGAACTGGCATTCTAGTCAGAAACCGCATTAAGCATTACCCACTATCGGGATTTTCGGAAAACTACCTACAAGCCACATCAATATGTGTAGAATCTAAAAGAGGCAATATCACCTTGTCGGCGGTTTATTGTCCGCCACGCTTCGCAATATCAGAAAATCAATTTCTAGATTTCTTTAATACATTAGGTCAGCGCTTTTTAGCCGCGGGTGACTATAACTCGAAACATCCGCACTGGGGCTCTAGACTGACTAATCCAAAAGGAAAGCAACTGTATAGCGTACTTATGCGCATCAAACAAAGTCGACTATGTATCTCCGGGTAGGCCTACATATTGGCCAGCAGATCCCAAGAAAATACCCGACCTTATAGACTTTGCCATAACAAGAAAAGTTCCACAAAATTTGGTAACTGCAGAAGCTCTCGCAGATTTGTCGTCAGACCATTCTCCGATTATTTTTACCCTTCTGGAGTGTCCTCAGATCAGAGAGTATCCTCGGAGACTGACATCACATAAGACAAACTGGCTCAAATACAAAAAATATATAAGCAGTCACATTGAACTGAGCCCAAACATAAACAGCGAAGAAGACATTGAAAATTCAGTCCAAGCCCTGAGCTCAATCATTACTGCTGCAGCTCATCACTCGAGCCCACTAACAGCATCAACAACAACAACACCTAAGCAAGATCGTAGATTAACGAACAGCTTTATAGACCGGCTGGTCACTGAAAAGCGGCGTGCAAGAAGAGAATGGCAGAGCAATCGGTCGCCTGCTGCAAGGACTCGCCTGAGACATGCAGAACGCGTACTTCACAAAGCACTCGAAGCTGAGGAGCAGCTAGCCCATAGCCGTTACATCGAAAAACTATCGCCTACAAGCACCAAATTTATTTTATTTATTTATTTATGTTATTCCCAGCGCAACAAGTACATTGCCACTTATAAATTAGCGCATATAAATTAACACATAAATTAACGTGCTAGTCACAGTTTTTTTATCCTTAACATTCATCAATTTTCCTAACTCAAATTAAATTATTATTACAATTATTAAATTTAAATTTAATTTTTAACACTAACAGACATAGAACTTAATTGTATTAAAAGTATTTGTTAAAATTATTCTGTTATATCTATTTGATTATTACTCTAATTCCCTATCTTGCATGATTTCCCTAACCTTCATCTTAAATTGAATTACGCTTCCAATTGTTTTAATACCATGAGGTAGGTCGTTCCATAGCCGAATAGCATTTATCAAAAACTGCCTCTCAGAGCATAATAGCTTCCATCTCGGGCATATAAAATTGTTTGTGCGCTGCGATGCTGCAGGTCTTAGCATATTGTGAAGATAAGATGGTTCTCTGCTTGTAATGATCTTATGAATGAAAGTAAGAGTTCTGAGATTAATCCACGATTTGAGGCCAAGGTCAAAAATCTTCCGAGCTAGGTGTGATATGTGGTCGAATCGTCTACTATTGAATACATATCTAGCATTGAGTTAAGTGACACATTAAGCTTCTGAAAGTCTCTAAAATCACAGTGGCCAAAAACTTCTACTCCATAAAAAAGTGTAGGTACGAGAATTTGTTTTGCTATAGTCATTTTAAGATGAAAGGGTAATACCGACTTTGTCAGTGCGAGCTGCCGCAGCATTCCGTATGTTTTACCTGTTGCTTTTGATATGTGATTAGTCCGTGTTAGGTTGTTGCTAAAGGTTATGCCGAGATTGACAGCATGTTCTACATAATTAATTGAAGTGCCATTAATGCCAATTTTTTTCAACTGGCTTGTGTCGAGGGATCTTTTATATATGACTATGCACTTGGTTTTAGCCGGGTTAAGCCCTAATCCGTTCTCTTTAGCCCAAGTATCGATTTTAGCAAGCACATTATTGGTTCCACATACACATTCATTAATATTTATAAGAGGCCTACTAACATAGATTTGGACATCGTCAGCATACATGTGGACATCACAATCTGACAGGACACTAGGAAGATCATTCACATATACAGAAAACAACAATGGTCCCAAAACAGACCCCTGAGGGACACCGCGATGGACTGAGCAAAAGTTAGAAATGCGGGAGCCTGATGCCACGGCCTGCATTCTGTTATTTAGATATGACTTAAGCAGAGAAACTGCAGTTCTTGAAAAGTTGTACAAGTTCAACAGTTTCGTGCAGAGAATCTCGTGATTGACAGCATCAAATGCTTTACTGTGGTCAAGCAGCGTCAGAAAAGTTACACAGCTATCGTCCAGCTGTTTCCGAATATCCTCGACTATACTAGTTATTGCTGTGATGCACCCCCGATTCTTTCTAAAACCCGACTGTTTTTGACTCAATAGCTTATGATTATTAAGGAAGCACTGCATTTGTGTAGCCATTAGATTCTCAAAAATTTTAGACATAAATGGTAAAATGGACACCGGCCTAAAGTCCATATTGGTTTTCGGAATAGGGATAATTTTAGCGTTTTTCCATGCATGTGGAAACGTGGACGTGGTAAAAGCCGTATTAATGATATGAGTAATATGGTTTAGTATCACAGGCAGTAGTATTTTAACAAATTTTGGACTAACATTATCTAAGCCTTCAGCATTTGACTTCACTTTATAAATACTTTCAATAACATCACACGGACTGACGGACTGACGGACTGACACAAGCGAAACTAAAACTATTATCACAGAGCGGTAACACATTTAGATAATTATTGTACGTAGCCTCAGGTACATCTATCTGCGCGAACTTCTCATTCAACTCATTTACATTAATAATCTCCGTTGGGCGTGCTTTGATTTTTCCGATTCCTAGACTATTAACTTCTCTCCAGGAATGTCTGGTCATAGCAACTTGGCTAAATTTGGAATTATAATAATTTCGCTTTGCTACACTAATCATTTTAGTTACAGTGACCCTTTTATTTCTATATTCAGCTTGTAAACTACAGGTTTTATACCGTTTCCACCTAAGGTATGCAACATCACGCAATTTGATGTGGCGCTGTATGTTGTTGTTGAACCAAGGCTGCTGTTTCGGTGTAATAACTTTTGTCTTAAGCTGCACGCATTTATTAAAAAGATAGTTTATGTTTGTGTTAAGAACATGCAATTGACAGTCAACATGAGGCGAGTGGTATATTGGCGTCCAGCCACAAGCATTGAATTCTAACTCTAGTTCTCTGTAGTCAATGTTTTTGTAGTCCCTAAATTGTATTGAAACGTCATTATAACTAACTACTATATCATAAGTAAGAAAAATTAAATCATGTCTTGAGAATAAAGGTACTGCGACTTGGTCATATATTCTGATCTTACTGGCGTCACTAACATAGAATGTATCAAGAAGGGTGTTACAGCTAGTAGAAAAGTGTGTTGGTATTGTGTTGTTCACTACGTTCAATCCCAGCGACGCAAAGCTATCGGAAAGATGTGTTTCAGTTAACAAATTACTGTTAAAGTCTCCAGTCAGTATTATCTCAGGATAGTCCGTGGAAAGATCAGTAACAGCATCCAACAATTGGCTGTAGTCGACATTACGGTTAGGTCTGTAAATGCATCCGACAAGTGTCTTCGTTTCAAGGTTATTGTTATTTAAAACTAAAAATAGGTATTCAATTGGGCTTGTACTGGGGTGCTTACAGACGAGTCTACAATTTAGTCTCTTGTTCACGTAAATTGCCACTCCTCCTGCATGGCCAACACGGTCAGAACGATACAACATATAACCATCGCACGCAATGGACAAATCACAAATATGAGACATGAACCAAGTTTCGGACACACATATAACATCAATTTCGGAACCTACAAAAATGTATCTAAACTCGTCTATTTTATTTGCAAGACTTTGTGCATTGATATGTACAATAGATAAGCCTTTAGCCTGTTTCCTCAGAACTCTGACCATGCTACTGGCTATGGATCTACTCGTTTCATCCTGCATTATTATTTGGTGTTATTGGAAGCGTAATCTGTATCAAAATAAACCTAATAAAAAAAGGGAAACATGCAACATAAATAGTAAACCTAACAAATATTTTATCATATATGATCTTTTTAATTGCGAAACCCATTGTTGTTCTGCTCTTCCCCCTATGGAGAGCACACGCAAGCATAAAGCCACCTGCAAAGGTAGATACGCCTTTGAGGGATCAGAGAGGAAATTGGGCCCGCAGCGACGAAGAAAAGGCAAATGTCTTTGCACTTCACTTAAGAAATGTTTTCCAGCCGAATCCACCAACCAATGCATATGCACTGCCACTGATTCCCACTGCCGCACAGACTTACCCAATCAAAGTTCATTCGCTTGAAATAAAAAAAGTTATAACAGAACTCAATCCCAAAAAAGCACCAGGACATGATCTTATTACGCCTAAAATGATTATGGAACTTCCAAGTCCTGCCATTACATACATCTCGAGAATCTTCAATGCCGTACTGCGATGTGGATACTTTCCAATTCAGTGGAAGAAATCAACAATCATAATGATTCAGAAACCAGGAAAGGATAAAACACAAGCGTCATCATATAGACCCATTAGCCTGCTACCTTGCTTATCAAAAGTATTTGAGAAGATCTTACTTCGCAAATTGATACCCATGCACAAAATATAATTCCTTCACATCAATTTGGGTTCCGAGCAAAACACGGGACCATTGAGCAAGTCAACCGTTTAACTTCAGATATTCGGACTGCGTATGAGCACCACGAATACTGCTCTGCCATTTTCCTAGATGTTGCCCAAGCGTTTGACCGCGTTTGGTTGGACGGGCTTATATACAAAATTAGGACACTGCTTCCTCCAAATACACACAAACTCTTAGAATGTTATGTCAGCAACAGAGTTTTTTCTGTTCGTCAAAATGAGTACACAACGGAAGAGTTCATCATTGGAGCCGGAGTGCCACAGGGTAGCGTTCTCGGTCCTTTTCTGTATGTATTGTACACTGCCGACATCCCAACAGACCCCCGACTAACAATGTCCACTTTTGCTGATGATACGGCAATTCTAAGCAGATCACGATGTCCAATTATCGCATCCAGACTCTTGGCAAGCCACCTATCTCACGTGGAGGAGTGGCTGGCCAACTGGCGCATAAAAATTAACGAGCAAAAGTGTAAACACGTGACGTTCACACTCAACAGAAGCACCTGTCCCCAGATATCCCTAAACGCGACTATGATACCACAATCAAACGATGTTGTTTACCTTGGTGTCCACCTCGACAGAAGGCTCACTTGGCGCAAACACATAGAGTCGAAAAAACTTCAAATAAGGCTAAAGGCCAACAGCCTTCACTGGCTAATTAACTCCCGTTCCCCTCTAAAATTGTTTATTTGTTTGTTTGGTACACTGAAAAAATAAATCCGGGATTTCCGGGATCAATTTATGCCGAAGTGGTAATAAAAATGGGTTGATCCTGGAATGGCATAAATCATTCCCGACAGGAACAATTTAAGTACGTATAGTTTTTTAAATTTTGATCCCGGTTTTAGCCTGGCCGAACTTAAGCTCATCCTCCTTTGCGAACATAACTTAGTCCCATAAGAGATAATCTTCTAGTTCGGTAGAGATAGATTTGTGCCCGATATCCGTACTCAACTTTGTTCCATCCGAGATAGTATTCTAGTTCGGTAGAGATTGATTTGTGCCCCATTTTCGAACTCAACTTTGTTCCATACGAGATAATATTCTAGTTTGGTAGAGATTGATTTTTATTTATTTGTATATTTTTTGTTATTTTCTTACAGGCAGTATAGATATTGTTTTTGAATTTAGTAAAATAAAATATTTGTGTAATAAATATTAATTATAAAAATATTTTACGCTATAATACTCGTTCTCGCTTAACCAGATATTCACTTTTGATTAGGGAGAAATCGAATCGTCTTCATTGGCAAGCTGCCAGTTGAGAAAATTTTAAGATTAAATAAATAAATAATGCAGATAACTATAAATGTCTAGATAAACAGATTATATAGCTATAAATGTCTCGAAGTTCCGAACAATTTATCTACGAAATTGTGGGAGATATGGCTCATTTCAAATTTTTACATGCTGAATGGCAAAATACAGAAGCCTGCCATTTTGGTATACATATACATACACAAGAACAGCTTCTGCCTAAAGTCCATACGAGGGCCTTAAGCAGGGATCGCTTCTCGAAGGTCTTCCGCTGTCGTGAGCTTTAAGTGCTCAAACTTAATACCCGCATTTGTAAATAATGGAAATAATGTTAGGGAACATTTAAACACTGGAAAAAAGCCGAAGACGCTTACAGTGGCTTACAGCAACTATGTATTTAAATAAACTGTGATACACTGTATGTGGATACATACAGTATGTCAAACGTGTTTTGACACAGAAAAAATATTAACATTTTTCACTTATTTTGCAAAGCCTCGTCGATAAAGCAGCGCTGCTGCCATAGTCGGCAAAGCAGTGTCCAGAGCATATATGTATAGCGCCTGAGTCGGGCGATCTTCAACTGCTCTGGTGGCGCAGTGGTAGTACTTCAAGAATGCTAACCAAGAGGGACGGGTTCGAGTCAGTTGCAGGTTAGACACAATATCTTACTTTTTTATGTCTTTTTTCTTCAACAAAACTACAAACATAGAAAAGCAGTCACAAGTGCGGTGCGGAGCGGCAGAACCGTTTTATATTTTTCGTCGCCGCGCGTGTGCTGGCTCAAAGCTTTATCGATAAAGCAGTGCTGCTGCCTTAATCCGCAAAGCAGTGCCCAGATCACATATTGCGCTTGCGACAGCGGATCCCGACCTGCTCTGGTAGCGTAGTGGGTGTACGGCAAGATCACGAACCAAGAGGAGAGAGTTCGAGCCCGGCAGAGGTCGAAAATTTATTTGTTTTTTTTTTTTTTTTTTTAAACAAAAAAAAAAAGAGGACTTCAAGCTGTGGGCAACACCCCCGATGACCAGTGCTATCTGTACTATGGAGTCTGATGTGCCCAAGCAAAGGCCGGAAAGCATTTCGGCAGTACAATTAGCTGTTGAAACTCACCGAGGGAACGAGGGTAACGCTACCCCGCTGGCAAGTACCATAAATTGGGATTCAGTAGTGATAGACCCTTTCGCTAATTCGTCAAAAGTGGTACGATCCGAAGGCAACGAGAGAGGATGGCGAAACCATCGAGCTGATCCCAGCACCTACTCCAAAAAGGGGACGAGAAACCTCAAGCCCGGAAATAACCCCAGGGCTACTCAAAATAAAAAGGCGAAGCTTTCAGAAATAGACGAAAGTGGCAAAATCATTGAGGAAATGCTGTACCTTACTAATGAAAAAAAAGTGAGAAGTCTTAATCGGGAATGGCAAGTCAGGTTCCAGCGTCTTAAGCAGCTGCAACAGCTGGTCAGAAGCCAACTTACAGTCGAAGAGGAAACAAGGATGGCATCAGCTGAAAAAAGCCCTAGCAGCTCTGCCGACCAGACGCCCCGAGTAGTCATGGAGACTATGAACAAGGAGCAACAAACTTCTCCACTGTGCATACAGAAAGGAGCAATCAACGCATCAGGCGACAAAGCGGTCCAAACCTCGCCTAGGGGCAAAAGCCCGAAGAAGGATAGTAAAAAGGGGACACCCAGAACAAAGAGTCACCCTATGCCTAGAGATCGATCTGACGTGCCGGAGGAGGCCCAGAGTAACCCCCAGGGTGATGTCAGACACAAGGAAACACCAGCGGCAGCCACTGAGAGAGTGGTCGAACTGGATTGGCAACAAGCACGCAGGAAACGTGCGCCTGGGCCAACGAAGACACCAAAGACTGTGCACCAAAAATCGAAGCCCGAAGCCATCTTGGTCAAAAAAAATGGCGAAGCATCTTACGCAGATATGCTGAAAAAGCTGAAATCGGACCCGGAGATGCAGGAGCTGGGTGAAAACGTACGAAAAATACGTCGG
>JBAMBO010002961.1:0-44108 GCA_037044535.1 Lordiphosa magnipectinata
GCTTATTTTTTGTGAAGCCTTACATTCTGGCCGAGTTTCGTTGAGATTGGGAAATTTTTACA
Source organism: Lordiphosa magnipectinata (assembly GCA_037044535.1). Taxonomy (NCBI): domain Eukaryota; kingdom Metazoa; phylum Arthropoda; class Insecta; order Diptera; family Drosophilidae; genus Lordiphosa; species Lordiphosa magnipectinata. Next base: position 63 of record JBAMBO010002961.1, read on the forward strand.
AAGTTTATAACTAAAAATAGATGAGTACATTTGAAAAAAAAATGTTGTTCCTCATCGGACTGTATCGGATTACGAGATAAATGACTTCCGTAAAGGTCAAAAGTATTAAGAAATGACATGGCCGGTTATATCCGGACTTAAATTTTCCCGGTCCAAAAAATAGAAAATAAAATTTTAAAGTCCGTTTCTTCCATTACAATTGTACTAATGTAAATTAAATAAACTTAATACACAATTTCGTACCTCAATCAGAGGAAATGTTGTTTACATTTCGAAAATTAATTTTGCTAAGCTAAATCTCTTTCCAAAACACGAGAGATTTGAAACCAACTGAAGGAGATTTCCGTGACACCGAGAATAGATTTTGGGTTGAAATTTGGTTGGGAAAGATTTCAGCGACTGCTCCGATTATGACTGTTTATAACAGTTCCAGTTTTCAAAAGACTCAAACTGGTTTGGAACCGGTTTTTCAAGCCGTACAATAAATGAGGCCGCAAAAAAACTGATCTGCTAAAACCCTAAAACCATTTGTGTGACATACTTCTCCTGTGGCAGCTATAGAATATAGCCATCCGATCGATATGAGAATCTGTAGATCGGTAATCAAAACTGATTACTGTAAATTTCTTTAATCAGAGTTATATAAACTTGAACTGTCGGCATAAAAAATTTGGTACGTCTAATCTCTTATAGAGGCAGAGATGTTTCTTCTACCTGTCCAAACTTATTAACTTGTTTTTACCTTTGGTAATGGGTATAATAATAATAATTGTAAAATCGTGGAAATTATTCAGAGATGAATAAGAGCCAAAGTTTCTACACAGCTTACCTACTCTAGAAAAAACAGTTATTTTGGAGGGACTTCTGTGGTGTTATAAGAAGTGCAAAGCTTATGTATGTAATCCAAATACCCTGCTAGCATGAAACGACAATATCCGACATAATATCAGAGCAAATTTGTTAAGTTCGAAATGAACCAAAGTTATTTTGCATTCTATTAATTTTTTTATAAACATATATGAGCACATAGCTGCAGCTGTAACACCTAAGGACCGATTTGAAACTTCCAGATAGCTGCTAGAAGATGTGTTGCTCTTAATCATGATATCAAAAGTTCACGTTTAACGCCCTCGTATGAACCCTTTAGCAACGTTTTTTCTATGCACACATTACGTATGTATTTTACATACAGCGTTATTTGCAGTATTTTTCCCTTCGACGCTTGCGGTCACACTGCATGCCCTCACGCAATAGCGTTTGTTAATATTTTTATTTTGCTAGTTGAAACTCTACTGGAAATTGGATTCAGATAAACGAGTAAGTTTTGTCCAAAAGTTGCGATGTGTCAAAGCTTGTCTAAGCAGCCAAGAGGAACGGTCAAAGAAATTGGCAGTAGGAACAAGTCGGGGTAGGCAGGGCCAGGCATTGATTACACAGGGATTGCTTAGGAATTTGTTTTGTTTATTTAAAAAAAATGGTTAAATTACAAAAAAATGTTTATCACAATTAGTATTATGTATGTTTGTCCATATTTTTAATATATAAAATTTTTCGTAAGCTTAATGGAATATTACAATAGATCATCGTCTGTGTGGCTGATCGGATGGGCTCAGTGCGAATGACGTCGCTTGCCTGTGTTGTGATGGGGGGGAAAAGAGATTAGCTTGCTTAGATGTTGATCCCGGCTGCGACTACTTACGACCATTGCAATGACGTCCATAGAAACCGGGATGACATTTGCATTTCTTGTTAGTGACGCAGGTGCCATTGCGACACTTGCAGGTGGAGCGCTGACGACGTCCGATCTCACAGTGATCACCGCGCAGACCATTTGGGCAGCGGCACATGTTGTTCCCAATGCAGCGTCCGCCGTTCTTGCAAGGGATTACGCATTTGGCTTAAATAGGCAAAAGTGGAATTAACCGTTTTGCCGGATTATGAATGCGGGCAACACTTACAGTATTCACAGTGCAGACCATAGTATCCCTTGGAGCACTGACACTTATCCTTTTGTATGCATTTGCCGCCATTCAAGCACTTCTCCTTGCAGATACCTAGGAAGAGGTGGAATAAGACAGTTCGACAAAATCCAACTTCTTTTAAAAGCCCGGTATCAGACCTCTGAATTCTGATATAAGGGACAAGCATCACCTTATACCCAGTTTTTCCTCGGCTTTATTAAAAAAAACTATTTATTAGTAGATGCTTACAGAAGTCCCTTATATCAGAATTAAAGGGTCTGATACCTATTTTTGTTTTTTTTTTAGTGTTTTTCTGTGTAATAGTTGAATCCAATGTTTGATTTTTGCAGCCACCATGCTAAGATCTGCTCTGGGCAGAACTCGATTTGCCTTCCAGGAGCGCACCCTGCGCTGTCTCAGCAGCAATGCCAATTCCTCCCTGCGTCCGCGGGCCAATCCCCTAACCGATGAAATCATACGCGTCGATCATGCTGGTGAGTTGGGTGCCGATCGCATTTATGCCGGCCAAATGGCTATACTGGGCAATGGACCCATGGGCAAGACCATCGAGCATATGTGGGAGCAGGAGAAGTGTCATCGCAAGCAATTCGAGCACTTGATTCAACAGCATCGTGTGCGTCCCACCATAATGACGCCCATTTGGAATGTGGCCGGCTTTGTACTGGGCGCTGGAACAGCTCTAATGGGTGAAAAGGCGGCCATGGCTTGTACTGTGGCGGTAGAGACAGTGATTGTGGAGCACTACAATGATCAGCTGCGCCAAATTATGGAGTCACCGCAACCGGATAAGGTAAGCTTTTGGGTCGCCTCTGCAGCGGATCTATTACAATTCATTTTGACATAGGAGCTGCTGGAGACCATCACAAAATTTCGTGACGAGGAGCAGGAGCATCACGACACTGGCATTAACTGCGGCGCCGAGCAGGCTCCCTTCTACAAGGCCATGACCGAGGTCATTAAATTCGGCTGCAAAACAGCTATAGCCATATCGAAGAAGATATAGGATGGATGGAAACTGCACATTGTACATACGTAGAACTCAACTACCAAATTGTTTGTGACTAGCATTAAATGTAACTGTTAAAGCGTAACCCCCAGTCCCTCCCTCACTTACCACCTTCGCACTGGGTGCCCTGGTAGCCCTCGGGACAGGTACAAATCGATGGGGCCGTGCAGTTGCCTCCGTTCAGGCACTGCGGAAAACAAAATGCTGTCTCGCAGTATGGACCGGTGTAGCCCACATTACATTTGCACATGTGATGCTCGTTGCAATAGCCATTCTTGCCGCATTTCAAACTGCATTCTGGATCGGGAGCTTAAGTTTTTTTAGTTTAGTTCGATTTGGATCGTTTATTTAAGAGCACAGGAGATGGACGAGGGTGAGGATGAGGAAGAGTAAGATCAGGGAGTATGGAGCAAAAATTGACATGTACTAAACAGAAAAGTGCCCAACTAAAGAAATGGATACGAGGGATACAAAGCGGTTGTGAATGAGAAACGAAAACTAGCTAGCAATTCAACAGAATTTACTGAATGGATTCGCAGAAGACGTTTTATTACGGGAGTCTAAGTGAGATGAAAAAAAGTAACTGTCGCCATTTGAATTCGCTTCTGATTGTATTAACTCAAAACGGTATCCAGAGAACACCACAAAAAGTCCGTTTATATTGCACAATAGCAGCTCCGCTATAGATATGTTGGATCACTATAAACCTTCAACTTATGGATTGAAGAATAATGAGTTCAGGATATCTATACATAGTTGGTAAGAGACATGCCATTATAGTTACGAAATGTTGATGGTGCCATCTATCTGTGCACGTCTGCGAATTTGACCTCTATGCACTAGTAATTAGCGTAACCCGGGTATATTAAGGAACATTTTTTTCCACTATTTGTACACTTTTATCAGGGCTGCAAACTGGATAGGAATTGGAGTCTTTCGAGGGGTTTTTTGCAAATTCAGGAATTATAACTTTGGCCAGAAGTTTGCAAAGCATAGAGGAGTCATCTTTGACTTCGTCCGTCCGTTTTATTCTACGCGAACTTGTCCCTCAGTTTTGAAGCTATCGAGCTAAAAGTTTGCACAGAGTCTTCTTTTGACTACACACTGCTAATATTTTGAAACCGCATGGATCGGATGACTATTGCTTGTATCTACCACAGAAATAATCGGTCGGAAAATGGGTCTTAGTGGGGAAAATTTTTTGTTTTCAATGTAAGCGTTCTTTAACTCGGCGATTTTTATATAATATTAGGCAATCAATCTCAATTTCACTTCCTCGGCAACTTTTCGAAAGAAGAATTGAAAAAGTTTTTCGTTTTAAAAAGTATTGCTTGCTGGTCAGTGGAATGCAAAATATTGCCGAATAACGCACTCGTAAAGCTGCTAGATGTATATAAAGTGAATTATTCTTTATTCTGCGATCAATTTAGAAATTGTTAGTAAAATTTAATATTCATTTAAGTCTTTAATTGATTTACAAAGATTTGTTTTGTTTAATGTGTCGAGAATTTGGCCGTGCCAGCAAAACCAAAGACTGAAACCTAAAAGTCAGCCTCTCGCATTTCTGACTGTTCCATTTCGACCTTGGATTTCTGGTTTCTCTCTTGTGTAGTCTAGTGTCTACTATTGTGTCTAGTGCCATTTTTGTTTGGACCGGTGGTTTGCAAAAAGTAAAAAAAGCAGTTTCATTCGGAATTGGGAACACGAAAACGAAACCGAAGCGGAATTCCGTTCGATTTACTTTTCAAAAAGTAGTGGCATTGAGAACATTCCTGTATATGTTTTCCAACAGTTCTGCGAAATTTGCTGCCATATGACAGTTCGCTTTGCTTTGCTTTCTCGTTTTAGATTCTTATTTGTGGAATTTCCCCCATCTTTACACATATGGGCTTCCTTTTATATTTGTAGCCTTAACATTTTTTAGCACAGTCTAACTTATAACTTTTTTACAACTCTTTAAAATTGTGTTGAAAAAATCATCTGGACAGAAAAATGGAATAAACTCGAGGAAACCTTTGAAAATGCGGCCCATTAGGGGCTAGACCATCTTGAACTTTGACTGCTATTTTTTTAAAACATAGTTTTTGTAGTTAATGTTTTGGTTGTAACAGCTGGGAAACTTCGTACGTATAGAGAGAAAAGAAAGAAAATAAGGGTAAAATTAATAGAGATGTAGAACTAATCTGGAACCAGGTCAAGGAACGATACTGCCTCGACTGTGTGGGTCCATAGATCTAGAGGAGTGAGGACAATGGATGGTGTCATGCGGACCAAGTCCACATTTCGGGCATTCGTCCATAACATCCAGGTTAATACGCCATAAGTTGCTGTTGAGAAGCCTGCATTTTCCGGATCGCAGCTGGGACAGGGAAGTCCTGGCGGATCGAAGGAGGGCTTTCTCTGCAGGGTCTCTGTTGCCAAGAAGTTGGCGGGCTGAAGGGAGTTCACTTCTTAGGTTTCCTGGACATATCCTGTAGGGTTTTGGTGCGTTACGATGTGGCATCCAATCAGAAATTGTTGTGTGAGAAGTATGTTTGTCGTTTCGCTATCGTATGTTTGATTTAATTGAATTCAGATATATCTATCAGAGCTTCGATTGTTGTGCCACCAACAAGCGATGCTGTGCAGAATTTAATAATGCAAAAACATGTGATCAAGCAGGAGATAGATGCATCTTTGGCCATTAGTTGGACTCACATACACTCAATATTACAGGAACATTTGTCCGTTAGGAAGACTTGTTCGAGTTGGATACTAAATAAACAGCAGCGGTGCTTAAACAGTTGACGAGGCTTGCATCTATGCACATGAGCCCGTAGGACGATCAGTTTTACTATCAACTATTTTTCTGCCAGAATTTTTTGAGGAAGCGAGGAAAACAAACTACCGCGGACGGATCATACTTAACCACGATGATGCGAGGTCGCACACCTCGGCTCAAGCAACAGAGTTTTTAGAAACTCACAACGTGGAATTAAAGGGTCATTTGTCGTACAGTCCTGACAAGCCATCTTTTGTAAAACGTTGGTTGTTTCCCTTCTAATTCTAAGACTCAGCAATAATGCAAATTATATGATTTGAAACTGCTGTAGGAACGATTGGTCTGAAAATAGTTTTTGTGTGAACTACGATTTTAATTTTAATGTTAGCATGTTTTCAATTTGGAGGAAACAATCGAATTCTTTATGATTCTTAGTTTACTCAATCAATAAAGTGAGTATTTTCCATCGAAAAGTTCCAATGGAACAAGTCACGATTGTGATACAGTTTGAATTAACGCTATAATGCAAATGCTTATAAAGGAAACGCAAACCGAATCAGTGTTCTTCGAAAACGCTGAGCCGAACCAAAAACCACAAAAAACAAGTACGAAACGCCCACTGAAACGGGCGCTACGCGATTCGACGATTAAAGTGTGATTTTTATACCATTTACTTTTTAAGTGTAAGTTTTTTGGCAACGCCAAAATTGCTCACAAACGAATAGCGCTTGCAAATCTTTGAATTTTATTATTAAAAATGGGCCTTAGAAAAGTTTAATGAAGATCCACATTTTTATCGAAAAATTGTCTTCAGCGACGGGTACGTCACTCAATGGGTACGTCAACAAACATAATTGCCGAACTCGGCCTGAAGATCAGCCAGAGGCAGATCAGGAGCTGCCAATGCACCCTGAAAAATGCACTGTTTGGTGAGGTTTTTGGGCCGGCGGCATCATTGGACTTACTTAGTTTGCATGTGGTTTCGACAAGACTGTACCACATGCCACACGGCACGCGAAACCATGGACCAATTGAGAGGCGAGTTTGGTAAGAAATAATCTCACGTTTTGGAACAGTTCATTGGCCGCCAAGATCATGTGATTTGAGCCCACTAGACAATTTTTTGAAGGGCTTTGTTAAGTCTCTCTTAAACAGGGACAAGAATGAAATAAAAATTTCATTCACTACTGCAAATTTTCTGTTTCTGTGTCATATTTAGAGGTTGATTCCAGATGGTATTCCAGATGTTATATGATTCAATATTCTTGTTTTATTACAATACCAATAGTGAAGAAGACGAATGTTGTTAAAGAAGTTTTTTGTTGGATGCTGATTACTAAAAAGTCTACAAACCATCTATCTTCTAAACTGTTGGAGAAGGGCGTTTGAGACATTGAAAATAAATTTGATTTGTCTGCAAGTATAAGAAGTTAATGGCCTATACATGTCCAACCTCAAGCTCTCACCATCTCTGAGATCTTTTTTTTGGTTCATACGGACAGACGGACATGGCTATGTATATCGACTCGGCTGTTGATGCTGATCAAGAATATATATACTTATATGGTCGGCGATGATTCCCTCTGACCGTGACATACATTTGCATTTTGTATTTTGTGTTCCTTTGGTACAGAGTATAAAAATAAGTTATTTGTAAATTTTGGTACTTGTATTATGCATTCCTGCAAGAAGAGCATTTTTATACCCTTGCAAAGGGTATTATAATATTGCCCAGAAGTTTGCAACGTAAGAAATATTAATTTCCCACCCCATAAACTATTTATATTCTTGATCAGGGCGAAGAGCTGAGTCGATTGAGCTTTGTCCTTCCGTCTGTCCGTCTGTTTGTTTCTACGCAAACTAGTCTCAATTTTAAAACTATCGAGCTGAAAATTTACACAGAGTCTTCCGACCGGATCGACCATATCTTATAGCTGCCATAGGAACCATCGGTCTGAAAATGGGTCTTAGTGAGAAAACCTTTTTAGTTTTCAATGTTAGCGTCCTTAACGAGCACTTGCAAGCGTATAAAAACTTCGGCGCAGACGAAGTTAGCCTTCTCGTTTTGGTTGAAATAGGTCGCCGGTCGAATCTTAACATTGTAGGCGACATATAGTGCTTATTGATTCTTGGTGATCCAGATTTTACGCAACCATCAAGAGTGATCAAGTATCACGCATAGTCTGAGTCTTTCTCTTCAGACAGGTTGGGCCAATTACAATTGAGATGTTCCAGTATTTCCATGACCTCTACTATTTTTCTCTGTCCTCTTAATCTACATGTCATGTCTTCTCTTTGGATTTTGCAGATGGAATTGCTTGAGCCTGTTACATATTTTGCGGCAATCAGGAAATCAAACCACAACCCGAGCCGAAAACGCATACCGAAAAGCACAGATTAAAACTCAGAACCAAAATAGGAACTGGAACATATGTTTTGCCTTTTTTTTAGAATCGGTACTTGAGAACCGATATTTTTGGAACCAAAAAGACCGAAAAGAAAGGAAACCTCATATTTTTTGTGTATTTTCATTTTGAGCTATGTTGTTTCGATTGGTAACCAGCAGGACGGTGAACTAGTAAAATTTTGGTGAAAATGCTCGCAGATTTGTTTATAATAGTTGGTGTTCTTTCGTCGCTGCTATGGGTGGCAACTGCAGAATGCGTTGTAGTTGCTCCCATAGCCCAAAAATAAAAAAATTAAACAAAATATTAAAGTCAAAATTAACCAGATTGTCCCCTAAAATTTACAAGTTTTTTAATGCCTAACCGGGTTTCCTTTGAATCTACTACGGTACTTTCTAAAAATAGCATTGAAATTGTGAACCATGTTTATTTGGTAAGCGCAGTGCGAGCGCTGTAAAAGAGAAGCGCATTTTTAAGCAACCAAAGGTTTTTTAAGACTCTAAGTTAAAATAAATTTTAATGTATTTTGTAGCAGAGCTGTAATGTAATCATTACTTCCCATATTTAATTACTTTTCATCAGGGTTGTGCCCCTGACATTATTTTCTTTAATTATCAACACTAGGTTACAGCCAAAAAAACCCATTTCTACTGAAACTATTTTTAAGTGAAGTTTGGATTGGTGATCTCAAAAACCGATTTCAAAAATTTTTCATGGCAACGTTTTTTAAATATAAATTTTTTCTATTTTTTCGGTAGGTGCACTTACGTTTTATGCTCTCTTATATCAATTCATAATGGTCAGATGGAGTCAAGCAAGACATGAATCGAGAGGTAATTGAATGGTCAATAATCGTACTGAACACTATTTTCAAATCGGTTAAATAGTTTGAATACAATAATAAAAAATATTTAAAAAAAAAACGATTTTTTGCTCGAAAACGCAATTAATTTCGTTTCCAAACGCCTAGGAGAAATATTTAAAAATTAAAAAAAAACTATTTTTATTTTTTCTACTTAAGAACCGCACTTCTGCGAAGAAAATGAGATATCAATTAACAAAATCTATAAATAAATACAAGAGCTGGGAGCAATTAAGTGCTGAAAAAAGTGTTATTTTTGAGATTTTTGAAAAACAGATTTTCATTTGCTTCGATTTTTGTTCTGTTCTGGAATTTTTTTTCTGATCTAGCTATTCGCCTACTTCTAATATTGATCAAATAACGAAGAAAATAGAAAAAAAATTTTCTAAACACTTAAAATTACTTAAATTTGACTGTTAGTTCCTTCACATAAAATAAATCCAGCTACAATATTTATACATAGATATTCTTCATCAATACCTTATTATCTTTGTAGAAGTGCGATTCTTAAGTCAACAGAATAAAAGTAAAACTTTTTTGATTTTTTTATATTTTTCCTAGGCGATTAAAAATGAAATTCCTTGCATTTTCGAGCAAAAAATCGATTTTTATACCCGTTACTTGTAGAGTAAAAGGGTATACTAAAGTCGTGCAAATGTATGTAACAGGCAGAAGTAATCAAATCCGACCATAAAAAGTACATATATATATTCTTGATCAGCATCAACAGCAGAGTCGATATAGCCATGTCCGTCTGTCTGTCTGTATGAACACCTAGATCTCAGGGACTAGAAGAGCTAAAGCAGATCTGCACGCAGATCAAGTTTATTACAAATTTTTGCCACACCCACTTCCGCCCCCACCATAAAAAAGGTTGAATAACTCCCACAATTTTTAAGATATCGATCAAAAATTCAAATTTAAAACTTACATTTATATTCGCATAAGCCCTGAAATTTTGATCAAGATCGGATAATAAATAACCGAGTTAAAAAATGTTTCATACTTTTCGGCTGTCCCACCTCAGGCACACGGGAAGGTTATTAAACATTTCCTTCCATGAGTAACGGGTATATCGAAGTCGGATAGAGCCGACTTTAACTTACGGTCTCGTTTTAAAATATTTTTGGTCATTGTATTCAAACTTCTAAACCGATTTGAAATCAATGTTCTACGTTATTATTGACCTTCATTCATATCTTGCTTGACACCATCTGACGATTATGAAGTGAGATATGGCATAAAATGTAAGTGCACCTACCGGAAAAATAAAAAAAATTCATATTTAAAAAATGTTGCCATGAAAAAATTTTTGAATTCGATTTTTGAGATCACCAATCCAAACTACACTTAAAAATAGTTTCAGTGGAAATGGGTCATTTAATTATTTTTTTTTGTAAGCTAGTGTAAATTTCTCAATTGGCACTGACACTAGAACATTGATATTGCAGTTTAAAGCTTTACCTCCTTCGTAACGTTTTTCTGTTGAATAAAGTTCGCGTATTAAAGTACAGTGTACCTTCTCTATTAAGTTGTTGGTTTAAAAGAATTTTTACATATTATCGTTACATATCGGTAGGTTCCGGGATACCGAAATAAAATCTGAGGTAGTAATACGTAACCGAATACCAAAGTAAAAAAGATCTTAATAAGAGAACCTTGCCTCTAAACACATAAGTTTCGATATGTACCAGAACAGAAACGATTCGGTTTGATTCCCTGACATTTTAGTTCGATATTCAGCATTTGTAACGATTTTTACATGTTGGAGGTTTAGAGCCTCTAGGACTGAACGGAAGAAGTCATAATTTTTGTGCGGGTTGCATCCCTGCTATAAAGTTTTCTTACAGTTTGATCTTTCCACACTGTAACATTACATTCAAGGCCGCATTTTTCCACTTTATTGTTGGAAACTAAGGACCTAAAAACTAATTTTACTTTTACTTGTAGCCTACTATAGCCTAATCTGGGGGAAACTTAAAATGATTTCTATAATGAAATATACAAGTATATAGCAGGATGATATTGGGAATTATAAAAAAAACAAAAATATTTGTGAAGCTCAAATCTATGTATAAGAAACTATTCACTATAAAAAGCCATTTAGAAGCGTAGATCTACAAGGCGAGGCGAATTGAAGCTCTATGGGTATAGGAGAAGTGATTGGACTTGGGACAGGCATGCATGGATAGAGCCATAGGTGGAATGAAATGGGGAGGGGGGGTTTACAAATAAATAAAAGCATTTTTTATTGACTTTTCATATACACTACCTTGCAAAGTTGTTAGTGAAGTAGGGTTGGAAGCGTCTATATCATACACACCTCTATGTGCGCATTCCTTTTTGAAGTTGAGACGGATGGGTGTGCCCGAGAGTGGCTTGTTATTGCGATTCTGTATCTTGAGGCCCACATTGAATGATGCCGTGCCCGAGCTGTTGCCAGTGCAGGGCAGGAATATGCTGAAATCTGGCTTGGAGTGATGCATAAAAAGTTGGCAAACGCTGATGCTGTTTAGGGCAAAGGGTGGCGGGACACTTACTTTTCGGCTCCTGCGGAATGCGTCCGCTTTTCCGGATCGATAGAGTTGGTGCTTTCAGTATGGTGTCGTCCATTGTTTGCAGACGATCGAAATCATAGAAATATTTGCGTCGTCCCGCCTTCCATGTGAAGTTCACATAGTTGACCTCCGATGGTATCACCAGATAGTTGTAGAATGTGGTGTCCCTTAGGTCATTGGTAACGCGACTATTGTGAATGGCATAGATGCGATCTGAGTAGCCCTGCGGAAAGTAGAGAGCTAGCGGGGAGTGAGTACTGAAATCACGTCTTGGCGATTTCCTGCCTACTTACCGCTTAGCGTTTTGAGCTGCTGCTCATTCAGCCACAACGAGACGCCGTTCTCCTCGAGGCGGTTTTGTCGCTGGTTACCATTGCCATTGTTGCCCTGTTGTTTCTTGCGCTGACGTCGTGATATGTTGTTCTCTGTCAAGCCATCGATGCCATCGCTGGCATTGCTGTGATTCTCCTCCGAGCTGGATGAGTCAGTACGCCTGTTGTTGTTGCGGTTGTGATGCTGCTGCTGCCGGCATTCGTGCTGGTCTATGCAGAGCAGGGTCTGCACAATTAGCACCAGATAGAACCACTTGACCAGGCGGCAACCAAAGCTCTGATTACGGTGATGATGCGGCTGCTGCTGTGTCATATTTCCTAAAGCAAACAAACAAATTAAAAGCGAAATCGGATTTAATTCCAGCAGGAATGGGTGGGCGATAGTCAGATGAATCGACATTAATCAATGATATTTGATTGAAAAGAGATCGAAATATATTCAAGGTCTGCATTTGTGTCACTGTTTTGTTTGCTTATTTTACCCAGCTGGCTGTTTACGTTTCCTCATTCCTGCTTCCTACCCCGCAGGGCAAATATTGAACAATTCCTCCAAAGGCACTCTTGAAGTAGAAACCCCGATATTTGATCCGCTTGTTTACACGACTCTTCAAGCGATCTTCCATTTGCGCAGTTTACGGTTTCGCATTTTTGCATGCCTGAGATTAGTTAAGCACCAATCATTGATCAATGATCATTTCAGGTGATGCGAAGCGATCCAAATAGCGATCAATATGAAAAAGAAAATTTAACTTAAAAACGGAGTTAAATTCATTATGAATGCACTTTTTCAAATTTGCATAACCCACATCCCCGAAAAAACAAACAATTTTTTGATAGTCGGTTTAATCAGTAAAATTAATAATTTTCTATTTATCATGAAATAACAAGGGGACTAGAAAAGAAGCCTTCAACCAAAATGAACCGTTTCAAGCCAAGCACAAGTACCGATACTTAATCAATACATACTTAGTATTTTTTTAAAAACCGTTTACTGTTATATTTGGAACCAAAAAACCCGGAACGATACCGATATGGTAATACCGGTACTGTTTAGGTAGTAAAAATGCTAACTAAGGCTCGACCGAAGTTTATATACCCTTGCAGCTTGAAGGAGCCACTACTTTGAGCATTTGCGTCCCAGTTTGTTATATGGCAGCTATACGATGTGTTCATCTGATTTTGACCGAACTCCCCAAATTTGTGTGGAAACTGATAATATTCACAACTGGAAAGCTTAAAGACGCTACCATTAAAAACAAAAAAGTTTTTCTCACTAGAACTACTTTTTCGACCGATAGTTCCTATGGCAGCTATATGCTAAAGTCATCCGATTTGGATCAAACTTGGCAAAATTATATGGTAGCATATAATATTAATTAGTTACAAGTTTGAGAGCAATAGCATTGAAACCAAAAAGTTTTTCCTATAAGGACTTTTTTTGAAAACTATATTTTGTATGGATGGAGACCGATTTTCATCAAACTTGGTGGACGCAGGCAGCGCGCTGCCTCGTGTGCATAGGACTCTGCCGCGGCCGACTGCACAAAATCACACGTACGCTATAAGCATCGAAAGCTATTTATAGAACACGAATGCGGCGCACGCAAATTGTGCTTGTATGCGTGTGAAAAGTGTGACGATATGTGTGCATGCCCATCTCTGTTTTAAACTGACGGAGGACATAGCATAGAAACAGACGGACGGACAGACGGACATGGCTATATCAACTCAGCTCGTCATGCTGATCCAGTATATATATACTATGTGTGGTCGGAGACGCTTCCTTCTCTGCGTTACAAACATCTGGACAATTTTAATATACCCTCTACAAGGGTATAAAAATCTGGTGGGTAAAATTAACTACGCTGGCAGTAACTTTTTTCAATTTTGTTATGCATGTGATTTTGTTGTTGTTTGTTAACTGTGCTAACTGTTAAATCTACCGACGAAATTGTAAGTTTCACGTATTTATTTTAGCACTTATTTTGTTGTTGCATTTAACAACTGTAATCATAGTTAACTTAACTACAAATATTTTTGCACTTATTGTGTGGTTTTAATAAGTTACTTCAGTTACTTTACCATAGAGAAATATAGTAGCTCTGACGTGATTTTTTCATCTCATACTTTGTTTTTGCAGCAATTAGCTGCACCCACAGTAAATTTAAACGAAAAAGTGGTATAAACTTTTTGAATAAATTTTGTTTTGTTTGTTTGTTTTGTTTTGTACCGACAGTAAATCTAACAGCGAAAATTTTTGATTTAGCAAATTTCAGTTTGGCGCTTATATTTACATTAAACTTGAACGGAATTTGAACTTGAGAATTAAAAGTGGTCTCATTTATGCTATATTCAAGAAATGTTTCGTGCATGTGTTTAGGCAGATTCAATACCAGTTATATCTTAGACGCGTTGCTTTTGATGCATGCCGTGGCGCAACGGGTAAAATATCGTTCAAATCGTGTTCAGTCCAAGGGTCCCGAGTTCGAATCTCCCCAGAGTAAGTAAAACTTTTAAAAATTAAATTAAAGTTTGTTTAATTCGTTTTTTTTCCAGAACCAAAGTCGGTGGGAGAGGGCAGATTTGTTTTGGTAGATTCAATCAATACAAGTGATATCTTAGGCGCGTTGCTATTAAAACCCTTTGTGGCGTAGCGTGTGAAGACGTCATTAAAATCGTCTTCATTCCAAGAGTGCCGAGTTCGACTCCCCCCAGAGTAAATAAATAAATAAAATAAAAAATAAAAAAGTTTAATTCGTTGTTTTTAAAAACCAAAATTGGTGGGAGAGGGGGTGCTTTGGGATGATGATGAGCTCAAGTAATATGATAACTTGACAGCTTAAATAGTAACCCTCCAATTCTACAGTTGAGTAAACTACTAAATACTATATGTATAGTAAAATTACTGTGTACATTGTGGCCGAGTTTAAGGACGCTAACATTGAAAAAAAAAAGTTTCTCTCACCAAGACTCATTTTCCGACCGATCGGTCCTATGGCAACTGTAAGATATAGTTATCCGATTTTGACAAAAATTTGCAAATTTGTGCAAGAACATGTCGACCCCTGTGCACGAAAACATCGTATGTGCCATTTTTACGAAATTGACCTTTTGATGCAAACTAGTTATAAATCTACTAACCCATCATCTTGTAAAATTATATAGCGATAATCGATAAGTCAAAGTTACATCTGGCTAGCTCGAGGTCTATGGTTGAGTATAATCGATAAGGTTACGGAGATACAACGCAATGAATTTTATCGTATGTGCCAATGTTGAGTTTCTTTCTTGTGGCCGAAATGATCGACTGCATCGAAATGGGGCATAAAGATTTTCAAAACTGGAAGTCATTACTTCCCAGTAAAATTAAATTGAACATAAATTCGCTGCTTATCGCCAAATTTCAGAAAAATTCGGGTTCAATTGAATTATAATTATAATTATAAGATCAAATCATTATATCATAATACTTTACGTATTTCGACCAAAAAATATATTGACTTACAAAATCTTTGTTTAAAAAATAGTATTCCACCAAAATATCCTAATGAATATTTAAATCTGCAACATTCGTCACATATTTTGACCCTTTTTAGTCGCGATTTGTGGGTAACCGATTTTGTCGTTTTGACTCTCTTTGATTTTATAGTAAAGTGCTACTCCTTAACTTTAAAATAAACTATCCCAAACATTTCTGCGATTTTTTTCAATGAAGGTATACCATTTTCAGAAATTGTAGACGTTTTTACAAAAATCGAATATTTTGTTGCTACCCCAAAGTATGCAATGGGTGTTGTTAAAAATATTTATTGAAATTCTATACAAATTACTAGCCTGTGGTACTGTTTTTCCAAGGCATAGCTTTGGTTAATTTATTATTTGTATTCAGAATGGTATATCTTCGCTAAAAATAATCGTACAATTCTTTGGGATAGTTTATTTTAAAATCATCAAGAATCACCACTTACCCTTCAATATACTGGACCTTGTTGCCTAGTGTTATTTAAATAATTTGTTTATCTTTCCAAATGGCACAACTAATAAACGAAGTTCAGTTTTATCTTTGGGGTTTTGGCGTTTTTGAGCTCTGTGAAATAAAAAAAGTGGGTTTTGAATTTAACCTTCAATAAAATTTATTAGCGTTACGAGTGGCCTCTGTTCGACAATTGGGAATATTTTCTCATACTTATTTGGTGACATTTGCGCCATGGTAACGTCAAAGGATTTGGCTGAGAATTTTACAGAAATAGTCTAAAACAAGAGGGCCCCAAAAAATGGTGCAAACTAGTTGCGTTGTTATAGTCGATTAAATGAAGTTTTGAGTACATAAAGCAAAAATCGCTTTTACTCTAACTTTGCTCAGAAAGCATGAACATACACAGTAACCCGTGAGGTTGCTACTGGACTTCATTCGATCATGTTGCCACTTTTTAGGAGGCAAGGCAATATATAAAAAATAAAAAAACCAAAAATAATTGAAGTGTCCCCGTTTCGTCCCCAAGCCCAGACCCAGACACCAAACAGTCTCACCTCCGTTCTGTGTCTTCCGACTGAGAGAGCAGGTACAAAGTCGTTAGCACTTTGCATGGTGTGAAGTTACCCCAGTCAACCCAAGACGGTCCAGACATTTAACATAATGAAAAACCAGGCGAACAAGTGATCGGATCGTCGACTCGTCGTCTGCTCATCACGTCTGCACACTTGTATGAATGAGCGAACGTGCAAGCCAGTCGACGGGGGAAGGGGGCTGCGACGAGATGATGTCCAAGAAAACAAGTTAAGGCGTCTTAATAAGATCAAACATGGTGATTATGAGGAATTACTTGGAGATAATGACATGTGACTTTAACTTAAACAGCCGCAGACGAAGGGGCCAAGGAGCCATATGGTCGAAATGCGATGCGATGCGTCGCTATGTCACAGCAATTAAGGCAAGTCCGAGAGATAAATCCCCAAAATTCTTACTTTACTGGACCTTGGAATCGCTACTGCTCTGTGTCTAATTGGACTTGCCATTCCCTATTTTAATTAGTCATTTTGCAGATTTGGTTGCATTCCCATGAAATGCACTGAACGAGTGTGCCCACAGCTTTTGATTGTGCACTTCTGAGAATCTGACGAGTTAATGAATTGACGGAAGTGGACTTCCAATCTAAATGAAACTACGCAATAATCTCGTTTTTAAGTTTGTAAAAATTAATCAATTCATTTGTTTTGATTTTTATTCAAAATAAAAATAATTATATTTGTATGAATTAATGCTCGTTGGAGAATGATAAGAGCTTCGAGCACATGAGTTTAGATGTTGTGTGTGTACGTACGGAGGCGTTGCTAGACCCCGGACCTTGTGAATGGGAATGGTCATGTGCTGACTAGACTAATCAAATTTCTAAATTTGTTTAGACCACATTGATTGTGAACTAATTCTGGGAAAAGCGGAAGAAATTCTTCAAGAGCATATCAGCGAACCACGAACTTGTGGTTTGCTGAATATGTAGTCTAAGAGCTCTTGAATATATCTGAACCTTCTTAGGGCATGTAGTTTTAAACTAATTTTAAGATTAATCATCAGGGATTTGATTTTGACCTTAAAACCCTGACTTTGTACCGGTACAAGTATGTATGCATATTTTTTTGGAAACTTTGTGGAACACTTCACTTCGTCGGCGTTTTTAGACAGACTTTCACTATATAGGGCCTTTTTTTTTATTAACATTTTAAACTGACAAATGCAGAGCATAAACATTTGATACCCGTATAGGGCTTGCTACTTTCATTTCTTAATAGCACTTTCAGATTTAAATAAATCCAACTGAAATTTTTACTCACTGAACAAATGTAAGTGTTCTATCATATCCTGTTAACATTTAATAATAATATTTAATGTTAATATAATATTTTTGTACATTTTTAAAATGCGATTTTTTTTTAACTTTGTCTTCACGGTTCAAGCTTTCCTTATTTGTTGCCTTGATAACACTAGTTAAGAGCCAAAAGGGCCAATTTACACTATGCAACCTATTTTTTAGTGTAGTTTGGATGCTAAACTAGAAAATCCCTTTCAAACATTTTTTTATGGGAACGTTTTCTAAATAAGAATTTTTAAATTTTTGTTCGGTAGGTACACTTACAATTTTTGACATGTGTATCTTAATTCAGAAACGGTTGATAAAGTCTAGAAAGATTTGAGTCAAAATGTTATTGAATCTCGTCAAACATTGTTTTCAAAACGGTTCAGTATTCTGAATACAACGAACGAACAGTATTTGAATAACATTGATTTTTTGCTCTTTCTATTTTAAACGCCTAGGAAAATTATTAAAATATACAAAACAATTTTCTTTAATTTTTTCTAATTATTGCAATAGCGAAGAAAAAAGGTATTGGTACCAAAAGGTACCAATATCAAAAAGTGGTATTGTTATGATTTTGTAGAAAAAATTTTTCATTTGCTTCGTTGATTAATTGATTAGCTTTTCTGACCTGGCTTTTCGCACACTTCTTATATTGACCAAAAGACGAAGACAAATACAAAATTATTTTTAGTAAACACATAAAATACTGCAAATGCACTGATAATTCCTCCACTCAATTTGGCCTAGCTACGGTATTTATCCATAGATTATTTTTACCCATGCCTTCTTTTTTTCGTAGAAGTGCTATTATTAAGTAGAAAAAATATAAATAGTTTTTTTTTTATATTTTTAAATGTATATTTAAGAACTGTTCCATAAAACAAACATTGAAGTCAACTTTCGTGTAGTAGAAATGGGTCACTTAATTTTTGTATTTTTGTAAACTAGTGCCAAATAGGCCTCATCTATTTATCAATAGGACAAAGTTTCCAATGCAATTATTTGTTTTGCTTTGCTTCACACGTCTGTTGAGAGAATAGCACGAAAAGAGAGAGAGCACATAACAAGCGATCAACTCTCGGTGTGCGCATTAAATAGCGTGAATTAAATGACCTAAAACATTATAAAACTATTGTTTAATAGCTCAAATCAAAATGAATATTAAAAACATTGGCCGTGTTTATCAGCACAAATCGATGACAAAAAATCGATGGATCTAGTTCGATTGTTGTGCTTAACGAATGTGATGTGCAATCATGATTGCCAGTTTTTGTGATTGTGATGGATGAAAAAATAAGAAAAATTCCAGCTGTCATATAAAATTAAAACGATAACTTTCGCGGATACTATTTTTTTTTACTAAAAGTTCCATAAAAACCGTTCAGCATAAGCCTTTTTTTTATGGATGATGTTTGATGTACAATTTTTTATGTTTGATGTATGCTGGTGAACAAGGCCATTATGTTTTTAAAATTTTTATTAAATTGCATGCTATATGTGTTTATAATAATAAAATGTTCTTCCAGTGTAATTTCCGGGTTCAACAGCATAAAACATTAATTTTCAATAAAGGTTAAAGTTGTGTCACCCCCGGGTCCCCCCATTGAAACTTTTTTTTAGAACATAAATCAATACTTAAAGATTCTTAGCTGTTAAAATCAGATGCACGTTTTTGCCCGTTTTTGTGTAATCGTTCATACAAGATCTCCACCTAGTTCAATTTCAATCGTTTTTATTATGTGCAAATATAAATTTTTCGGTTGTTCTCTTGTTGCTCATTTTCGATCTGCTTGTCCCGTTGTCTTCCGTGTGCTTTGCTTTTTAATTTTTTCCTGAATTTTTCAACATAATAATTTAATCATTTGTACAAAATCTTTCTATAGGAACATCTTATCAGTGTGAGCTTTCTCGGCACTATTTATATATTTTTGATATTTAGTGGTCTGGAAACAGCTCAAATGTTGAAAAATTTCGGAACGCTTTCGATTTAATTAAATCTCATATCGAAAGTCACGGCTGCACATTAATCACTTTGAAGCAGGAACTTTACTAAAATATAGCATTAAAATTTTTTTTCAATTTTGGAAAAAATGTTGCCGCATAAAAGAAAAAGTTAGTCAAAAATACTCGTATTGGTTTGCCACAAATGACAACATTTCCTTCAGTTTGCAAGTATCAGGATCAATTCAAAATCGGATACTCTAGGCCGTCTCTGATTTTGAATTGATCCTGATATTAAAAAAATTAAATTTTATGATGTAGACGGGTAGGAAAGGGAGATACGCGTTGTCAACGGTAACTATTTCATATATTAAATTTTATGATATAGCTATATAACAAATTTCAAGTCGGTATCTCTACTGGAAGTATTTTGGGCCACCTTCTCAATAAATGACCGTCTACTTGGTTGCCCGACTTATCGATAAATTTCCAAAGGTGTTTCTACTCCGTTCAGCCTCCACCTCCACGTCCGCAGCAGCTGATCTGGTCTGTTTGTTTACATTTGCGCATCAATCGAAATGAATTTAGGTGACATTATATTACTAATAGTAATTAAATAACAACAATTGCGCTTAATAAATTTGTACAAAAATGTTCTGGATATGATAACTGGCCGTTTTTTTGCGCATAACTTGAGTATCGTTCATCCGATCTTTATAATATAAATAATCTTGATTACTTAATATCTCTAGAAGGCACAAACCTTCTATCTACAAAACTGTGGGAGAAATAATGTTTTTTCTTAATTGCGGGGGCGGGAGGGGGCGTGGCCAAAATAAAAAATAAACTTGTTTAAGCTGCGTTGGAGACAAAAAAGTTTTTCAAACTAAAACTACTTTTTCGACCGATAGTTCCTATGGCAGCTACATATATGCTATAGTCATCCGATCCGTCCGACAAATGTGCAGCGTATTTGTACCAAAAAGCTAGCTATTAAACTGACGAAGGAGATAGCATAGTAACAGGCGGACGGACAGACGGACATGGCTATATCAACTCAGCTCGTCATGCTGATCAAGAATGTATATACTTTATGTGGGCTGAGATGCTTCCTTCTATGCGTTTCAAACATCTGGACAATTTTAATATACCCTCTACCAGGGTATACAAAATAATGGATTCATTTTCCTACCTAATATAACTATGTACAATGAGAAGCTCAGCTTGGCCTTTTAGGCTTTTAAGCTAAATACTTTTATTCAGGGCCTAATAACGGAACCGTTAACCAAAATAAACCGTTTCAAATCAAGTACCGGAATCGGAACCGGAACCGATACACATTTTTTTTTTGAGAACCGAATGCCGCTTACCGTTATTATTGGAACCGATAGCACCGGAACGAAACCGAATCGTTGGTACCGGTACAGTTTGGTTTTTTTTTTACCTTTGCAGAGCGCAGATGATATTGCAGGAAAAGGAACTTGGTGATAGAAACACATCAATTATGTCAACAAATAAGCGAATGGATTCCATTAAGACTTTTCTCGCACTTAAACGTGTTCGAAACCATGAAAACATTCTTAACTGGTAGTCAGAATCCTCCACAAAGTTCCCAGAATTGTATGAGATTTCAAAAGTCGTGCTTTCTGTTCCAGCTATGCAGGTTAGCGTGGAACCTTTTCTCTGGTTCATTTTCTTTATAATGAATCCGCTATGAAGTTGTATGGTCTCAACCACATTGAATGCAATTACAAGAATGCTATATAGTTAGTGGACATTACAAATTCGAAGTTAAATTTGAAAACTAATAATATATCTACGTTCTTACATGTTAAATACGTAAAAAATCCGAAATATGATATAATTTTACTTTTAAGGTGAAACCATTCACTTGGTGTTGAATTTTCAGTCGGTTTATTACACAGGAATAAAATGATTTAGATTTATCTCAGAATCTAATATATCCAATATTAAAAATAAGCAATACTTTTACCGGTACATACCGGTATACCGCAATTAAAATCCGAGTACCGTATCGAAAGCGAAAACCGAAATTAATTGAAAACCGAAATAGAACCTTTAACCGAAACATTCATTTCGGTACGTATCGGAACCGGTACCGGAACCGAAATTCGTTTCGGGATTAAGCCCTGCTTTTAACACGACACAAATCATATGGGTATTGAGCGATTTAGCATCTTGTAATAGTTTATTGTTTGTATTTAGTCCTTTAAGTCAGAGATGAATGCACTCACAGCTTTAAAAATGTTTCTTAAATCAACAATTATATAAAAAAGAACAAGGAGAGGAAACAAAAATCTCTTAACGGTTATTTTTATGCCCTTGCAAAGGGTATAATAATTTTGCCAAAAGTGTGCAACACATAGAAATATTAATTTCCGATCCCATAAGCTATGTACATTCTTGATCAGGTTGACGAGCTGAGTCGATAAGACGCCTATTTTGTGTTTAAGTTCCCGAGGTATTGAGTTCGAATCCTAAGTAAATAAAAAAACTTGAAGTTTTACGTTTTTCAGAGATAAGACTTTGCAAATTATTGCATTTTATTATTTTATGTTATTAATTATTAATTTAGAGCGATATCTGTGGAAAGTACGACTGAAAGGACCAATAACATAACTTAATCCAAATCTCTTCCTAATTGTTTAGATCAGGATTTATTCGCAATTGGTGACCCCAACGTGTTGTGCGAATTCTCTACGTTTTTTATTTGGTTTTCGTTCCGAAGTAAGATTCCCAGACAGAATGAAGTTATGAAACATTGTCGTTTGTCCACTTGTCCAGTTGTCACCGACAATATAATTGCTCTCGGACAACGCAGACAGCCAGAAAAAGGGACAGATTAACATTTTAGCGTGAAACCAACAACAGCATCAACACCAGCACCAGATGAAGAAGCAGCAACAACAACAATTTGTTAGCTCTTTACGATTATTGCCTTTCTCACACCTTATTACCAAGAAAATAAAGAAGCAGCAACAACAAATAGGCGACGATGAAATGTGAAAAAAGAGAACAAGAAGCTGCCTCTTGGTCAGTGCCCAGTGCATTGGGGATGGGGCATGGTGAGAGGAAATCGCACACTCATACGACGACAACATCGACGACGACGTCCAGGCACTCGAACTCTAAACAATAAATGTACATTTGTATGTATGTATGTGTGGAGTGGGCACCTTTGCAGACCAAACATTCAGACCTGAATCAAGTCGAGGGGCAGACAAACAGAGAAACAAAAATAAAACGATCATAAACAATCTATACAAAAAAAAAATTAAAACAAAAAATAAAATAACAACAAACAAATTGTTGGCAACAGGCAAACAAGTTGCTTCTGAAGAGGATACAAGATCGCAAAATGCTGATTAAGTGATTTAAATGACGACCGCTAAACTTGCTCTGACAGTGTTCCACCCAACTGCAAATAACCCAGCAAATAATCAGAATTAGTGAAGATAAACGACCTTTCAATGCCCTTAAGACAAGAATTCACTTTCCATTTCACACCGAGCTCAGCAATGTGCTTATTTAAATATACCACTGTGTCCAATCCGCGAAGCATATAGTAACCTTCCGCTATTGTCTTCAGAGCTCGCTGCAATTTACTTTGAATTTCTATATTCATCTTTGGCCCGATATTTTTTTCACAACCGCTTAACGGTCTCGGCGGCTGTCCGCCAGTCGTTTTTTATTCGTGTGAGCTGGCACCAGTTGTGCACACCAAGCTTGGCCATGTCATGCCGCTCCTGGTCTTCCCATCTCAGTTTCGGTCGTCCCTTCCTGACTTTTTTTCCCAAAGTCTTTCATCTTCCGATCGTATAACTGTTTGACTGGTTAGGTTGCCCTAAATTTTTATTTTTTAGAAAATATTTTTCTAAAATTTTGGGTGAATCGCCTTAGAATGGATTTTACAGAAGAATTTCTAATTTTTAGGTGAACTTGGGGCTTTATATGGTGGGTTGTTTTTTGAGTGTACTTCTCAACATCATCACGTACTTGACAGGGCTTCAAAGAACTTTGAACTTATTGTTATGCGAAAGCGGTTTTATAATCAACTTAAAGATGGTGGGTGATGGTTTGTGTCTCATGTGTTTTCTCTAGGATTTGTGAATATCTGGTCTGTGGTGGATCTACCAGGTCTAAAGCCATACTGGGCACAAAGTCCGCTCAGTGTGCTAATAAGCAGCTTTAGACGTGAACAAATAATGCACGACAGAACCTTATATGCAATGGCCAGGAGACTGATCCCACGGAAGTTGGCGCAGACTGCAAGGTCCCCCTTTTTAAAATTGGGCAAAATTCACGTAAACTCCAATCTTCGTGATGCTCACGTTGGACCATATTTGGCATAGGAGTTGGTGCATGCACCAGCCTCCTGTCTTGAACAATTTAGTGGGTAGCTTATCAGCGCCAGCTGATTTGATATTCTTTAGCCTGCTTATGGCTAATCAAACTTCCCTGATGGACCAGTGGGTCTATCTCTATATTGTCCATTGGTGACATCGCTACTTCTCTAGAGGCGGCATTGTGTTTGTCCTCGCATCCCAGCAGGTTGAAAAAACAGCTTCTCCGTTTATCTAGTACTTGCATTGTGCATCTCTAGAATCAACTCAAGACCGGATCCTAATTAGAGTTAACCGGTTCAAAAGTGGTTCAGAGCCAAATCTGAGAAATTATTTGAGCAATGAACTAGACATTTTTCTGTATGTTGGAAGTATGGAGTTTGATACTTTCCAAAGTCAAGTCCGGTTCTGAACAAATTTGCTCAAATCTTATACCGATTATCAGTCACTGTAAGCTTAAATATAAACGGTTTCATAAAAAACATATCCACACAATGCAAACGACCCGAATGTTGCCGGCTATACAGCTAGTATATTTAAATAAAAAAATAGAGGAAAGCTAACTTCGGCTCGACCGAAGATTAAATAAAAATCAGTCCAGGTCTTGCTGGGATCTTTTGACAAAATTCACGCATTCAAAAGGTCTTCTTCGTATGTATGCATCGGTGTGTAATGCTTGGCTAAGAATATGAATGTATGCGATAAACTATATGCGCTCTCTCGTTCTCTCTCACACCGACTCTCTCTCTGCTTATGCTTAGTGTTGTAGCGCACGCAACCTTTTGAAAAGAACATTTTACATTTGGGTCTGGCTGTTGGTGCGGGAGGTTATGGGTTCGATCCCGCCTCGGACCATCTAATAGAAAAAGTTTTTTCTTTCTTTAGAAAAAAGCTTTTATACACCCGATCACCTTCACCAGCTACTGGCGCCAGCTGTGAAGTAACTAGCCCATGAAAAAGCAAAAATTCTCTAACTATTGCCGTTCGGATTCGGCGTTAAACTGTAGGTCCCTTTCTCTTGTGCGAAAAATTATAAGCACACACGCCAAGAGATTGAGAGAAGCTTGGCCCTGGCCCTCCTGGATGTGCTGTTTGAGCCAATTTTACTTTTACTTATTTAAATTTTTGGAATAATGAAAAAGCAACAACGTTATGGAGATTATAGCCATGGCCGTCTTTTCGTATGAACAAACAGATCTTAGAGATGGTGAGAGCTAGAGACCCCGAACTTGGACTCTTAGGCTCCTTATACATACATATACGATTGTGCTGGAAAATAAAGATTGTTTTCAATTTCTGCGCATCCTTCGGCCTCCCACGGCCAAAAATTTAAATATTTTCATATTATTTCTTATTAATATATTTAAAAGTATTCCAGTTACGCGAGCATCGCTCAATAATTCGCTCCCGCGACAATTCATACCGTTCTCTCTGTGAAATATTTTTTATGTCTGGTTGAAAGCGAGGGTAAGAACTAAGAGCAGCACACTGCAATTTGCAAAGCCAATAGCTTAATTCAATTGGAAAAAATACAAAATGTATCCTTATTGAAATACGAAGGCAGATTGATTATTTTACTACAGTTGCGCTGATGCATATTATACGTAGTCAATTCTGACTTACAAACCCATTTTGAAAAATTTCAAATGAAGCCACAAGAAATAGTCACTAAACAAAAAAATTAAGATTTTTTGGAAAAAATACACATGGTTCAACGTTTGTGAACGTCTAAAGCTGCTTATTAGCAGACTGATTGAACCTTATTAGTGTGACTTTAGGCCTGGTAAATACACCACAGACCAGATATTCACATTACGACAAATCCTGGAGAAGACCTTTGAGAAAGATATCAAAGCATAACGTCTATTTGTTGATTATAAAGCCGCCTTCGACACACCGATAAGGTGAAGGTTCTTTGAAGCCCTGTCTACCTTTGGTATACCAGCAAAAAATGTTCGACTTTGCATGATGACGTTTAGAAGCACGCAAAGCTCACTCAAAATAGGAAAGAACCTCTCCGAACCATTTGATACCAAAAGAGGTTTTAGGCAGGGTGATAGCTTATCGTGTGACTTCTCTAATCTGCTGATGGAGTTTATACTGCGCCAGTGCCCAAATGCCAACAGATCGGGCACAATTCTTCGTAAAGATGTAATGCTACTCGCGTACGCCGATCATATTGACTTTATCGGCAAATACGAACGGGCGGTAAGCAGTGCGTTTTCAGAGATTGAGAAGCAGTCTAAACTGATGGGCTTATCGGTAAACGAGGACAAGACGAAATAACCAGTATCCACGCACAAAAAGTCTACGCGTCTTGAACAATCTGTTGCAATGGGAGAGTACAACTTTAAGGTTGTAAAGGATTTTGTCTACCTCGGATCAATGATAACCGGCGACAACAACATCGGCCTGGAAATCCGAAGAAAAATTACTTTTGCAAGCCGATGCTATTACGGGCTCAGTAGGGAGTTCACGACTAGAGCCTTCTCTCGAAGAACGAAAATAGCGCTATACAAGTCGCTCACCATCCCAGTCCTGCAATACGGCGCATAAGCATGGACATTAACCGCAGCGGATGAGGCGGCGTGCTCGAGCGAAAAATCCTTCGGAGGATTTATGGACCTTTAAAAGTTGGCGATGGATTCCGCATCCGAATGAATCTCAAACTGTAAGCGCTCTCTAGGGACACCAGTCTAGTCAAGCGCATAAAACAACAGCGGCTGCGCTGAATGCGACATGTTACCCGTATGGATGAAGAAGCTTCTGTAAAAAAGGAGTACATATTGAAGCCGGATGACTTTGGAGTAAAAGGCACGAGGGGACGACCAAAACTAAGAAGGGAAGACCAGGGAAGACATTGCCATCCTTGGTGTGAACAACAGGTGCCACCTCGCACGAAACAGAAGCGACTGGCGCTCATTTATAGCGGAGGCCGAGACCGTCAAGCGGTTGTGCTTCAACAGTATTTTTCCAATTAAAAAAACTGCGCGTACATTTCGACACAATTCGTGAGCGGGAAAACTTTTTTGTTTTCAAACTTAATAATTATAAATATTATATGCTTCCACATAGCTGCCATAGGAACGATCGGAACTATGTTTTCAATGGTAGCGTCTTTAAGCTTGCCAGTTATGAATATTTTCTGCTTCAGTACAATTTTAACGATTTGGATCAAATTCGGATGAATATATCAAATAACTGGGCACACGAAAGTGGCGCCATCTATTGGTGAGCTTGGGAAATCACTCAACTAACATTGTTCAAAGTTAAATTACAATTTTTCTACCTATATATACTTTATAGGGTCGGAAATGATTCCTTCTCCTTGTTACATACTTTTGCACAAACTTAATATACTCTGTGTACCTTTGGTACAGAGTATAAAAAATATTTTTATGGCAATTTTTAGATTGACAATTTTTCCGCAATTGTAGCTCTACTCGGTATATGATGAGGTATAATCTGATAAGTCTTCCTCTACGTCCTTACGTCTTTAATAACACTAATAATGTAAAAAATATGTAAAATGACAACCACATCATTTCAAAAGACACCTGATATTTCATATATATATTATATAAGCATTTAGAAAAAATTGATTTTATGAAAATTGGTAAGGAAAAATTACACTGTGACACATTTTTGAACTCAAAAAAGATGATCGCGTCGAGACCAACAACTTCGGAAAGGGTACGATGCCAGTATAAAAACCTTGTCTATGTTTGGTTTGATTAACTGCCGTTTTCGTTTTATTGCACTTTGCACTTTTTAGCTTCCGAGTAGGATTTACAAACTTTACAAATAAACTATTTTGAATTTTGCTTTTATATCTTCAGCAAAGTTGTTGCTCTTTGCACGTTAAAAACACTGACCTCGAGCCGGCTAAAAACCCCGCTGTCTAAAAAATGTTTAAAATGCAGGGCAGACTGAGTGGTCGGAATAATAGGTTGATTCATCAAATAATTTTTGGTGACACATGGTTTTTCGAAGCCTCACTCTCACACACACACACAATACATAGAAAGGCTCTGGAGGCCAACCCCACACACAAACGAAGATTCGCTTTCATTTCAACATTATTCGTATTTTGTTTAGTTTTAGCGAAACTCTTTGTAAGTTCCCTTTTAACTTTGCTCTGCAGCAGGTAGCAAATGACCGAAAATAACACTGCGACGCCGTCTTTTGCTGTAGTGTTGGGTAACATCACTGAACATGTTCACTTGTTCTTTTTTTAAGTGAATCAACTCCCTCAAATTGCTCACTTGTTCAGTTGTTCACTTCACCTTGTTCAATTGTTCTTGTTCACCAAGAAGATTCAATATTTTTTTTTGTTTTGCCGTCGGTATTTCAAAATGGTGGGTTTCTGTAGCACTGATCGTATTGTTTTTGTTGTTTCTGCATGGCGTTTGCTCATTGCTCATTTTGGCGTTGCGTGTGTGTGCTTAGCCACGCTCATTCAGCTCGTATGCTGTCGGTGTGTCGACGTCGCTGCCGCAGAGCAGCGTCGTTTACTCTCGCGACACTCTCCCGCTCTCTCTCTCGCGCTGTTAGCAACACCACTTGGTTCAAAATGTTGGCTGACACAGCAAGGCATAGAGAACAATTCGCAGAGCAAGCAATCAGAACAATTCACAGAGCAAGAGATACAGAACAGCTCGCAGAGCCAGAGATACAGCACTGCTCACAGAGAAAGACAGATAGAACAACTCACAGAGCAAAAGAGACAACAGCTCTAAGAACAACTCAAGAACAACTCAGAGCAAGATAGACTGAACAAGACTCGCTGAACAAAAATGAACAATTGAAGAAGAACATGTTTACTTGTTCAGTTTGAAGAACAACTCTATTTTGTTCACTTACAACCCAACACTAGTTTGCTGGACTTCAACTTTGCATTTTCAGCTTGCGTTTGAAACCCTTATAGGCTATTTCCACTGAGCAACATCCAACATCTTGAAGCAAAATGATTCTATACTACACGTTACTCATAAAACTTATGGACGAGAAACTTGGCATAAATTATTATAATTTTTTTTTTAATTTTAAGTCTGCAAGAAACCTACTTGAAAACGCCTCGCATGGAAGCTGGCATGAGAAACATATTGATGACATGCGACAAAATCATGATAGTGATTAAAGAGGAGTTTCCCCATTGATGACATGATGCAGATCTTTGCCCCTTTTGCGCAGAGGACCCAATTGACATTAATACAGAAACTCTGAGCAGCAGCTGCATCGATAATAGCCATGTACCAAAACGCTCAATATTTGATAACCAAGACGTGCTTGATAATTATTATGATTTTATTATTTATTATTTTTATGATTTATAAATTATAAATTAGCAAGATAGAGACTGAAGCAGTTAAATTCGCAAATGATGTCCCGAAACTCGCAAATGGGCTTCCTTTGGGAGAAGTA
Source organism: Lordiphosa magnipectinata (assembly GCA_037044535.1). Taxonomy (NCBI): domain Eukaryota; kingdom Metazoa; phylum Arthropoda; class Insecta; order Diptera; family Drosophilidae; genus Lordiphosa; species Lordiphosa magnipectinata. The sequence goes on from JBAMBO010002961.1 coordinate 29,553, forward strand.
CCAACCACAGCTGCCTTTCAATTACCATCATAAGATTTTTAAACCTGATATTGTTGAGCAAATGTTAAATTAATTTTATGACAGTTTTTTTTTTTTTATATATGTTATATATATAATTTTTGATACAATACATTTTTGATAACTTTGACTGACTGATGGAAGATGTGGCCAGTGTAAATATTCATTTCATATCATCCTCCAATTCCATTCGTTCCTCTTAAATGTGCTTAGTGTGCAGAGACTATTATACTTAGGCCGGCATCATTCTAATTTGGCTTAGTAATCTGCCGAGCGTCAATTAATTAATAGGTAAACGAAAATTGTTTTATGTAGTTTAATAGTTCATCATAAGTATTATTGCCTATTTGTTAATGGTTTTTGTGTTAAAATCAACCGCAACCGCTTTTCATATGCAAAGTAAAGCATGTTTCATTCTGAAAATAAAATGCGTGGAAGCAGCAAGCTTTTGATAGGGTGGGGAGATGAAAAAGTTGAATTGCCACATTTTGGCCCGAAAAAAGCAGAATATTTCGAATATTCAGGTAAGTACTCAATTTCACTTCCACGGCAACTTTTCGAAAGTGGAATTGTTTTATGTTCTCGCAACATCAAAACGAATAAGTTGTTCGTTTTGAAAAGTAATGCTTGTTGTTCAGTTGAATGAAAAGTAATTGCCAAATTACACACTCCTACAGTTGCTAAAGTTAATTTTTTTAAATTCTGTGATCCATTTAGAAATTGTTAGTGAAATTTGATTTGCCTTTAAGTCTAAAATTGATTTACAAGGAATTTTTTTGTTCAATGTGTCCAAAGTAAAACCTAAAAGACAGCCTCTCTCATCTTAGACTGTTTCAATTTTGATCGTTTCGCTTGGAATTGTGGACTCTCTCTTATGTATCTAGTGCCAATCTCGTTTGGACCAGTGGCTTGCAAAAAGTAAAAGAGAGAATGGTGGGCGTGGCAAAAATTTGAAAAAAAAAAAAAATATTCGAATTTGGTTGCTATAGCTCTTTTAGTCTCTGAGATCTAGGTGTTCATACAGACAGACGGACGGACAGACAGACGGACATGGCTATATCGACTCGGCTGTTGATGCTGATCAAGAATATATATACTTTATATGGTCGGAAATGATTCCTTCTGCCTGTTACATACATTTACTTTAGTATACCCTTTTACTCTACGAGTAACGGGTATAAAAAAATTTTTTTCAACGGCGGGTTTGCAAAAGAATTTACAAGTATCTATCCACAACAAAAAACATTGAAACTGGAATGGGTAGTGCAGTTAAATATTAGAGGTGTCACTCAAAAATAGTTTTTTTTTTATAATTTATTATTTGACACTTGAGCATATACATATTTTTCATACAGAATTTGCATATTTCAAAGTTCGTTTAAAAGAAACCATGGATGACCGCCGTGATTTTTTATACTCTGTACCAAAGGTACTCAGAGTATTTTAAGTTTGTGCAAAAGTTTGTAACAAAGAAAAGGAATCATTTCCAACCCCATAAAGTATATATATTCTTGATTGGCATTAACAGCCGAGTCGATATAGCCATGTCCGTCTGTCAGTATGAATTTGATATTGATATTTGGTCTATAGGTTGGTAATATGGATTTGGATATTTGACTGGTTCAGTGCCGGTTTCGAACTGGTTTCAAAGTGGTCCAGAGCCATAGGAACCAACAGTCTGAAAATGGATCTTAGTGAGAAAAACTTTTATTGTTTTCTATGATAGCATTTCTTAATTCGGCTTTTTTAAACACTATAAGAATTGTTCTCAATTCCACTTACTTTTAGAAAGTAAAATTATGAAACGATTTCGTTTTCGTGTTCTGAATTCCACGTTAAATAGCTTCGGAATTACTTGTATGAACGAGTGGTTTCACTGCCGCTTATCGATTGATATTTGGGAAAAAATTGCTGAATTAAAGGGGATCATGAAGTTGTGCAAATGTATGTAACAGGGAGAAGGAAACATTTCCGACCCTATTAAGTGTATATATTCTTGATCAGCATCAACAGCCGAGTTGATATAGCCATGTACGTTGTCCGTCTGTCTGTATGAACGCGTCGATTTCACTGTAGGAGATAGAGCCAAGATCTTTTGCATGTAGGTTGATGTATACCGCGCCCAGATCAAGTTTGTTTAAGATTTGGCAAATTTCTCCCCTCCCCCTTTTAACAACAAAAAACTGTCAGAGCCACAATTTGTAAGTAAGAACCTCATATTTTAATATATATGTATTATCCTAGGCCTAATATCAATATATTCTGAAAAGATCGATAAGATCCGATGTAACGGAGGTACATTTTTGTTTAAATTTTGCTGTGATTTAAATATAAAGAACGTTATACATAAGTCATTTTGCATTTCATATTTTAGTAATTAAATGATTATTTATTTATTGCATTTTAGACTGCATACGAGACTATTGAAAAAAATGACCTGCGGCTGAAAGTGGACGGACTTAAAGGAGCTTGAGTTTTTGGAGCGTGTGCTTGACATAGTCAAAGATGTTCAGAATTACATATCTGCACATTTCTCCTAGAAAGTTGTTCGTCAAAAATTCTTCCACAATTTCATCCTGCCTCTTTCTCTGCCAAATTGCTTAACCAAATACATAATTAATTGAATTCGCCTTGGTAAAGTTGTTATCATTTACATTTTACTTTTTACATTTTACTTTTCACTTTTGCTCGCCTCAAAGAAATCGAAAGTGCTCGGAAAATATATCATATAAAAATAAATTGAAGTCCGTCTGTAGTATTTTAGGATACCAAACAGCTTAAAAGGACCAAAGAATTATTATTTATTTTCATTTAGTGAGTATTTTATATTTTTCAATGCCAAATTGGCAATTTAATTTTTTAATACACTACCCAAGAGGCAATACGTTTAAATCCGCAAAAGTTTTTCGTTTTACTTTTAACAGAACACGAATCAATTTCACTTTCGACAAACTTTTGGGGAAATGGAATTGAGAACAAGGCTGTATATGCTTTTAAACAGATTTGCAAAATTGGATGACTATATCTATGTAATAGATATGTAGGAAGCATCGGTTGGGAAATGGGTACTAGTGAGAAAAACTATTTTGTTTTCCATGTTATCGTTTCTTACTTGAACATTATTAACATTAAATGCTTTTAAACCAGGAAATAATCCCGAAAAGAATTTCAGTTCAGGGGCGTCCCGAAATGAATGTTTCGGTTAAAAGTTCTATTTCGGCTTTAAATGTATTTTGGTTTCCGATATCGTACCCGGTTTTTTTATTTTGATATACCGGTACGTACCGGTAATAGTGAAATTGAAACAGATGGGGAAAATTAAGTTTCGAGATAAATCCAAGTTATTTTATACGTGTGTAATTAATAAAAATATAAGTAGCATTTTAGACATGTGGAAACAATCGTTTGCTATGGTGCAGTGCGATAAGACACCATTCCATTCGTATTCAGTGTAAGGTCGTGGGTTCGATTCCCGACCGTCTGGTCCAAGGAGGCCAAGTTGAGAACAACAATACTTCTTTGATTTCAGAAAATTTAAATATACGAATATTGGTGTGGGTATTGAAATGTATAAGGATGTCTTATGGAATATGGTGGAAGAAAGAAAAGGAAAAATAGGGATTTTTCTGGGATGAAATCGATATTACATATTAAGCTCAAATTAATCTCGAGCATGTTTACGATGATCTTGCTTTGGGCACGAATTTTTTGCTTAATTCAATCTTTATGAGATTACCGCGGGAAAAAATTAATCTGTTCAAGATTGAAACAAGGGTGTAAAATGTGGAATAATATCTGTTTTTTAACTCGGCTCAAGAATATCAGGGATTACCCTGATTTCATTACTGCTTGGGATTGACTTAAGCCCGTATGGATTGATTTTTTTTTAGAGTACACCGAGAAAAAAATTGATATGAAACGGACCTCAATTCGACATTTTTTCATATCAATTTTACTCTGATATGACTAAGATTAAATTAATATATTCGAAAATATTACCACGATATTTTCAAACGTATAATAAAAAGATAAAGGAAAGCTAACTTCGGCTCGACCGAAGTTTATATACCCTTACTTTGAGCCCTCCTTTGAGCATTTGCTTGCCAGTTTGTTATATGGCAGCTATACGATATATTCATTTGATGTAGAATTGTGTAGTAGCATATAATATTCATAATATTCAGATCAGTAACAAGTTTGGGAGAGATAGCATTGAAAACAAAAAAGTTTCTCTTACTAAGACTTTTTTTCAGACATATCTTTTGTATGGCAGCTATACTATATAGTTGTCCGATTTTCATAGAACTCGGTGGAATTATGTGGAAGAATAGAGAACTTGGAAATACGAGGTTTGGGGACGTTTGCGTTGAAGACAAAAAAGTTGTTCTAACTAAAACTACTTTTTCGACCGTTGGTTCCTATGACAGCTACATGCTCTAGTTATCCGATGCAGCGTATTTGTACCAAAAGGCTTCGTGCAAAGTTTGATTAAGATAGCTTCTAAACTGACTTAGGAGATAGCATAGAAATAGACGAACGGACAGATGGACATGGCTATATCAACTTAGGTCGTCATGCTGATCAGGAAAATATATACTTCGTGTGGTCGGAGATGCTTCCTTCTATGCGTTACGCACATCTGAACAATTTTAATATACCCTCTACAGGGGTATACAAAAAAGAAACTCTTCCGAGGCGGTGTTGAACCCACGCCTCCCGCACAGCAGGCTCACACACTACCCGCTGCACCACACCCAGCCACACTATCTTACTCTGTCACAGCTAATATAAGCATGCCGTCGCTTTCCGTATTTCGAATTCCGAATCCTAATTGATATGAAAGTCCTTTCATTCCATACCCCCCCCCAATTGATATGACAAAAATTATATTTTTAAAAGTTCATATTAACCTGCGAATATGAATATGAACTTGAACTTTTTTTCTCTGTGTATGTATGAATGTGCATAATTTAGTTTGTTACCAATGTGCATTAGGCATATGACTAAATTTTAGAATCAAATCAACATGGTACTGCACGACGGGGGATACCAAAAGAATAATATGCGGTTTTTTACGCGTTCACGCGAAAAACCGTTCCATATAAATAAAGAAGTGGTTTTTGCGGTAAACAATTCAAACGCCGACTTCTGCGAATCACGAGGCAATATTTTAATGTGACTAATTTTAGAATTTTGTGCGTTTCAGTCCTTTAAAAATGGTTTTGATTTTACACAAAAATATTTTATACTTTTTCCAAGATTTAATTTCAAGCATTTTCGCAAGGTACATGTCGCACGGGACATTTTATTCCATCATTATATTTATGTGGTTTCTGTTATAATGCAAAACAGAAGCTTACAGTTAATTGCAATCTCATAGTTTCTTATGGTTTCAAAGTGCAATATTGTCCACATACATGTGAAAAATTAGGCTAGCGCGCCCCCAACACCGAAAATTTTTTTAAATTTTGTTGTGTATAAATGTAAGATTGGCTTACATTAGTTCAATTTGATTGTTTCCCTATGAAAATATGATAAATCATAGCGTTTTTAACCACTTTTAATTTGTTGGTTTCGTTGGACCTTTCGATGGAAATGCCCATATGTAAACAACGTAAGTACAATTGTCATAATAAATTAAGTTTCGGTTCCGGTACGTGATTTAAAACGGTTTATTTTGGTTAACTGTTCCAGTATTAATCCCTGTTTCAAATAGACTTGCAAAATTTGGTGCACATCGGATGACTATATCTTAGCGTTCTTAAACTCTTCATGTATTGATATCACAATACAACACTAAAAAAACCCCGGCATTAAACCCTTAAATTCTAATACAAGGAACTTCTCTAAGTATCGCCTCATACCCAGTTTTACGAATGAAGCCACACTCAGCAACACACAGCGACAACAATTTTAACTTATTGTTTTATGGCTTAAGATAAAAATCTACAAAATTCAGCAAATACGGACAGGGCCATTGGGAACGCAATATATAAAATTCACTTCAATCGTACAATTGGTTAAGGTACCTCCGGAAGGAGTCAAACCTAAATTCTTCAATATCTTTAAAAGCGCACGGTAAATTTTTATTAAAATCGATTTTTATGATGGTAACCCTTAGAGATGGTACTCGACACCCAAAAAATCGCTGATTGGAGTACCAATTTTATATTCACATACGAATCACTCCATATGGATTATAAGCCAGCCGTAAAAATAGACCGAACTGTGTTTTCAGTTTCACCAAGGAAGCTTGGGTTCGCGGACTATAGGCAATTTTATACCAGCAATTGCCTTTCAACAAAAATTGTTAAAATTGTTGTCGCTGTGTGCTCCTAGTAAAAAAGTATTCATAGAATGTGAAACGAGGGTTTTTTTTTTAAACTGGGTATGTGGTGATGCTTACTATTATGTATAGTTAAGCCAATATCCTTTTAGTCCATGTTTTTCCGAACTTTCAAAAATTTTCAAACATTTGTCAATGTACTATATGTTCTCTTGGACAATTTTCGAAGGAATCTATAACATCATTTAAAGATTTTATATTTGATATTTGTTTATTGCTTTCATGAACTTCTCTTCTTTTACAACCAGACGTTGAGTCATTTAAAGTTCAATTTTGAAAACTCTCATTAAGAATTTCTCTTTGGAGCTTCAGCATGTCTGTCGGAAGTTCATTCAGATATTTTTAGGTGGAGCTCTTTTAGAGAACTCTGAATGCAAAAATCTTGAAGAGTTAGTAAACGTTCGCACATTTGGTAGGTTGAGTTCCATCGCGTCACACAGTCTAGCACTGTTTTTTTTTTTAATTTTTCTATATGCAATAGACTTCATACAGTGTGAGTACGGAGTTTCTTACAAAGTGTGCGAACTCTTGTAATGTCAAACTGAACCTCCTTGAAAAAAATGGTTAACTACTAATTTTAGCACAACGAACTGTAACTATAGAGTCGTACCGGGAATCTATTGAGGTAACTTGGTAGTCGTCCAAATCAAGAAAATGCTTTTGATTCACATGAAGAACCTTCATCAACATTACATTATTCATAGTTGCATTTCTTTTCTGCGTTGCAGTTGTCATTTAGAAGTTCTTGTACTCGAACCATCTTCGATAGTATAATCAGACCTAGAGAAATGTCGTGATAGCAGTCAGATTGCAATGAATTTCTATATTTCCCTATATGCGTCGTTGGAAAAACTACTTAATTTTTCAACAAAGTGGTCCGGTTCGGGCTCAGGTTCGAGAAGTCAAAAATATTAGGGGTTCGGTTCATGGTCCGGTTCGTCTGATCCAAAAAACCCAAACCGAACCGGTTCTTAGGGGTTCGGTTCCGGACCGGTTTGCAGCCTTGATTATGATAGTTTAATGGTCTTATGCCGGGATTTTAAAAAAAGTTGGATTTTGTCGAACTGTGTATTACATGCTTTCCCTAACTCGGTCAATATTAATATCATATAGATTATTAATATTGCATTAAAGCATATATGCTTTTAAAAAGATTTGACAAATTTGATTCAAAAAAAAAATGACTGTCAGCTATGTTCTTAATTCCATTACCACAAATATTTTGTGAATTAAAAGCAGGTTTAGTACTAGATTAGGAATCTAAATCACAAAACTTTTTTGGAAGTGGAATTGAGAACATGGCTGTATATCTATATATAGTTACCATTGGATCGATCGGTAGAAAGTTGAGTTAAGCGAGTCAGGGAATATTGGAATTCGCCTGCAACACTCACCACCGACTTAAGTGAAAATGTATAACTATTTTTGAACATATATTTTAAAACGAGCACTAAAAAGGGTATTAAAACTTCAGCACAAACGAAGTTAGCTTAGCCTTCTCGTTTTTTATTGTTTACATTATAGTTGTCGGAGGCATAAACTTCAGTTGAAACAAGTAAGAAAGTCGGTCAAGACCGCCTGTTAGATAAAAACTATAGATAATTGCAAAAAATTATGTTACGAAACACAATATTACATTTTTCTTACTAAAACTAATTCTCTGATTGAAGTCATCTGTTCTATTTAGTTGGCTTCTTTAAACTGGCAGCCTACAGTAAATTTACTAGACGGCTTTAAAATAAGGAACTGGGCTCCATCTTCGTTTATCCATTCTCTCCTTCTATTCTATTGTATGTTTTTTTTCGTTTAAACATACCTGTGGCAATACGGAATAGCAGCACAAGTGTGTTTTTTCTATTTTTCAGAAAAGTAATTATTAACTTTTAATGAATGTGTGAAAAGAGTGATTGGTCGTAAAGTTTAAATTTTTTTACAGATTGTAAGCGTTATTTGTTTAAGTACATATTATATATAAGTCTCTTTAAAAAAATCGAATGTTTATTTTAGTATTTTGATTTACAGACCAGAACTTGTTTAGAAATCTCAAGACTTTTACAAGTGGTGCCACACGAACTGGAATAAGTGCAACAAGTATTATTCCATTTATTGAAAATGTTTACATCTTTTTTGTTTTTATTTAAAGTAAAGTAAAGCTCTTGGAAAAAAATGGTAGTGATACCCAATCAGAAAAAATATGCCAGTATTGGCTTTTACGTTCTAGATGTGGAGAAGTTGACAGGAAGACAAGATACAATCAGTTTGGCGCTGTCCCATTTGAGCTGTTCCCACAAAACGAAACCATTAATTGGTGCATTAAGCAAAAACGACCACTGTATGAGGAAATGCTAGTGAAAGTACATTTTTTTAGCATAACAATGCTTAGGTCCTTAAAATCCAATTGGAATCCCTGAACTGGTATGTCTCACCCAGCTTGCCTCTATCGCTGACTTATGGCCTGGCCGAGCAAATCCAGTCTTCACGCGAAGATGTAAAAAATAGGGTAGATTCCCAGATTAAGGCAAAGCGCGAGTCGTTGCTACCAGAAAGATGGGGACAAGTAGTGAAGTAAGAAAATCCTTAAAATTAATTGACCCCAATACGATTATTTCACAAAATGCAGAGAACGACTTTCAAATTTTGTCTTTGATTTAGGTTTGAAATATATTTTTTAACTCTGCCAGACGTTCTTTTTCATTAGAACATCTTTAATTATTTTATTCAAGAACTTAATTCAATCTTGTTAAAGGGTTCAAAATCATCCTATTACTTCTGCTCCATAATGATAATGATCACCAATTGAATGGACATGTGCATGTGCTCTGCCTTCTTGGTCGCAGCCAAAGAGAGTAGCCAAACAGACACAGAGGCAAGATAACACCAACTCGACTGTCCAAGTGGGCTCTCAAGTACCGCAGCGAGACACGCAGGCTGGCCAAGACAGGCAGACAGGCAGAAGCAGAAGCTACTACACAACGAAACACAGAACTCTGATTCTGATGAGGCGATTGTGTGTGTGTGTGTGTGTGGTGAAGTGAAGTGGAGAGAAGGAGCAGTTTTGCACACCATTCCATTCCAATGCCTTGCTTCCTTCACCTTACCTCCCCCCCTCTGACAGAAAGCATTTAGATGGTTGGGACGCGCCGGTCAGCACCGGTTCCCAGTGCATCCAGGAGCCCCAGCCTCTGACGACGTTGGACAATGACTTTCACGCCTTTCAAGCGCGCCAAAAACAGAAAGCTTCAGACAAGTACAGGCGATCAAATGATGGCCACCGAGATACTCTACTACCTGGTCAAGTATTGGGATTACATAAGGTTTTGGCCATAAGGCAGCACTTTCAGTTTTCACTACTCTCGATTTCGATCACCAAACACTGAAGACAGATCCAGATTTTTGTTTTACAAGGCAATCAACTAATTTAAAATAGAATGATTCACTGAGTAGTTGCCAAAGTGATCATCTTGGTGCCATCTTATCGCCCAAAGTTCCATTAATTTTTTTTTTTTTGTAATTTAGCGATCGCGAAAACGATTAAATGCGGTTGTTTGTACATGTCATATAGAGGTATAAATATTTGTATTTTTGGCAAACATTTGTATCACAATTTACGTACTCGTGAGGTCTTCAATCGGTTTGCAGTTTAAACATTGAAATTTATAAACAAACAAAAAAAAAATGAATTTGCGGCGAGCTCCAATTGGGAAGAGGCGCGACGAAGACGAAGTGGACGATCAATTCGGGAAAATCGTACTTTTGTTCGGCGGCACGTAAATTGTTCGGGAAAACGTACTTTTGTGCGGTGTTAATGCGGCGCCAGCTCGAATTCGAATGAAACCCGTTGCAAGATTAAGATTGGTTGCACAGTCTGCCAGCGATTTCACATTAACAGCACCAACTGTGCGCTAACATTGCGCTGAGCAGCACTTATTGGGCAAAGCCAGTTCAAGCATTGCCACAAGGCGCGAGAATTTGAATTCAAGGGGAATTATTTGTGGGGGAGGCCTGTTTCCGTTTTGATTTCGATCAAGTCATGCGCAGACCTGGTTTTGGCCTGCGAAAGTGTGTGCTCATATCAGTGTTGCCATTTTAGCTATATAGTTGCTAGACAGTTTTGAAAGTGGAAATGCTAATCTGGCAATTTTTAAATTATGCTTACCTATTTTAAGCTAATTCGTCACGTTTGAGTCGTAGTTCAAAATAATACCTAATAATTCCGTTGGAAACCTAATCAATCTTTAGCTGTATTTACACTTGTCTGATATCCCATATGATATGGCTAAAAAATACCTCAGTTCATTGTGAGTTGGATGTCAAAAAGCTCATGAGAAACTCCGATTGGCTACCTCTTATATATTCAGAACATTTTTTGAGCTTCTCATTAAAAAAAATACATACCTATAAGCGAGACCTTATACAATAAATTTTGTATTTCGTGTTGGCTAAGCCATCGTTCTCACTATTGTTAAAATATTTCCAAATTTCACATGTCTTCTTCGGCGCTACAAAACAAATATACTATCAAAATTTTCCCGATGGTTCGAACTGTTAACTAACACTTTGTAAATCAAACTGATAAGATTAAGAATCAAAATCACAAACAATGAAAAACTGACAAAGCAGCCGCCTAATTTTTATTTCATACTACGATAACACTGTGACACATTTTTGAACTCAAAAAAGTTGATAGCGTTGAGACCAAAAAATTCTGAAAGGATGGTAGTAAAAAAACCCTGTCTTAGTTTGGCTTGATTAGCTGCCGTTTTCTTTTTATTGCACTTTGAACTTTTCAGCTTCAGAGTATGACAAACGATTCCATATCTCGTGAATTATTGTGAATTTTGCTTTTAAATCTTTAACAAAGATGTTGCTCTTGGCTTTTCATTTTCTGGGAACATTTCTTTGCAGCAAATCAAAAAAATTATATCTTCATACTCAAAATTACGAAAGTTTCCCAAAAAGCCAAGTTTTGACCACTTTATTTCAGTTTTTCAACTTCAACTTGAAACCCGTTTCAAATTTGGACAAGTAATACAGCACAAAGTTGTAGCTTAGGCCAAAATAAACAAACCGTTAAAACGAACCAACTTCACTTAGGTACTCTTTCTTATAGTTATAGGCTCAGAAGCACGTACAACTGTGATGAAAAACTCGAAAAACTAACATTTTTGGTAAAAAAGGAAAAAAATTACATTTTTATACCCTTGCAAAGGGTATTTTAATTTTGCCCAGAAGTTTGCAACGCATAGAAATATTCATTTCCGACCTTATAAACTATATATATTCTTGATCAGGGCGACGAGCTGAGTCGATTGAGCTTTGTCCGTCCGTCTGTCTGTCTGTCTGTCCGTCTGTCCGTCTGTCCGTCTGTCTGTCCGTCTGTCCGTCTGTCTGTCCGTCTGTCTGTCTGTCTGTCACTAGTCTCTCAGTTTTAAAGCTATCGAGCTGAAATTTTGCACAGAGTCTTCTTTTTACTGCACGCTACTAATATGTCGGAACCGACCGGATCGGATGACTATATCTTATAGCTGCCATAGGAACCACCGGTCAAAAAATGGGTTCTAGTGAGAAAAACTTTTTTGTTCTTAATGTAAGCGTTCCCAAACACGGTCATTATTAATATTATATGCTTTCAAACAGATTTGCAAATTCTGGTCAAAATCGGATGACCATATCTTATAGCTGCCATAGGACCGATCGGTCGGAAAATGGGTCTTAGTGAAAAAAAATTTGTTTTTTCAAGTAAATAGTTCTTAAGGTCGGTGATTAATTTGAAAAATTTGGTCGAAATCAGATGACTATATCTTCAGGCTGCCATAGGACTTATCGGTCGGAAAATGAGTCTTAGTACGAAAAACTTTTTTGTTTTAAATTTTATCGTTCTTAAACTTGGCGATTGTTAATTGGATATGTTTTCATAAAGATTCGCGAAATTTGGTCGAAATCAGATGTTCATCTGACGGAAAATGGATTTTAGTTAAAAAAGTTTTTGATTTTTATCTAAGCGTTCTTAAACTCTGTCATTTCAAAAACAGCTTTTGCAAGGGTATAAAAACTTCGGCACAGACGAAGTTAGCTTGGCCTTCTCGTTTAATTTATAGTTTTTAAGTTATGTTTTCTTACTATTTTCTTGATTTAATACAAAACAATCGAAATTTTTGACTGTGTCGGCCAATTGGTACCAAAAATTGCCATTTTTCGAGTTTTGGTTCCAATTCTACATGCTTAAGGGCCCGTAACTATACGAAGGACCAATCGAATGAAGTTGGTATGTTCCATTCGTTTGTTTATTTAAGTCCAAGCTACGTTTTTGTCCTGCATTGCTTAGTCAAATTCGTTACAGTTTTCAAGACAAAGTTGAAAAATAGTACAAAATGAGGGGAAAACATGATGATTTTAAGACATTTTTTGTAATTTTGAGTATAAAGATGTGACCTGTTTTGACTTGCTACTTAAGAATGTTTTGTAAGCCAAGCCAAGAGCAACGACTTTCTCAAAGACGTCAAAGCGAAATTCCAAATAGTTTACTGAATATGGAGATGCGAATCCCAATCAGAAGCTGAAAACTTCAAAGTGCAATAAAAATCAAGAAAGAAAGTCGGTCAAACCCGTCTATAACATTCTCTGTACCCTTAATGTCGCAGCTCGCATTTGCTCACGAGTTTTATGCGCTCATCTCTAAGTTTCTCTCTCTCTCTTACTAAGATTGCCTCTGTTGAAGGCAATGGTGTGGTTATGGGTGGTAGGGTGGGGCCAAGGTTTAACTTCCGATTTTTGCTCATAACTTAAGTATCGTTCATCCGCTCTTTATCATTCCTTCAGCAAATCGATAAATAATTTTGATTACTAGATATCTCTCGAAGGTACGAACAATCTATCATCAAAACTGTGGGAGATATGACGTATTTCCCAATTGCGGGGGCGTGGGCGTGAAAAATTGAAAGTAAACTTGATCTGCCTGCAAGTATAAGAAATATATGTCCCATACATGTCAAACCTCTATCTCTTACCATCTCTGAGATCTCTTCGTTTATACTGACGGACAGACAGACAGACATGGCGATATCGACTCGGCTGTTGATGCTGATCAAGAATATATATACTTTATAGGCTCGGAGATGATTCCTTCAGGCTGTTATATACTTTTGCACAAACTTAATATACTCTGTGTACCTTTGGTACAGAGTATAAAAACGGCAGCTAACCAGACCAAACCCAGCGAAGGTTTTTTATTACCATCATACCCTTTCAGAATTTTTTGGTCCCGACTCTATCAACTTTTTAGTGTTGCGCAGTGTAATTACATAAGTCGCAGTCAATCAAATGAAAAACTTAGACTTCTTGGTGGTTTCGAACCTCCGGACTAAGTCTTCTGCAAATTTTTAGAGGTTTGCAGCCTTGGAATACACACCTTCGTTCGGCACATCTGTACGTTTTGATTGTACATATCAAGTGTTTCGTGAAGTTGCACATCATTATTATACTATTCATGTTAATGGGTTTTTCTTATGGGTGGGTTTATCTAAACGCTATTTGAGGTCCGTGGTGGTAAACTCATGTTCAATGGTGAACACCCAACATTAGTCATCCGTGGTGTATTATCGTGGTTTACAGTCATCGAGAATATGAGTATACATTTTTTATACTCTTGCAAAGGGTATATTAAAATTGTCTAGATGTTTGTAACGCACTGAAGGAATAGTCTTCGAACACATAAAGTATAGCTCTGCGAAATAGGGCCCCAAAATTAGGCCCCAAAAAATTATACAGAAAACGACAGCAACAATTTTTAGTAAAATTTGGGCTGTTATTTCCTTTTTTGGGGCCTAATTTTCTGAAGAAAATTGGGGTCTTGTTTAATTATGAAATAAAACCCCAAATGAAGAAATGAAATAAGACCACAAAAATTAGTTTTGTGGTCTCATTTCATTTTTATTAGGAAATAAGACCCCAAATTTTAATATGAAAATGAAATGATTATATGAAATATAATCCAAGAACTCCAATAACGGTTAATTTTCTTATCTGCAGTTGTTCTTAGACTAAGTACTTGATGCGCGCAATTTTTGTACAGATGTGCAAAAGTGCCGTTTTAAAATTAGTTCAGTGATCAGCTTTTGAGAATGTTGATCAGTTTAGTGATTTACATTGTGCGAAGTAGACGTACAATTATGGAACTATGAAATTTTAATTTT
>JBAMBO010002962.1:0-16313 GCA_037044535.1 Lordiphosa magnipectinata
CAAAAAAGTTTCTCTTACTAAGACTTTTTTTCAGACATATCTTTTGTATGGCAGCTATACTATATAGTTGTCCGATTTTCATAGAACTCGGTGGAATTATGTGGAAGAATAGAGAACTTGGAAATACGAGGTTTGGGGACGTTTGCGTTGAAGACAAAAAAGTTGTTCTAACTAAAACTACTTTTTCGACCGTTGGTTCCTATGACAGCTACATGCTCTAGTTATCCGATGCAGCGTATTTGTACCAAAAGGCTTCGTGCAAAGTTTGATTAAGATAGCTTCTAAACTGACTTAGGAGATAGCATAGAAATAGACGAACGGACAGATGGACATGGCTATATCAACTTAGGTCGTCATGCTGATCAGGAAAATATATACTTCGTGTGGTCGGAGATGCTTCCTTCTATGCGTTACGCACATCTGAACAATTTTAATATACCCTCTACAGGGGTATACAAAAAAGAAACTCTTCCGAGGCGGTGTTGAACCCACGCCTCCCGCACAGCAGGCTCACACACTACCCGCTGCACCACACCCAGCCACACTATCTTACTCTGTCACAGCTAATATAAGCATGCCGTCGCTTTCCGTATTTCGAATTCCGAATCCTAATTGATATGAAAGTCCTTTCATTCCATACCCCCCCCCAATTGATATGACAAAAATTATATTTTTAAAAGTTCATATTAACCTGCGAATATGAATATGAACTTGAACTTTTTTTCTCTGTGTATGTATGAATGTGCATAATTTAGTTTGTTACCAATGTGCATTAGGCATATGACTAAATTTTAGAATCAAATCAACATGGTACTGCACGACGGGGGATACCAAAAGAATAATATGCGGTTTTTTACGCGTTCACGCGAAAAACCGTTCCATATAAATAAAGAAGTGGTTTTTGCGGTAAACAATTCAAACGCCGACTTCTGCGAATCACGAGGCAATATTTTAATGTGACTAATTTTAGAATTTTGTGCGTTTCAGTCCTTTAAAAATGGTTTTGATTTTACACAAAAATATTTTATACTTTTTCCAAGATTTAATTTCAAGCATTTTCGCAAGGTACATGTCGCACGGGACATTTTATTCCATCATTATATTTATGTGGTTTCTGTTATAATGCAAAACAGAAGCTTACAGTTAATTGCAATCTCATAGTTTCTTATGGTTTCAAAGTGCAATATTGTCCACATACATGTGAAAAATTAGGCTAGCGCGCCCCCAACACCGAAAATTTTTTTAAATTTTGTTGTGTATAAATGTAAGATTGGCTTACATTAGTTCAATTTGATTGTTTCCCTATGAAAATATGATAAATCATAGCGTTTTTAACCACTTTTAATTTGTTGGTTTCGTTGGACCTTTCGATGGAAATGCCCATATGTAAACAACGTAAGTACAATTGTCATAATAAATTAAGTTTCGGTTCCGGTACGTGATTTAAAACGGTTTATTTTGGTTAACTGTTCCAGTATTAATCCCTGTTTCAAATAGACTTGCAAAATTTGGTGCACATCGGATGACTATATCTTAGCGTTCTTAAACTCTTCATGTATTGATATCACAATACAACACTAAAAAAACCCCGGCATTAAACCCTTAAATTCTAATACAAGGAACTTCTCTAAGTATCGCCTCATACCCAGTTTTACGAATGAAGCCACACTCAGCAACACACAGCGACAACAATTTTAACTTATTGTTTTATGGCTTAAGATAAAAATCTACAAAATTCAGCAAATACGGACAGGGCCATTGGGAACGCAATATATAAAATTCACTTCAATCGTACAATTGGTTAAGGTACCTCCGGAAGGAGTCAAACCTAAATTCTTCAATATCTTTAAAAGCGCACGGTAAATTTTTATTAAAATCGATTTTTATGATGGTAACCCTTAGAGATGGTACTCGACACCCAAAAAATCGCTGATTGGAGTACCAATTTTATATTCACATACGAATCACTCCATATGGATTATAAGCCAGCCGTAAAAATAGACCGAACTGTGTTTTCAGTTTCACCAAGGAAGCTTGGGTTCGCGGACTATAGGCAATTTTATACCAGCAATTGCCTTTCAACAAAAATTGTTAAAATTGTTGTCGCTGTGTGCTCCTAGTAAAAAAGTATTCATAGAATGTGAAACGAGGGTTTTTTTTTTAAACTGGGTATGTGGTGATGCTTACTATTATGTATAGTTAAGCCAATATCCTTTTAGTCCATGTTTTTCCGAACTTTCAAAAATTTTCAAACATTTGTCAATGTACTATATGTTCTCTTGGACAATTTTCGAAGGAATCTATAACATCATTTAAAGATTTTATATTTGATATTTGTTTATTGCTTTCATGAACTTCTCTTCTTTTACAACCAGACGTTGAGTCATTTAAAGTTCAATTTTGAAAACTCTCATTAAGAATTTCTCTTTGGAGCTTCAGCATGTCTGTCGGAAGTTCATTCAGATATTTTTAGGTGGAGCTCTTTTAGAGAACTCTGAATGCAAAAATCTTGAAGAGTTAGTAAACGTTCGCACATTTGGTAGGTTGAGTTCCATCGCGTCACACAGTCTAGCACTGTTTTTTTTTTTAATTTTTCTATATGCAATAGACTTCATACAGTGTGAGTACGGAGTTTCTTACAAAGTGTGCGAACTCTTGTAATGTCAAACTGAACCTCCTTGAAAAAAATGGTTAACTACTAATTTTAGCACAACGAACTGTAACTATAGAGTCGTACCGGGAATCTATTGAGGTAACTTGGTAGTCGTCCAAATCAAGAAAATGCTTTTGATTCACATGAAGAACCTTCATCAACATTACATTATTCATAGTTGCATTTCTTTTCTGCGTTGCAGTTGTCATTTAGAAGTTCTTGTACTCGAACCATCTTCGATAGTATAATCAGACCTAGAGAAATGTCGTGATAGCAGTCAGATTGCAATGAATTTCTATATTTCCCTATATGCGTCGTTGGAAAAACTACTTAATTTTTCAACAAAGTGGTCCGGTTCGGGCTCAGGTTCGAGAAGTCAAAAATATTAGGGGTTCGGTTCATGGTCCGGTTCGTCTGATCCAAAAAACCCAAACCGAACCGGTTCTTAGGGGTTCGGTTCCGGACCGGTTTGCAGCCTTGATTATGATAGTTTAATGGTCTTATGCCGGGATTTTAAAAAAAGTTGGATTTTGTCGAACTGTGTATTACATGCTTTCCCTAACTCGGTCAATATTAATATCATATAGATTATTAATATTGCATTAAAGCATATATGCTTTTAAAAAGATTTGACAAATTTGATTCAAAAAAAAAATGACTGTCAGCTATGTTCTTAATTCCATTACCACAAATATTTTGTGAATTAAAAGCAGGTTTAGTACTAGATTAGGAATCTAAATCACAAAACTTTTTTGGAAGTGGAATTGAGAACATGGCTGTATATCTATATATAGTTACCATTGGATCGATCGGTAGAAAGTTGAGTTAAGCGAGTCAGGGAATATTGGAATTCGCCTGCAACACTCACCACCGACTTAAGTGAAAATGTATAACTATTTTTGAACATATATTTTAAAACGAGCACTAAAAAGGGTATTAAAACTTCAGCACAAACGAAGTTAGCTTAGCCTTCTCGTTTTTTATTGTTTACATTATAGTTGTCGGAGGCATAAACTTCAGTTGAAACAAGTAAGAAAGTCGGTCAAGACCGCCTGTTAGATAAAAACTATAGATAATTGCAAAAAATTATGTTACGAAACACAATATTACATTTTTCTTACTAAAACTAATTCTCTGATTGAAGTCATCTGTTCTATTTAGTTGGCTTCTTTAAACTGGCAGCCTACAGTAAATTTACTAGACGGCTTTAAAATAAGGAACTGGGCTCCATCTTCGTTTATCCATTCTCTCCTTCTATTCTATTGTATGTTTTTTTTCGTTTAAACATACCTGTGGCAATACGGAATAGCAGCACAAGTGTGTTTTTTCTATTTTTCAGAAAAGTAATTATTAACTTTTAATGAATGTGTGAAAAGAGTGATTGGTCGTAAAGTTTAAATTTTTTTACAGATTGTAAGCGTTATTTGTTTAAGTACATATTATATATAAGTCTCTTTAAAAAAATCGAATGTTTATTTTAGTATTTTGATTTACAGACCAGAACTTGTTTAGAAATCTCAAGACTTTTACAAGTGGTGCCACACGAACTGGAATAAGTGCAACAAGTATTATTCCATTTATTGAAAATGTTTACATCTTTTTTGTTTTTATTTAAAGTAAAGTAAAGCTCTTGGAAAAAAATGGTAGTGATACCCAATCAGAAAAAATATGCCAGTATTGGCTTTTACGTTCTAGATGTGGAGAAGTTGACAGGAAGACAAGATACAATCAGTTTGGCGCTGTCCCATTTGAGCTGTTCCCACAAAACGAAACCATTAATTGGTGCATTAAGCAAAAACGACCACTGTATGAGGAAATGCTAGTGAAAGTACATTTTTTTAGCATAACAATGCTTAGGTCCTTAAAATCCAATTGGAATCCCTGAACTGGTATGTCTCACCCAGCTTGCCTCTATCGCTGACTTATGGCCTGGCCGAGCAAATCCAGTCTTCACGCGAAGATGTAAAAAATAGGGTAGATTCCCAGATTAAGGCAAAGCGCGAGTCGTTGCTACCAGAAAGATGGGGACAAGTAGTGAAGTAAGAAAATCCTTAAAATTAATTGACCCCAATACGATTATTTCACAAAATGCAGAGAACGACTTTCAAATTTTGTCTTTGATTTAGGTTTGAAATATATTTTTTAACTCTGCCAGACGTTCTTTTTCATTAGAACATCTTTAATTATTTTATTCAAGAACTTAATTCAATCTTGTTAAAGGGTTCAAAATCATCCTATTACTTCTGCTCCATAATGATAATGATCACCAATTGAATGGACATGTGCATGTGCTCTGCCTTCTTGGTCGCAGCCAAAGAGAGTAGCCAAACAGACACAGAGGCAAGATAACACCAACTCGACTGTCCAAGTGGGCTCTCAAGTACCGCAGCGAGACACGCAGGCTGGCCAAGACAGGCAGACAGGCAGAAGCAGAAGCTACTACACAACGAAACACAGAACTCTGATTCTGATGAGGCGATTGTGTGTGTGTGTGTGTGTGGTGAAGTGAAGTGGAGAGAAGGAGCAGTTTTGCACACCATTCCATTCCAATGCCTTGCTTCCTTCACCTTACCTCCCCCCCTCTGACAGAAAGCATTTAGATGGTTGGGACGCGCCGGTCAGCACCGGTTCCCAGTGCATCCAGGAGCCCCAGCCTCTGACGACGTTGGACAATGACTTTCACGCCTTTCAAGCGCGCCAAAAACAGAAAGCTTCAGACAAGTACAGGCGATCAAATGATGGCCACCGAGATACTCTACTACCTGGTCAAGTATTGGGATTACATAAGGTTTTGGCCATAAGGCAGCACTTTCAGTTTTCACTACTCTCGATTTCGATCACCAAACACTGAAGACAGATCCAGATTTTTGTTTTACAAGGCAATCAACTAATTTAAAATAGAATGATTCACTGAGTAGTTGCCAAAGTGATCATCTTGGTGCCATCTTATCGCCCAAAGTTCCATTAATTTTTTTTTTTTTTGTAATTTAGCGATCGCGAAAACGATTAAATGCGGTTGTTTGTACATGTCATATAGAGGTATAAATATTTGTATTTTTGGCAAACATTTGTATCACAATTTACGTACTCGTGAGGTCTTCAATCGGTTTGCAGTTTAAACATTGAAATTTATAAACAAACAAAAAAAAAATGAATTTGCGGCGAGCTCCAATTGGGAAGAGGCGCGACGAAGACGAAGTGGACGATCAATTCGGGAAAATCGTACTTTTGTTCGGCGGCACGTAAATTGTTCGGGAAAACGTACTTTTGTGCGGTGTTAATGCGGCGCCAGCTCGAATTCGAATGAAACCCGTTGCAAGATTAAGATTGGTTGCACAGTCTGCCAGCGATTTCACATTAACAGCACCAACTGTGCGCTAACATTGCGCTGAGCAGCACTTATTGGGCAAAGCCAGTTCAAGCATTGCCACAAGGCGCGAGAATTTGAATTCAAGGGGAATTATTTGTGGGGGAGGCCTGTTTCCGTTTTGATTTCGATCAAGTCATGCGCAGACCTGGTTTTGGCCTGCGAAAGTGTGTGCTCATATCAGTGTTGCCATTTTAGCTATATAGTTGCTAGACAGTTTTGAAAGTGGAAATGCTAATCTGGCAATTTTTAAATTATGCTTACCTATTTTAAGCTAATTCGTCACGTTTGAGTCGTAGTTCAAAATAATACCTAATAATTCCGTTGGAAACCTAATCAATCTTTAGCTGTATTTACACTTGTCTGATATCCCATATGATATGGCTAAAAAATACCTCAGTTCATTGTGAGTTGGATGTCAAAAAGCTCATGAGAAACTCCGATTGGCTACCTCTTATATATTCAGAACATTTTTTGAGCTTCTCATTAAAAAAAATACATACCTATAAGCGAGACCTTATACAATAAATTTTGTATTTCGTGTTGGCTAAGCCATCGTTCTCACTATTGTTAAAATATTTCCAAATTTCACATGTCTTCTTCGGCGCTACAAAACAAATATACTATCAAAATTTTCCCGATGGTTCGAACTGTTAACTAACACTTTGTAAATCAAACTGATAAGATTAAGAATCAAAATCACAAACAATGAAAAACTGACAAAGCAGCCGCCTAATTTTTATTTCATACTACGATAACACTGTGACACATTTTTGAACTCAAAAAAGTTGATAGCGTTGAGACCAAAAAATTCTGAAAGGATGGTAGTAAAAAAACCCTGTCTTAGTTTGGCTTGATTAGCTGCCGTTTTCTTTTTATTGCACTTTGAACTTTTCAGCTTCAGAGTATGACAAACGATTCCATATCTCGTGAATTATTGTGAATTTTGCTTTTAAATCTTTAACAAAGATGTTGCTCTTGGCTTTTCATTTTCTGGGAACATTTCTTTGCAGCAAATCAAAAAAATTATATCTTCATACTCAAAATTACGAAAGTTTCCCAAAAAGCCAAGTTTTGACCACTTTATTTCAGTTTTTCAACTTCAACTTGAAACCCGTTTCAAATTTGGACAAGTAATACAGCACAAAGTTGTAGCTTAGGCCAAAATAAACAAACCGTTAAAACGAACCAACTTCACTTAGGTACTCTTTCTTATAGTTATAGGCTCAGAAGCACGTACAACTGTGATGAAAAACTCGAAAAACTAACATTTTTGGTAAAAAAGGAAAAAAATTACATTTTTATACCCTTGCAAAGGGTATTTTAATTTTGCCCAGAAGTTTGCAACGCATAGAAATATTCATTTCCGACCTTATAAACTATATATATTCTTGATCAGGGCGACGAGCTGAGTCGATTGAGCTTTGTCCGTCCGTCTGTCTGTCTGTCTGTCCGTCTGTCCGTCTGTCCGTCTGTCTGTCCGTCTGTCCGTCTGTCTGTCCGTCTGTCTGTCTGTCTGTCACTAGTCTCTCAGTTTTAAAGCTATCGAGCTGAAATTTTGCACAGAGTCTTCTTTTTACTGCACGCTACTAATATGTCGGAACCGACCGGATCGGATGACTATATCTTATAGCTGCCATAGGAACCACCGGTCAAAAAATGGGTTCTAGTGAGAAAAACTTTTTTGTTCTTAATGTAAGCGTTCCCAAACACGGTCATTATTAATATTATATGCTTTCAAACAGATTTGCAAATTCTGGTCAAAATCGGATGACCATATCTTATAGCTGCCATAGGACCGATCGGTCGGAAAATGGGTCTTAGTGAAAAAAAATTTGTTTTTTCAAGTAAATAGTTCTTAAGGTCGGTGATTAATTTGAAAAATTTGGTCGAAATCAGATGACTATATCTTCAGGCTGCCATAGGACTTATCGGTCGGAAAATGAGTCTTAGTACGAAAAACTTTTTTGTTTTAAATTTTATCGTTCTTAAACTTGGCGATTGTTAATTGGATATGTTTTCATAAAGATTCGCGAAATTTGGTCGAAATCAGATGTTCATCTGACGGAAAATGGATTTTAGTTAAAAAAGTTTTTGATTTTTATCTAAGCGTTCTTAAACTCTGTCATTTCAAAAACAGCTTTTGCAAGGGTATAAAAACTTCGGCACAGACGAAGTTAGCTTGGCCTTCTCGTTTAATTTATAGTTTTTAAGTTATGTTTTCTTACTATTTTCTTGATTTAATACAAAACAATCGAAATTTATGACTGTGTCGGCCAATTGGTACCAAAAATTGCCATTTTTAGAGTTTTGGTTCCAATTCTACATGCTTAAGGGCCCGTAACTATACGAAGGATCAATCGAATGAAGTTGGTATGTTCCATTCGTTTGTTTATTTAAGTCCAAGCTACGTTTTTGTCCTGCATTGCTTAGTCAAATTCGTTACAGTTTTCAAGACAAAGTTGAAAAATAGTACAAAATGAGGGGAAAACATGATGATTTTAAGACATTTTTTGTAATTTTGAGTATAAAGATGTGACTGTTTTGACTTGCTACTTAAGAATGTTTTGTAAGCCAAGCCAAGAGCAACGACTTTCTCAAAGACGTCAAAGCGAAATTCCAAATAGTTTACTGAATATGGAGATGCGAATCCCAATCAGAAGCTGAAAACTTCAAAGTGCAATAAAAATCAAGAAAGAAAGTCGGTCAAACCCGTCTATAACATTCTCTGTACCCTTAATGTCGCAGCTCGCATTTGCTCACGAGTTTTATGCGCTCATCTCTAAGTTTCTCTCTCTCTCTTACTAAGATTGCCTCTGTTGAAGGCAATGGTGTGGTTATGGGTGGTAGGGTGGGGCCAAGGTTTAACTTCCGATTTTTGCTCATAACTTAAGTATCGTTCATCCGCTCTTTATCATTCCTTCAGCAAATCGATAAATAATTTTGATTACTAGATATCTCTCGAAGGTACGAACAATCTATCATCAAAACTGTGGGAGATATGACGTATTTCCCAATTGCGGGGGCGTGGCAAAAATTGAAAATAAACTTGATCTGCCTGCAAGTATAAGAAATATATGTCCCATACATGTCAAACCTCTATCTCTTACCATCTCTGAGATCTCTTCGTTTATACTGACGGACAGACAGACAGACATGGCGATATCGACTCGGCTGTTGATGCTGATCAAGAATATATATACTTTATAGGCTCGGAGATGATTCCTTCAGGCTGTTATATACTTTTGCACAAACTTAATATACTCTGTGTACCTTTGGTACAGAGTATAAAAACGGCAGCTAACCAGACCAAACCCAGCGAAGGTTTTTTATTACCATCATACCCTTTCAGAATTTTTTGGTCCCGACTCTATCAACTTTTTAGTGTTGCGCAGTGTAATTACATAAGTCGCAGTCAATCAAATGAAAAACTTAGACTTCTTGGTGGTTTCGAACCTCCGGACTAAGTCTTCTGCAAATTTTTAGAGGTTTGCAGCCTTGGAATACACACCTTCGTTCGGCACATCTGTACGTTTTGATTGTACATATCAAGTGTTTCGTGAAGTTGCACATCATTATTATACTATTCATGTTAATGGGTTTTTCTTATGGGTGGGTTTATCTAAACGCTATTTGAGGTCCGTGGTGGTAAACTCATGTTCAATGGTGAACACCCAACATTAGTCATCCGTGGTGTATTATCGTGGTTTACAGTCATCGAGAATATGAGTATACATTTTTTATACTCTTGCAAAGGGTATATTAAAATTGTCTAGATGTTTGTAACGCACTGAAGGAATCGTCTTCGAACACATAAAGTATGGCTCTGCGAAATAGGGCCCCAAAATTAGGCCCCAAAAAATTATACAGAAAACGACAGCAACAATTTTTAGTAAAATTTGGGGTGTTATTTCCTTTTTTGGGGCCTTATTTTCTGAAGAAAATTGGGGTCTTGGTTAATTATGAAATAAAACCCCAAATGAAGAAATGAAATAAGACCACAAAAATTAGTTTTGTGGTCTTATTTCATTTTTATTAGGAAATAAGACTCCAAATTTTAATATGAAAATGAAATGATTATATGAAATATAATCCAAGAACTCCAATAACGGTTAATTTTCTTATCTGCAGTTGTTCTTAGACTAAGTACTTGATGCGCGCAATTTTTGTACAGATGTGCAAAAGTGCCGTTTTAAAATTAGTTCAGTGATCAGCTTTTGAGAATGTTGATCAGTTTAGTGATTTACATTGTGCGAAGTAGACGTACAATTATGGAACTATGAAATTTTAATTTTTTATTTAAAAAATTTTGTATAAAAAAATCGATTTCTTTTCATGGCAAGGCTAAGAAGGCTAAGAACACTAGCTAACATTTTTGTTGAAATGGTAATAATGTTTTTCTACATCCCACTCTCATATTCTTCACCGTCGTGGTCATGTCATTCAAATTTTAATTTTTTTGGTAAATCAACTCTGCTGTAGGCTTTGGGTACTCGTGAGTTCATTACATCAACCCAATCGTTAGTCTGAAGTAACAAGAATTTGTGAATAATAATTGAATTACATAGTTATTGATATTACTGTTTTTAACGATTGGTAACACTCACCCCAGTGCTAACCACCAAGATAGACCAAACTTGCTCTAGAAATTGCCTGCGCCATTGTGTAGGAAATCAACTTGGCTGCCAATTTAACCTTTTGCCTTTGAATGCAATTTACATTAATATGCTCTTGGCTAATTTTGTGAGTGATTGAAAGTTGGCCTTCGGTGCATTTCAATAGTCTAGATATAATATCCGACATAAGGTGCTTCTCTTCAATAACAATGCCATCATCGATAAAGTGATTGCCAGTGTTTGGAAGTACCTATAGGTACAAATACCTAGGTACATATTTTGTGTACCTTTTACCTTACCTCGGTATTTTCCAATTCGAGTACCTTTTACCTTACCTAGGTAAGAAAATCGAGTACCTTTCCAATCACTGGTGATTGCGAAAAAGCTTTAATAAATGGGGCACATCCGCAAGAACGTAAATTATTCTCTCTCCAAATTCAAACCGTTTAATGATTCGTTTATAAACTTAATTCTTATTTTATTTTAAGAATGCAATTACCATGGCTTTTCTAATGTAACTTGTAGAGATGTATAGAGTCCACGAATGGCACCGCCCATATCGCAAATCATTCCTACAATTTGGAATTTCGGTTGACATTTGGCAGTCGAAATCATAAGATATTGGCTGCTTCCAATCACTTACCAAACCAATTGGATACTCATATGTTCACTCAGAAAATATTTTTGTGTATTTAAGAAAATCGCCCTAAAATCGGAATCGCCTTAAAATTTAAAAAAAATTCTATATTTAAGAAAAAATTTTCTGCATTTTAGAAAAGTTGCCCTAAAAATGAATTTTTTAGAAAAAACTTTCTAAAATTTTGAAAAATACATTTTTTTTCTAAATTTTATGGTGAATTTTCTTTATTGCCTTTTCTAATTTTTAGGGTAATTTCGCCTTTGATTTTAGAAAATATTTGTTACAAATTTAGGGTATTTTGCCCTAAAATTGAGAAAATAAACCCTAATTTTAAGAAAGTTTTTTTAAAAGAATATAAAAACTAGAATTCCAGGCTAACTTCGTCTGTGCCGAAGTTTTTATACCCTTGCAAATGCAAATGTCACAGTTTAAGAACGCTTACATAAAAATCAAAAATTTTTGTAACTAAAACCCATTTTCCGACAGATAAACATCCAAATTTCGCGAATCTTTTTGAAAGCATGTCAAATTAACAATCGCGGAGTTTAAGAAAGATAAAATTTAAAACAGAAAAGTTTTTTCTCACTAAGACTCATTTTCCGACCGATCGGTCCTATGGCAACCATAAGATATAGTCATCCGATCTGGTCGGTTCCGACATATTAGCAGCGTGCATTAAATAGAAGACTCTGTGGAAAATTTCAGCTCGATAGCTTTAAAACTGAGAGACGAGTTTGCGTAGAAACAGACGGACAGATAGACAGACAGACGGACAGACAGACGGACAGACAGAGAGACAGACAGACAGACGGACGGACAAAGCTCAATCGACTCAGCTCGTCGCCCTGATCAAGAATATATGTATATAGTTTATGGGGTCGGAAATGAATATTTATATGCGTTGCAAACTTCTGGGCAAAATTATAATACCCTTTGCAAGGGTATAATAAAAAAGAAAAAATGCTGCTTCGGTGACTTGATCCCAGGCCACGCCCAACTGCGTACTTTCTTAACTATGGTTTTGCCGCTGCGGCTTGCTTAAGGCAAATAGTCGAGTGGGCTAAGGCGTCCGTCCGCGTGTTTAGCATTTGTGAGAAGTAGTCCCGAGTTCAAATCCCAGTAAACTAAGAAAAAAAAAAAGAAAAAACAAATAAAAAAAAATAACTAAAAAAAGAAAAAAGAAATATGAAAAAAAAAAACAAAAAAAAGCACAACAGAGAAACCCACTCGCTCGCTCATGTCTTTAGCATCACTTAAGTGTTTGACTGCAGGTTTAAGAATGTCTGGGTTGATATCGAACTTACTAGCCGAAAGTTGAAGGGTTCTGATTGCGGGCAAAGGAAATTTATTTTCCTTCAGGATTACACCTTTGTGACCCTAGCTGCAATTTCGAAATCTGTCTATCCGTAAATATGGTTTGAAGACGCAGCTGCATATTTTTGTAGATTTGTTGCGATTGGAACAGTTTTAGTTGCCGTTGGTTTATGGATTTTTTTACCCTTGTAGAGGGTATATTAAAATTCTCGAGATGCTTGTAACGCATAGAAGGAAGCATCTCCGACCACATAAAGTATATATATTCTTGATCAGCATGACGAGCTGAGTTGATATAGCCATGTCCGTCTGTCCGTCTGTTTCTATACTATCTCCTTCGTCAGTGTTAAAGCTATCTTAACCAAACTTTGCACGAAGTCTTTTGGTAAAAATACGCTGCACATTTCTCGGAACCGGCCGGATCGGATCACGATAGCATATAGCTGCCATAAGAACCATCGAAAAACTTATTTATCTTCAACGCAAACGCCCCCAAACCGCGTATTTATAAGTTTTCTATGCTTTCACATAATTCCACCAAGTTTAATAGGACTACTATATAGTATAGCTGCCATAGAAAGTGGGTGTAAAAAATGTACATATATAGGAGGCTTTGTTAAAAATGTGAACATTTGGCCGAATGTACATATTTGTGTCAGTGGATTCAGGCTACTAATTTATATAAATTATACAAGCTACAAGGGTATATAAAATTCGGTCGAGCCGAAGTTAGCTTTCCTCTATTTTTCTTTTTATTTAAAGTTAGCTGGAATTTGATTGCCGGTTCTCTCAGCTTTACGTTTTTTGCCATCAAGATTTCATTGTCAACTCCAAGCCTTTTATTTGCGTTTTCCTGCCAAACGAAGTTTATTTATTGTACATAAACGGCTTTGTTCAAATACAGTTCTTACAGTTCTTGTTTTGAACGCTGAATTTCCAAAAAGGAATTGTCTGACATTTCTTCAGTAAAAATGCAATCGCTTTCATTCACACAACTCACTTCACCAGTACGAAAAGCGTTCACTTCATCCAAATCCATACACAGAAAAAACAGATCGCGATATTTAGTATCAATCTGATATTTTGTAGTTTCAAATCGGCCTTCATCTGAAAAATACCCAGATGATATGTTCGAATATATCACTTTGACATTTCGAAAACATCAACGTAATATTTTTTCAGATCAACAATTTGATATTGGTTAATACCAATGATATATTATTATAGTATCAAAGCTATATTTTCAAAATACCTGTAGGACATTGTTTTAGTATCAAAGAAATATTTGTAAAACATCAAGAGGGTATTATTGTAGTACCAATGCTTTATTTTTATAATATCAAAGCAATATTTTTATAATACATAATGCAATTATTCTGACAATTATCTTTCTGGAAAAATCTGCTCTTTGTCGCTGGAAGAAATGTAATTACGGCGGTCGAAGTTAAATCCACACTCTAGAAAAATTGTAAAATTAATATATTGAGAAGAATAATTATTTCATAACAAAACTTACCAATTAACTTTTCGTACACGAATTTTTCAATGTTTAGTTTTTGTATCAGCTCATAGAGTTGGATGTCTTCCATTTCAATCTGAAAATTATACAAAATTAATACTCTTAAACTCGCATAAGTTTTTTTGTGAAAGTGTGCGAAATCTGCCAAAAGCAAAGGCTGAGCATGCGTTTTTTTGTTCTGCCCTTGAACATCAAACAGCACACATATGCATACATACATGCATATTTTGCATGTAGATTTGTATGTACGCATGTTTGCATATGCATGTATTTGTGTTGTTCGACGTTCAGGGGCAGAACCAAAAAAAACGCATCGCGGACACAAAATATGTATACATACATATGTACATATTTAAACACGCACTTCTACTGCGTAGAGAACTCAAAGTGAAAAAACACGCACAATATGTATGTATGAGTGTGTGTATTATATCCGTACACACTATTAGCGACTGAATAAAGGCAATAGCCTTTTTAAAATTTATAAATTTGGAAGTACAACAACAGTACAACAAAACACACACATACAATTCACATTTTATTCACTATTACCGTTTACATTTTTTTCAGTCACCGCATCTTTTTATACTAACCTTTCACACGCGCCAGCACAGATTGAATGACAAAATTCGCAAGAAGAAGCTAGAAGTTCGCTGCAAACCCGACGCCAACTTCGAAACGTTCACGAAGAAAAAACGACCGGCACTCGTTTTCGCGCTTGCGGCAGCAGAGCAATGAGCATTGTTTTTGCTTTTTTCGAGATAGACTATTGCTGTCTCTCTTTGATTTGAGAAACTCTGTGTGTCTCTTTCTACTTTCAGAATTTCGATGTTTACCTTTGATCCGAAATCATATCAGTAGGTCATTTTTCACATCACTTTGATCTTATAAGTTCTTATAAGAACCGTCTCTGCTACGTGATGGTATTGTGTTTGCCTGGAATGATCAAGGAAAGACTTCGGTTAGTTTTGCCATTGTTTCGGAAGAATGTTGGTACAGCACATTTCATTAGACACAATTTCCTGGGTACACCTATGTTTTATATGTATGTTAAACAGGACAATATCATTTTAGACACGAGAACTTTGTTCCCCTATCATTATAAACCCATTATAAACCCCAAAGTTTTGGTGGATTTATGTTTATTAATTTATGTCGACCACTTACTTTTGATCTGTATGCCGAACTATTATTTGTTACTTACTCAGATCGCATTGCATTCCTTTTTTGTTCGAAATGTTGATCACACACTTGCCAATATGAGGAGCTTTAAAGTTGCATAATTCCACCCACTGCCGTTGCAGATTTTAATTTCTGGGGAATTTGAAAAACAAGATGTCAAATGACGTCACAGACTCACAAAGTTTTGCGCAAGCGCAATTCAGCATGAGTTTGCACTACCTTGTATTCATTGTATAATGCCTACAATCCTGTAGGGGCAGCAACAACGCAATAACTACCAGAAATGAAAGTATAATGAATATAATGAAAATGTAACGAAATTCTATCAGATAAGCATTCAAGTTTTGAACCTCATTATTATATTTGACTCAAAACTCTTTATAAGCAAAGAATAGATCAAATGTCCCCACAAAATTAGCAACAATTGAAAAGAAGCGAAATAGGTTTCAGGTACCTCGACAATTGCTTTTGGGCTGCTTTTGGGTTGTTAAAAGTTTGTAGAACATGCCTGATAAAATAACAAATTCAAAATGAAACTAAGGCATCGCCTAGAAGTATGCATTATGAGTCAAGGGTTAGTGTATGTGCTATCATACGCTATCAAACACTGGGCGGTTGTTGTACAAATAAAGCTCAGCTGTTCTTACTAGTTTCGTTCTGGAGAGGATAGCCGTTTTATAGCCTATTTCCACCAAAGCATTTCTTAAAATGACAAGAAATGAAGAAAATGATATCATTTCTTCCATACAAATTGATGTTTTCTTATCATTTTCATTTCTAAATTTTCATTGATATAAATTAAGGTTTTAAATGATTTTCATCGAACATTCTTAGGTGAGTTATAGCTCAAACTTAGCAATAGATGGCGTCACTACTTTGACCATTTTGGCTACAAGGTTTGATATGTAACTAACTTTATTGAATATAGCTTAAGCTAACAATTATCGTTGAGTTGAACGGAGCGAAGCGGGCGCAACCCGCGCGAATCGAAACCAAGCCAGAAACTGCGCGTCAGGGATGGC
>JBAMBO010002963.1:0-21875 GCA_037044535.1 Lordiphosa magnipectinata
GCTTTCGGAGAGACTTCACCTTAAAATATTAAAACGCAAAGAAGGCAATGAATATAGTAGTTGAATCATCCTGCATATCTTCATCTTCCATGTGTTGAGTGGATTACCGCTTAATTATCATTCGATATTTGACCCGTTGTCGTTTCCAGTCAGCTCAGCTGTTTCTGTAAAACAGCAGTTACCACTAATGGAACCGCCGCCGCGTCCAATATTTGTTGGCAAGGGCCACAGAGGGTGGTTGAAGATGTGTCAACCGATATGTTAGGCTCATCCACTTCATTCGTGGCCACAGTATTAGCCAGGACCTCCTGATTCGTAGACAGCTGGATATTTTTCTGGACCTCCTTAAAGTCGCGCGCGAAGTTTGCTACGACTTGTGCAGCTTGGTGACTGTTCTTTTGAGTGTGTTCTTCTTGTGAGAGGCTTCCAGGTCGCCTTTTGCTTTGCTTCGGGGCCAGCCTTGGGATCTGACCTTTGCTTCTTTCTTAAGATTCTTTTTCATCTTTTGCTTTGCAAAGTCCAAATCTGCTTGCTTTTTTTTTGGCTATTTGGCTTATCTCCGTCTTTGTGTCATCTCATTTCTCAAAAACAGCTTAATTATCAACTCTAACCCAATGGGGCTTAGAGGAATCTACGAGGATTGAGTACACAAATTTTGTAAAAATGGATTCAAAGACTAAAACGAAAATAAGTTGGAGAATTTTATGAAGGACGAACATGTCGCGCTGATCAACGCAACCCATTTAATGGTAATGTTCCCAGCGGAGAAATCTTGTCGATATCTCCTCCCTACGATTTAAAATTGTAAGATACAACAATGACGCACTTGATTCGAGTCATGTTCTTTCATCATATTTTGCCTTGGACAAAATTCTGAATGGTACACGGATTAATATAGGGATTATCAAAATTGATTCGAGTGCTTACCGAGTTATATAATTAAGGTAAGGCGCTGATTTATTGTCAAAACCTATAAATTATAATACTCAGCTGGTTGTGTGAAAATAAGAATTTAATCGGTTCCCGTTAAGGTTTAGGGTACACTTCTTAAACGAAAATATTCCGCACCTGGGTTATAGCTTTAAGCCCTCTACGCAGTTGAGAATTAACCATACTTTTCATCTGTCCCACCTCAGGCACACAGGAAGGTTATTAAACATTTCTTTCCATGATTAACAGGTATATCGAAGTCGGTTAGAGCCGACTTTAACTTACGCTCTCGTGTTTTTTCCTACGCTGCTGTGCTTCTGCATTTTATTCTTGATTTAGCCGCCCTAGCGTGCTACATAAAAGGCAACCACTGCTTTGCCTTTAATGCCATTCGCCGCAGCGTGTCGAGTGAGGTCGATAGTCGTGATGGTCGATACGCTCTCGTGTTTTTTAGTTTCACGCTGCTGTGCTTCTGCATTTTATTCTTGATTTAGCCGCCCTAGCGTGCTACATAAAAGGATTGGCTTGCCTTTAATGCCATTCGCCGCAGCGTGTTCAGAGTGAGGTCGATAGTCGTGATGGTCGATGCCAACTCTTGCGCTGAAGTAGCAGCAAGTTATCGAGTTGGATCCCTAGAAAAGAAA
The DNA here is from genome assembly GCA_037044535.1 of Lordiphosa magnipectinata. NCBI lineage: Eukaryota > Metazoa > Arthropoda > Insecta > Diptera > Drosophilidae > Lordiphosa > Lordiphosa magnipectinata. The sequence continues at coordinate 1,575 of JBAMBO010002963.1, forward strand.
GATAACAGTTTAAAAAAAAAAGGAAATCAGAGACCAAATATACTAATACAAAATTTAAAATAAACAAAAGACAATTTTAAAACACATGTTCTTAAATCCTGCCCAAGCCAAGCCGTTCATAAGGTGAGCACAAAATATTTATAATATGACGCCCGCTATTCACGGTTCAAGAAAAAGCCGGATCACTCCATTTTTGTCAACGAATGGGCTTGATTTCGGTAGATTTGGAATAGCGATGGTCACAAGAACCCTCTGGGGGGCGAAGACATTTAGTTATTTACACGTATACGAGCAGAACGCATGCCGAAGCTGGGGCCAAGAGAGTAGCTGGGGCCAAGAGAGTATACAGGCCTTCAGTCGATCGCCAGAGTCGAAGATTATTCTCGGCGCTTTGTTTGCATTGTACACTGAGAAAAAAGTTCTATACTTTTGATTGCAAAGTCGATAAAAATCTATGATTTACTAGGTGGAGCTTGCGATTGCTTTGATTCGTATGCGCTTTTTTCCATTGATTGCAGTTTTTAATAAGCGGTAGAAAAAAAATGTGGGACCTAGCGTGGGAAACAGATTACTTTTTTTCATTAAGTATTACACATGATGCACAATGCATTTATTGCAACCGCATAATTGGAAAGAAAGAGAAATATAGTTTGCAGCGACACTATGAAACTCACAAAGATTCGCACAGCCTACTTGGAGATGAGGGGAAAAAATTGCACTCAAATTAAAAAAAAACTGATATAAAAAGCGAAAGAGTTTACAACTCTATAAAAAAAATTAAAACCATCGAGATATCCGATTCCGATCGCCAAAAAAGGCTTCATTTGATTTCATTAGCGTTGGCAAAAAAGGTCGTCCCTTTGTAGATGGAATTTTTCTTATGTCTTGGATGTTTTAAGCATTTTCGGGGAAAATGAAAGTTAATTTTTCTAAGAAATTGATTGTTTCCAATTTGCTGTGTTCTTTTTATGAAATTTTTGTTGAGTCAGTACTATTTTTTGTGTGCCATTGTCCATGTGATATAATTTCAGCTGAAGTAATAGTTATGATCACCCCTGATTCCTCCAATCGGACTGATTTGATAGGAAAGGTCAACCTTTTAAGGTTCTAAAGCCAAACATTTTAGCTGCCAGAAAGTGCCAGACGATGTGCTATATCCCAAAGCTGTTTGTGCTTGTTTTTTCGCTACTTGTTTCTGAGGCGCAACTGTTACATGCCTGGTCTCTGTTGCTGTTGTTTGATCCTTATTTTTGCGTTCCATCCAAGCATAAGTCAATTCAACTAAAATCTGTTTTTAAACTAATGGATTAACTTTTAAAAATGCGCAATTTTCTGCTCCGATACATCGAAACCGGGTCACAACAATCGATGGTTGGCCAAATACACAAACATCGATAGTATAGACAGTGCTATCGATGCTTTCACAACACTACTAGGTGAATTTGAATAGTCGTGTGGGCGCTACGGTTTTAACTGCCCCGACAAGCAGTGCAGATCCTCATGAGTAGGCATTTCCCCAATTGATGGCAGCCGATAGTAGCGTTAGCTCAATTCGCTTTAATAGCCGAATCACCAAAAGGTGTTTCAACTGCATTCAGCGTCCACTTCCGCATCCACAACAGCTGATATGGTCTGTTTGTTTACCTATGCGCATCATTCAAAATGAATTAAAGTAATTTTGTTTTGCAATTGAAAAGCAACAATTGCAGCTTATGCTGTTATGCAAGTGATGAACGAGTGTGCTGTGACGAGCATTGCGTACGAGGAGTCCCACCCACGTAATATTTGGCATTTTTAGAGCTAGAAACAATTACATTAGCATTCCAGTTTTGATTTCTTTATTATATCTAGCCGGTTCCTTTTTAAATACACCCGACTTTCAAGGAATGACAAACATTTCAGATTTTAGTGATGCTTTTTTTACGCTTGGGAGGCTATTTGTCGGATGGCGCACACTTTGCATGCTTCTTTCTGAAACAAGTATGAATGACATTATCAAGTAATAAACCATTTGTAAATAATTGCATCTCTACCTGCCAGAAAATGTTTGTCTTATCAATTTGATCGGTGATTATTATAATACTTTTATATGATTTCAAACACGTTTGCAATATTTGGTTGATATCGGAAGACGATAGTAAGAGATGATAAGTTAATAATTTATTGTTCCATTTCATCCTAGCGCTACAGGTTTTCCAACATATTTTAGGGCACCAGTCACAATGATTATTTAACTTAAAACTATTGATTACAGATTATATATAAGTTTTATTATTATTTATCATTTATTATTTATTTATTTATTCATTTATTTGATTCTGTCTACTTATTCAACTTTCTGTGGAAACAAATTCCAAAGACGAACAGCATTGATATAAAAGTGTCTGTCATGCATGCAAGTTGATCCACGCCATCAAAACTTATTGTTGACTATAGCCGACATTTTACTTTTTGATGCTGGCATACGGAATGTTCAAAAATGTACCTCTCGCCTTCTAATAAAAGTAGCCACTTCCTTGTTAAGCCAACTATATTAAGGTACGTTTGTGCGCATCGATTTGCTCATTTATTGCGATCGAAGTGATATATCTTTCACTTAAACATAGCCTACATAGCATTTAAAGAATACTTTAAAACAAGTGAAACAGAATTTGGAAGTGAAAAGAGTAGTTATTGCTATGAAATATTAGAGAAGGTCTCCGAAACAGCTAGACTCAGGAAACTGCTGTGAAAGCAGCCACCCATGCAGAGTCAGCTGAAAACGAACGACGGCAACTGGACGGAAAGCAGCAGGGAAGCGACATGCGCTCTTCTTGATGCGCACTTCCCAGGCTGTACTGTAGTCACTGAGTCAGATAAGCCTCTTGACCTACACACGCATCAAAGCAACATCCCAACTAACATCATCACTCCAGAGAAAATCCGTTGGGCGATCGACTCGTTCGCGAGTTACAAATCCCCAGGACTGGATGGAATATTCCCAGCCATGCTAAAGACGATCAAATGCGCAATCGTTCCATGGCTGCAATCCATTTTTGAAGCTTGCTTGAGATGGAGCTATGTACCTGTGGTCTGGAGGACAGCACGCGTTGTATTCTGGCCAAAAGCGGGAAAATGCAGTCATGTGCAACCAAAGGACTACAGACCCATAAGCCTCACATCATTCCTGCTCAAAACAATGGAAAAACTGCTAGATCTCCACATAAGAGAAGGGTTGAACCTGACCTTGGAGAACAATCAGCACGCCAAGGGAAATCGGTGGAAACGGCGCTACACTCCCTAGTAGCCACCATCGAGAAGGCACTGTACCATCAGGAATTTGCCATGGGAGCATTCCTAGATATATCTGGTGCATTTAACAACGTCACCACAGAAGCGATAATGCGAAGCCTAAGGGCACTAGCAATACACAAGACATTGTACCCCTGGATATACAACCTGCTGAGCTGCAGAAGAGTACAAGCCGAGTGGGGTACCACAACCATGACGAAAGAGGCACATGGAGGAACGCCTCAGGGCGGAGTCCTATCGCCCCTTCTATGGAACCTTGTGGTCAACGAACTATTACGAAAATTCCGCAGGCAAGCACCCAAGATAACCGCATATGCTGACAACATAAGCATAATTATCATGGGGAAATGTCCATTGACTCTTAGCTCAATCATGGACTCTACTCTCAAAGAGATACTAAAGTGGGCCACAGAAGCCGGACTCAGTATCAATGCGGAGAAGACGGACCTGATTCTCTTCACCAAGAGATACAAGGTACCGCAATGGACTCCACCTACGATAAATGGAATACAGCTAACGCCAAAGAATAACGTAAAATACCTTGGAGTAGTAATCGACAGTAAACTGTCATGGAGACTCAATGTGGAGGAAAGGGTTAAAAAGGCAACCAATGCGCTATATGCATCCCAGAAGATGCTAAGCAGCACTTGGGGCCTATCACCAAGTCTAAAGCACTGGCTCTTCATCTCAATAATACGACCGATACTACTACATGGCATATTGGTATGGTGGCAAGCCACGGAGAAGTCCACATATCTAAAGCTGATGGAAAAGGCCCAGCGGCAGGCATTAGTCTGCATAACGGGGGCGCTGAGGTGCACTCCAACAAAAGCACTCGAACACATCCTAGGAGTCAACCCCCTGGACATCCAAGCACGTCTCAGCACGCACAAAAGACGGCCCAACGTCTTTGTGCGGCAGGCACCATGGCGCTACAAAGCTATGGACACAGCACGGTGGGTAGAGTGGGTAGAGTGATCAACAGTAGCACGGACTACATGATCCCAAAAACCAACTTCACAGGTGCATCAGCATTACTGGGACCAGAAGACTGGCGTACTGGACTGGCCCAGGAAGCAATGCACCTATTTACAGACGGCTCCAAGATGGCCTCAGGACTGCGATGAGCCGAAATTGAGGGTCTCCTATAAACTGCCAGACCACTGCACCATATTCCAGGCGGAGGTCTTCGCAATAAGGAAAGCAGCGGAATTGGCAGAACAAATAAACATGTACGTTGACAGCCAAGCGGCAATCAAAGCAATGAAGAGACACACCATTAACACCAAAAATGTTCTGGCAAGCAGGGAGGCAATAGATTCCCTCAGCATCTCTAGAAAGGTGCAAATCTACTGGATTCCCAGCCACCGGGGCATTGATGGAAACGAAATGGCTGACAGTCTTGCAAAAGCCGGAACCGCACTAAGCCAAGAAGCAACACTAAACATATCTATCTCCGTACAGACGCTACACAGCAAGATGGAGGAGATAGCGGAGAAAGAAGCAGAGGAAAAGTGGAAGAATCTCAAAAAACTCACGTACTATATGCTACGGCTCCAAAGAAGAGACTGTAGACTGCTTATAGGCATACTAACTGGTCACTGCCTAGCAGCTGCTCACGCGAAAAAGCTAGGAATCACGACAACGGACATCTGCAGGAACCCGGCCACCCGGCCTCACTAAGGACCGTAAGGTCTATGTGTGGTCCCTACAAAAGGCCAGCCGGAACTACCTACCTACCTACCTATGAAATATTCCACTGCCATAAAACAATCAGAGATGGCTAAGGTATGGGCTGTGCGTATTAAGGTGAGACAGGAACTTCTGTAATTGAAAACTGATGGGCCTCACAAATAGGCATAACCAGCTTATTAAAGTCTGCATAATAGTTTTCCCAATAGCTTATTTTTAATGTGTTTTTCTAGTGGTCAAATTCTTTGAATTATCTGTGCTGAACTTTTCGATAGCTGAGATATGTACGGCAATAAAATGCCCAATAAATGCAAATTTTTGTGAAATGTTCTTAATTTTCATAATTCAATTTCTTGAAATTTAACTTGCGAGTCAAATAATTCCACAAGTAAGTTATATCAATTAAGGGACTCTTTCACATCGTTTACATAGAGCTATCTGTCACATAAACTAACAAATAATAGAGTAAATTGTGAATTTATCTGACTAATAGCAGCTATATAGAAGATGTGAAATCGGCCCTAAGTGTTTTTCTCTATATATTAAATAACTAAAATCTTTTTTTTTGTTCGGCCTACATTAACAGATTTTACTAAGCTATTAAATTACCATCCAAATGAGTCTTCAAATGGTTCTTACGAGTACAGTCCACAAAATCGGCCAAATAAATGTTAAAATAAATTATGTTAAATAAATGTAAAATGTTGTTATACTCACGGAGTACCTTAGCTTACATAACAACAAAATATTTTTTCCAAATAGGATAAAATTATTTTGTTCAGCCCTTTCATATTTTGGCTTTATTCTGAAGGTTGGTATAAACATAAGCTTTCTTTGTACATTTCATTCGCTTGAACTTAATTAGATTAGCTTTTTTTCTCATACTGAAGGAACTTTTCCAAAATATTGAAACATTTTAAAACAAGAAATTAAAACTAATAGAATCTTTACAGGTTGAGTGGTGCTGGTTGGCTTGCCCATCATACAATAGACTTATTTCAATCCTCTGTTAGCAAGAAAAGAGAAATGTCTCCTTCAGCTCGAGATCGTTCAGATAGGTTAAATTTTCTTACTCCATCAAATCATTTCACCTTTCGCAAGCGTTCGATTTGAATCTTGGTGATTTGTCCGGTGCGCGGCATAATACTCCGTCGACCTCGAAAGCGACGCGGAGACGTTGTAGCAGGAAACTGATATGTAGATGTAGTATTAGCCAAGTGCATCTCCAGCGTTCGATCGGCTGGGGCCAAAGGTAAGCGGGGAAGTGGATAAACATCCGTAATGGATTCTAATTTAATTCAGATGATTTCATTTCAGTCTTGATTTCCAAAGATTCCGGTTTCAGCTGCGCTTGCGCGATGGACGGGTCTAACTCCTGAACGTTCGAGTTTCAAATGATTCATGGATTCAAGCAGATCGGGCCAGATTCTCCGCCTGTTCCAATATCTGCGGCTCATGATGGACACCTGGCTGGGACTTGGACGGACTGAATAGGCAATGGTCCAAGGGATATAGACGCCAATCCGATTTGTATTCGCTGTCCGCCTCCATGCGGCTGCGTTCGCTTAAATAAATGTTCCTATAGTTGGCAATGCGACGTTGCACCTCCTGCAGATTGAGCTTGACGCCATATTGCTGCAGTCCAAACGAAATGTCCCGAAAGATGGGCTAATTCTCAAAGTACGAGGAAATCTCATGGTGGCCTCCTTCACCGAAGTGTAGTAGCGCAAACGCAAGTGCTCCACTCATTTTAGTTGTCTATGATTAAATAGTTATTTAAACATAAACATTTAAAAAATATGAATGGTCAAAACATATTATTGAGTACGTGACTGAGGACCTTGAAAGGCTAGCTTATTCAAGTGCACGAACCAACTGATCTTCCAGATAGGAAATAGGAAACTTCAGAGTTGCCAAGAAGCAGTGTTCTTTTCTAGAAACTTGAGATTTTGTTTGGTAAAGTTCGAACTTTACGAAAATGTTTACTAAATTGATGGAAGCTTGTATTTTAATAGATATAACTTCACTGCATTCTAGCAGTGGTTCCATGACCAACCATTCAACCTGACTTCATCTTATTAACTTTTCATTAATGAAACATTTGAATAGCTTGAAACATATTGCCTATGACTTCTGACAAGGTTAAAAGATGAACTTTCAAATTGATTGCATCAATATTGCGCAATTCAGAATTCTTCACATGCCTCCTGAATTTATACACCCACATGAATGCATGATATGTCATTACGTTGGCTTTATTCGTGGCTTACAAATGTGAATTATTGAAACCAATAAAATTAAGTGTTTTAACTCATTTTGTTGTTGCTGCTGGACTGTCAAACGGAACTTGGATTTCTGATGGCCCAAAGCGAGTTAATCGTATAGTATAATATATGCGGTCACAGGATCCTAAGTAGTGCAAACTCATGTGCGTATGTTTGTTAGCCACGAGGCAGATAACAATTGCATGTGTGAGTGTGTGCATATATACATAGGTAGCAGATGGGTATGAGTTAAGTCCCCTGATAAATGCACAGCAACTAATTATAATGGCATTAATTAAGGCCGAAAGAAATTAAGTGGCAAACATCAAGTAATAAATTGTGCTCCTGTATTATTACCGCTTAACTTGCCAAATTGAAATATAATTCAATTGTCTGAAATTGAATATAAAAGATAGACCTGAGCAACATGAAATACTTTCAGATTCTTGAATTCAATTTATATTATTTTCCTATATTTAATAACTATTTGATTTATCGCCCCAACTGCTGCTATCCGCTATTCGCATGTTAATTCCTCTGAGTTCTGAGCTGAGGACACAAAGCTCATATTTCTAGTACAAAAAGTTTTCCTGTAGCTTTCTAAAGCTTTCTGTTCGTAATCGAGCCAACATCTCTGTTAAATTAAAGCTGTTGCAAAATTTCTAAAATACTTTGTTAATTATTCCTAGAACTGTTTTTGTAACTGAAAATAAACTTTGTAAATCTAAAGAACAAATTTTGAATACGCACAGAAAAAAATAAGATCAGGTATTTCCATATCATATCAGTAATATCAATATTTGCACATCAAAGTGAAACTATTTAATATCAATATGAACCTGTAATACCACATTGATACTAAAAATATTATATTGAAACGTGAAATGATCAAAGTGATGTGAAAAATGACCTAGTGATATGATTTCAGATCAAAGTAGACATCGAAATTCTGAAAGTAGAAAGAGCCACACAGAGTTTCTCAAATCAAAGAGAGACAGCAATAGTCTATCTCGAAAAAAGCAAAAACAATGCTCATTGCTCTGCTGCCGCAAGCGCGAAAACGAGTGCCGGTCGTTTTTTCTTCGTGAACTTTTCGAAGTTGGCGTCGGGTTTGCAGCGAACTTCTAGCTTCTTCTTGCGAATTTCGTCATTCGATCTGTGCTGGCGCGTGTGAGAGGTTAGTATAAAAAGATGCGGTGACTGAAAAAAAATGTAAACGGTAAAGTGAATAAAATGTGAATTGTATGTGTGTGTTTTGTTGTTCTGTTGTTGTACTTCCAGTCGCTAATAGTGTGTACGGCTACAATACACACACTCATACATACATATTGTGCGTGTTTTTTCACTTTGAGCTCTCTACGCAGTAGAAGTGCGTGTTTAAATATGTACATATGTATGTATACACATTTTGTTTCCGCGATGCTTTTTTTTGTTCTGCCCTTGAACGTCGAACAACACAAATACATGCATATGCAAGCATGCGTACATACAAATCTACATGCAAAATATGCGTGTATGTATGCATATGTGTGCTGTTTGATGTTCAAGGGCAGAACAAAAAAGCGCATGCTCAGCCTTTGCTTTCGGCAGATTTCGCACACATGCACAAAAAAACTTATGCGAATTTAAGTATATTAATTTTGTGTAATTTTCAGATTGAAATGGAAGACATCCAACTCTATGAGCTGATACAAAAACTAAACATTGAAAAATTCGTGTACGAAAAGTTAATTGGTAAGTTTTGTTTTGAAATAATTATTTTTCTCAATATATTAATTTTACAATTTTTCTAGAGTGTGGACTTAACTTCGACCGCCGTAATTACATTTCTTCCAGCGACAAAGAGCAGATTTTTCCAGAAAGATAATTGTCAGAATAATTGTATAATGTATTATAAAAATATTGCTTTGATATTATAAAAATAAAGCATTGGTACTACAATAATACCCTCTTGATATTTAAAAAATATTTCTTTGATACTAAAACAATGTCCTACAGGTATTTTGAAAATATAGCTTTGCAACTATAATAATATATCATTGATATTAACCAATATCAAATTGTTGATCTGAAAAAATATCACGTTGATGTGTTCGAAATGTCAAAGTGATATATTCGAACATATCATCTGGGTATTTTTCAGATGAAGGCCGATTTGAAACTACAAAATATCAGATTGATACTAAATATCGCGATCTTTTTTTTCTGTGCGTTGTTAAGAACTGAATAATAGCCTTTTTCCACTGACATATATACATATGTACATTTTCAAGTTTGGTGATAACTAGACATCGTATATTATGCACTTTTTTAAATGAACGTACACTGAAAGAAAAAAGGATATTTTTTGATGATCCTCAGGATGATTTGTCGATATCCATTTGAACTGTATAGTTAATTATCCTTTTTTGGGATCCATTGGATCTTTTCGAAGTCGATTTTATTTCGAAAAAAGGATATTAAAATATCCAAAGAATATTTAAGAACTATCCATTTGAACTGTTAAAAACTATCCTTTTTCATATCCATTGGATCTTTATGAAATGTCCTTTTGATCTTTTTTAGTATCCAATTCTTAATATCCATTGGATCTTACTGACATATCCCATGGATCTGTTGTAAAGATTATTTCCAAATAAAAACAGCACAATAATTTGTATCAATTTATTTAATTTTGATAATAGTTGTAGTAGTAGTAGTTGAAATTTATTTTCATTGATTTCTATTAATGCGTGTATACTTATATATATAGGTACAAAAATCTTATAGTGACAAAAAGTTTCAAACATTAACGGATTTACAATGATTATAAAAAATTTTGGCTGTGGCATGTTGCCGTTAGCCAAATGTAGGTGACATTTTCCTAAACTCCGATTCCCCGATTCCGATGTCTGGTTACATGTCTCCATAGTCCTTTAAAAAATCGCGTCGATACTGCAGGCACTCTCTAAGGTACGAAGTGAGCGAACGCCAATTACTTCCGTTTAAGAGCTTGTGCATTTCCTGGTCGGTCAGAGTATCCTTTTCCCAGTATAGGACCCTGAGTTCCTTCAGAATTGGACAGCGAGAAAAGAAGTGGGCGGTGTCTTCTCTCTCTCCGGTGTTGCAGAGAGTGCCATGACTGGGGTTTGAGATATGTGGCATATACGTTAGGTTGAGCACTTCCGTTCTCGTTCGAAAAATGACTGATATTGATGCCACGTCTAAATTGTCAGTGAAATAATTTTTATCTTTTAAGTTATACTCAAGTTTGCTGTAAGTGTCCCGAGACTGACTTTCTCGGGCTTGTGATTCAAAGCCAATCCTTTCCGTGCTGTCTATGCTCTGCAACAGTTTTGTCTGCCAATGGTTCCATGAGCTATGGTCTTCTATGTTGCACCTAATATTGTGTTCCAACGCCATGGCTTCCCACCTTTCGACAAACTGGGATTTTGCTTCTAATAGGTGTTCTGTGACAATTCTTGGAAGACGCGTAGATGGCATTTGCATAGTCTTATTAATATAATCGAAAGTTGGAAGACCCGTTTCCAAGTGTATAGCATAGTTAGGCGAGCATAGAGGCAAGTGGAACACCCTCTTTATATAAAAACGGAGGAGTCGTTCCACTTCTTCGTATTGACCAAAGCCCCATACTTGGGCAGCATAGCACATAATTGCTCTGGCTGTGGCTAAGAACGATTTGTACTTAGTGCTGTGACTGACGTTTTTTTTTCTAAGCAATTTGTTCCACGTGGTATTGATCGCAATTTTCGAGTCGCTTAGTTTTTTGATTAAATGCTTGCGAAATGACATGTTTGGTGTAAGAGTGACTCCCAAGTACTGGTACTCGATGACAATATCCAATTTCACTCCGTTTATAGACCAAGCATCTGTCCTTGCTTTTCGACCCCTTGTATCACGTACTACCATTATCTTAGATTTTTCGCAGTTAATTTGAAGGCTCCACGTTTGCCAGTATGAGTGCAATGCGTCTATCATTTGCTGCAACTCCCGGGCGTCATCGGCCAGAAGCACCATGTCATCGGCATACATTAGAACTTTGATTCGTTCCGATCCCAGTTGAACACCCCCTGGCAGAATGGAGGATATGTCGTCGACGTACAGTGCGAAAAGTAACGGGCTCAGTAGGCAACCTTGTTTCACTCCAAGGTTCATCTCGTTTTGATAATATAAATGTAATATTTAATACACACAAATGTCAAAAAGACATTTTTGAAGCCCTATTTCGGTTTTGTGTGCCAAATCGTTAACCGTGTGTAGTCTACAAATGCAGCTATTTACTGAATCCTGTGTGTTGGCTCCCGACACATATGTGGTCTTCAAAATAGTGTGAAGCAATATAAGAAGGTTTGTCCTTTTCACCTGATAGAAAAAAAAGATAAAATATACAGGGAGCCGTACCACTTTACTTCCAAGAGCTGTTGTTTTTCGGGAATCATTCCCATAAAGTCCTTTTGGATCTGTAAGAAGAAAGATATAAAAATACATTAGTATTATTGAAGTACATGTTCACTATACACTTATACAAAGAGATGCTAAAATGCGAGTGAGACTTAAAAAACTAAACTAATACATATTTTAATGCATTTACGTATATGTCTGTAAGTTTCGTTTACTCAAGCCGAGCGCGACACACCACATACACACTTTAACTTTAAATGTGAAAATGCAGTGCAAATATAGTACATATCTTAAATACATTCATAAATTAAGGCGCAAGCACATATCACTTACCTGATATTTATTATTTCACTTAAATTTCATTTTCAACACATAATTTTATTGACGGCTATGGATTAGCACGTGTGTTCTCTTCTCACTTCGGATGAAGCAGCGCTCACGACATCAAAATTCGCAAAATGTCTTTCTCTTTCGCACCAACGGGCATGCTTGACTGCTATCGCTTGCCGATAACAAAATCGATACTTCAACCAAAATAATATCCCGTTCAAAATTTTTTAAGCTTAAAAAGAAAGAATGATAGTCTATTGATCCTAATTCTTCATCCAAAGGAGCTGAAAACTGCGAAAAGGATATTAAATAAAGTGGATCTTAAAGGGGATATTTCGAATATGCTTTCTAGGGGTTTTTTTTTTATTTCTGTGTAGATTAAGGTGAAAATCTGGTTTTACATATGCAAAACAAATATGCAAAGAATATGCAAAATATGCAAAAAAAAAAAAAAGAAATATGAAAAAAATGTAAACGTATTAAAAATGCAGAAAAATGGGGAAATTTGCAAAAATTCTAATTTCAGCTTTGATTATTATAATAGATACCAATATATATATGGTAAATATATATGGAGGGTTAGTTGGAATTTGTAGACCGAACGATCAAAAATTCCCGAAAGTAGTACATTTTTCATATATGTATGCTTATAAAGGTCTAAAACCCGCGAAATTTGACAAATTTTCATTTAAGTGTTTAAAAAAGTGCAGGCGTTGGCAAGTCAAAGGTGTACTAAAATATTGGAAAATTTCTAAATTTTTTATAAGGTCTAAGATTATTTTGAAGATTTGATAGACGGTAATAGTACACGGGTAAATAAACAAATTGTCAAAAAAATCGCGAAATTTACAAATTTTTCATATGACCAAAGATTATTATAAAGACTTAATAGACTGCAATAGTAGACGGGTACATATAGGTAGTGTAGACCGAACCGAAAATATTATTATTAGATTTTTCGCCAAAATTTGCAAAAAAAAAAAAATTTTATGATTTTTGGAATTTATTAAGATTTGATAGATAGCAATTGTAGACGCGTAGATGGTTAGACTCAACAAACTTTTGCATGAGTTAGATTATAATGTAGACGGGTAAATTGACGAGTAAAGATCAAGCGGGTCAAAAATCCTTAAATGTACAATATTTTTATGATTAGTTCAGATTATCATGAAAATTTTATAGTTGGCAATTAAAAACGGGTAACTGGGAGGTGTTGGTCAATCGGCTTACAAATTTTTAACATATGCGAAATTCTGATAAGAGTTTGAAAAACAAGAAGTCAAGGTATTTCAAAAAGTATAAGAATTCGAAAAAAGTCATCTGATTTCTCCCGTTATGTGGATGCTCGTTCTAGATTTAATGTGCTGAACGCACAATGTTATAAAGACTATCTTAACCGTTGCAGACTTCAATTCTCGCACAATCCTAAGCAGTTTTATACGTTTGTTAACTCTAAACGCAAATCTTCCACTATGCCCTCTTCTGTGCGGTATGGTAATGCGAAAGCAAACACTGATCAGGCCATAGCCGATCTGTTTGCCGAGTTTTTTATGTCAACCTACTCGTCTTCTAGCTTCTTTGCGAATCAACCATACCCCTATCAATTGAATGGGTCTAATTGTATTTTTAGCCCTGTAATCACTGAAAGCTCTCTCCTTTGCGATCTTAACTCTGTTAAACCTGTGTATGCACCGGGTCCCGATGGAGTACCTGCTTGTGTACTTAGGTTTTGTGCTGATGCACTTTGTAAGCCTATTCATAAATTATTTGAATTGTCTCTTGAGTCATCCTCTTTCCCTGTGTTGTGGAAGGAATCATATATCATTCCTCTCCATAAAAAAGGTAATAAGTCGGATGTTGAGAATTATAGAGGTATTTCCAAGTTGTCTGCAATTCCAAAAGCTTTTGAGAGAATTATGACATCTCAACTGCAACATTTATGTAGTTCCATTATTTCACCCTATCAACATGGATTTGTGAAGCGTCGATCTACTACCACTAACTTATTAGAGCTTACATCATTTGTGATCAAAGGGTTCTTTGGTAAGATGCAAACTGACTTCATTTATACTGATTTTAGTAAGGCTTTTGATTCTGTTAATCATTCCTTATTGCTTCATAAACTGAGTTAAATTGGTTTCCCAACTAACCTTCTTAGTTGGATCTCTGATTACCTAAGTTCTAGAACACAAAAAGTTCTATTTTGTAATTCATATTCGAAACTAATCCAGGTTACCTCTGGTGTACCCCAAGGTAGTCACTTGGGTCCATTGCTTTTTACTCTCTTCATAAATGATCTTCCGTCTGTCTTGACTCAGCTTTCGTGTGCTTATGTACGCCGATGATGTGAAACTATGTTTAACATATAACGATTTGGTTTCCCGCTATAATTTGCAGGCTGACTTGGATGCATTTCAGTCTTGGTGTAAAGATGATCTATCAAACCTTAACAGTTCCAAGTGTACGGTTATGACATTTTACAGGAGCTTGTCACAATTCTCACTTATATGCTCGACAATGTCCCACTATGAGTGCTTAATGATTCAGCCAATGAGGTAATGATCTTGGGGTTAGTCTTGATCACCGACTTAAATTTGACTCTCATGTTACTGCTACTGTTTGTAGGGCCAGGAGTGTTCTTGGGTTTATTAAGCGCTGGTCGAAGGAATTTGATGATCCCTATACGGCGAAGATTTTGTATCACGTTCTCTTGTCCGTCCGATGCTCGAGTATGGATCATGTGTGTGGTCTATGCAATGTTCGACCCATCAAGATAGAAATTGAATCTGTGCAAAAGCAGTTTTTATTGTTTGCTCTTCGTGTTAGGCTGGAGTCCTGAGGTCCGTTTACCATCGTACTCTAGTAGACTTCTTTTGATTAACCTTCCCTCCCTTATTAACCGTAGAGTTATGCTTGGAGTAATCTTTAGACATAGACTAATTAATGGTGAAATCGACTCAACTGAGTTGGTTGGCCAAATTAACCTCAACGTTCCTATTAGACCGACTCGTAATTTTATCCCGCCTATCACTAAATCGTTGTAAAACCAAATATATTCGCACTTGTAGAAAAATTACGTCGTTCCAACAAAAGGGCTTTTCTTAAAATGAAATCAAGCCACGCGCTTTTGTGTATCTATGCAGATTTCATGCTGCGCAAGTTCGAAAAGCTCCTTTCTAACTGTTCAATCGCCTGATCGGTTTTTGCCTATTCCTTCTTTCCACTTTCAATGCAGTGAATGCGAGAAGAGATATGACTTATCGTTCTATTCGCTAAGCAGGCGAGATCGCATGAAGTAACTGTTCAAGAGCGTAAAGAGTGGCTGAGACAGAGGTGACTCTCTCTCTCAACAACAACAACCGAATAAACTCTTTTCTATGGGTAAAGTGGGCTTAATGAACAGATTTCAAGGTACTTTGCCAGCTGGCCACTTCAATCATACGGACCAAAAACTCGGGAAATTTGAAAAAAAAAAAATTTAAAGGGCTTAGATTATCATGAAGATTTGTTAGATGGCAATTGCCTGTTAACCTTCACTTCTTCGTATTGTAAAATTCTAAAGCGGGCGCACAACGCACGCCGGATGCCTATTATGTAAATATGTATTGCCAAACAGTTTGATGCAAATCTCTTAGCCATTTTTGAATTAACCGTATGTTTTTTTCACTCATTTTCGGCATTTTAATTGATTACAAGTTGAATTGGAGACGTTGATGTACAATATCAAACCGATTTGCAACAAAATCAGAAAAGAGTGAGCACAGAATCATTATGTAATTTTATAAGAAAAAGGTTTTTCGCATATTTTCCATATTTTTATATGCAAATTGCAATTTATGCAAAATTATTTTTAGCGGATCGATTCGATTTCGTTGATCAATAAAAATAAGATGTGTGCAATCAGAACTTAAGTCGGACATGCGGTCGAAAATATGCTAATATGCAAAATCCGATGTCTAGTGGTAACAATGAAAATGTACATTCTAAATATAAAGCAAAGTACTTTTAGGAAAAATACTCATAGTGTTCGGGGCGAATAACAAAATATTTTCAAATTGTAAAAAATTGAAGGAAAAAAATGTATATAGGAGGCCTTATCAAAAATATGTACATTTCGCCGAATATACATAAATGTTTCAGTGGAATCAGGTTATAATTTCTTTCGTATTTGACATTTAGTTACTATGGGGGGTGACATAGAAATCACTACAGATTTTGGTATAAACGTTTGCATTTCCCTTTAAAATTGTATAACTTTATATGTAAAGTGAAAAGTATATCTTTGGTTGCTAGATCAGATGGTGAATTTGAGCGATTTAGAGCCAACAAGCGTTTGTACGAAAATCTCTTGTGATTTCTGTGTCACCCCCGTATATGTAGTAGGTGTAACTACCTTAATATAATATAGCTTAATCGTTATGAATTCTCGTGTAATAAATGTAGGTACGGATATGAATTTTAGTTTTTAAACATTCATCGAATGTTATATATAGGCACAGGATTGCCATTAGAGTGGTTTTAATTTGCTTTATAAAGCAATCCTTAAACTTGTCGGACGGACTAAACTGTTGGACGTTTTTTATAAAAGCTTCTAAAGATGCGTTTGACACATCTCCGAAGTACATTTTCGAATTTAAGTTTGATTCAATGCTGAAATGAGTTTCCATCAATATCAGCATTGATCCAAGAAGTTGTTGCCAATTAGCTTTTGCGGATTGGTTTGGCACATGAGCACATTCGTAGATTTGACTTTTCTACGAATATGACAAATGTCTGGAATGAAAATAATATTGTCAAAAGAGAAATAATTTCGTTTAAAATTATAATATCTATCGCTTATTATTCCTATAATTTGCTTGTTGTTTTTCGGTACTAGTATAAATATAATTTAATGCGGTTAGTACCAAATTCAGCTCATTTTCGGGTGCCTGTATGTTGTCGACGTCGATGACATCCTCGTCTGGCCAATCTAAAAGTTCTAGGGCATCGGGATCAAAGTTATTGGTTTGCCTTATATTCCATAATTTTATGGTAATAATATCCAATCCTGATGCCGACGAGGGACCAGCATTAACTTTCAGTTCCCGCAACGCAATTATAAGGTAGCGGGTACTTAATTTTTTATGAGTTCGGGGAAAGAATCCATCGTCTAACAATAACACATAGGAGGCACCCTCTTTCATGTTATTCAAATGAGAACCATTATACATCTACCATTTGTACTCTTTCTTCTAACATCTGAAAGATCTCCGGCATTGAAGGAAATGGTCAATTAATGGCATGATATGACTTTCTTTTACTGGTTGTCCAGCAAAAGAAAGTGTGGCAGTGCCAGCAAGAGCAGGAGCTGGGTGAGCTTGCATGTCGCAAATGATGCAAATAATTAATATTAATCACTTCGTTTAAAACAAGAATTAACTTGCAAAAATTCACGCTTGCCAACGACAACAAGCTTAACACGGAGAAAATTTATATGTTTACCTGGCAATTACAAGCAACAATGGCAAAATAGAAATAGCGCACAAATATTTAATGAATTTCGCGAGTTTTTATAAAAACTATTTTAATTTGAAAATACGCAGAATCAAATGAAAACGACACGCGAAACACTAAACAAACTTCTTGCATTTTCTTTTTCTTTCATTCAGCATTTTTTCATTCTCTTTCTTCCATTTCTATTTTCTATTTTTTGTTTCCGAAAACAAAATCTATTCAAAAATCCAAGCAAAATCCAAAAATCCAAGCAAAATCCAAACAAAAATCCAAGCAAGGCCAGACTCTGGCGCGCTAGCGATGGACAAAGCGTTGCTCACGCGTTATAACGATGACTAGAGTGACCAGAGCAAAACGACTTTTAGTGGCGCCATCTTTTGAGAACAATTTGGGAAAAGCTTTCTAATTCTTGACCAATGATGCCGCTGTGAGCTTAAAAAAAATAATTTTAATTAATCAATAGGTGGCGCTCGAATTAGAACTGAGCTTATTATTTTTTTGTCAAAACATGTTGATTCAAAATAAGTTTTCGTTAGCTTTCTATTGCTTTTATAAGGTATCCCGTCTAGAGGCGGTCTTGGGACAATTCGGGAAAAAAAAATTATAAGGTAAGTTTGAAAGTGGAACAACCTATGACATATTTAAGTACAAATAATTGCTTCAGTAGACATGGAACGACGACAAGTGAATAAGCTATCAGCTATTTCCGACGTGGAGATTGCAAAATTTTTAAATTCAATTGATTTTGACATTGATACGGACGGAGAAGAAGAATTGGAGGACGATTTGACTGATGATGTTTGCGAGGCAGCGCTTCCTGTCAATGAGGAAGATGAAGAAGCGATTAAAAAAGTGCTACATATGTCGGATTCTATGTTGGCTAGAGAGATTTGTGTAACTTCAAGCGGAAGTCCTACTCCTTTTGCAAAATTGTTGTCACCCTCAATTCACCTCAAGCACAGAAACGCAAACGCAAAGCGCCTGCATGTTAAAGAAAGCACAATAGCTGAATGTGTAGGATCTGTTTGGGCTATCGACCCAAAATCACCGCTTTTCAAAAAGATGTTGTGGCGCCAAACGAACCTAGTCATGGTTAAATCTGCGATTTCCTTTACTGAGCATGACCCCGGAGTTCTTAAAAAGCTTGATACGCCATTCAAGTGTTTTGAATACTTTTTGAATGATACTATCATTGAGCATATTATCCAGCAAACAAATTTGTATGCATTTGTAGGCAAAAGATGTCGATTCGTTTTCAACAACCAATTTGAAAATTCGACGATTTAATGGCATTTTTTTTTTATGTCAGTTTTTCGCTACCCAAATGTTCGTTCGTATTGGGGTGAGAACGCGTTTGGAACAGTTCACAACACAATGTCAAAAAATCGCTTTGAAAAAATACGAAGCAATTTGCATTTCAACGATAGTAGTAAGTTGCCCTCCAAGGATTCTGCCGACCACGATCCTTTATATAAAATACGGCCTATCGTGAATCACTTCAATGAGAAGTTTCTGTCAGTTCCGATGAGCCAACGTGGATATTCTACTGAATTTTGTGGATCTGCATCAGGAGTCGAAATGTCTTTGACGGTTTGGAAGGGCAATAAGGCAGAGCGACTTGCTTCAACTTACGCGGGCACAAAGCCTTTCCTGAATGAAACAAATTCAAACGCTCAGGTTTCACGTTTTGTTCGCTCTTAAAAAAAGAACGTTGACATAGATTGCCCCAATGTAATCCACGAATATAACAGCAACATGGGTGGTGTCAACTTAATGGACGCACTTATTGGTCGATATGAAACTCCAGTAAAGAGCAACAAGTACACAAATCGACTATTTACACATATGCTTGATTTAGCCATGGTAAACGCTTACATTTTGTTCCACCGAATAAACCATCCCGACGCTAATAATGCAAAATACCAACTGCCAAACTTCCGATCAGAGGTCGAATACGTGCTTTGCATGCTACAAACTCCTTCTCTGCCAAAAGGACCAGGGCGCCCACGACAAGTTGCTGAAAAGGAAAGAAATACACAGGGAAGAAAACTTTCCTACCGTCTAATGATGTTATGATGGCGTCGAGCATTTTTCGATGTTTTTTTTTATCACGCGCTGGCAAAAAAAAACCTGTAAGCTTCATGGTTGCTCTCCCGAAACACAAATTGTATGCCGTAAACGTTTTATAAAACAAGAAAGAAAGTCGGTCAAGCCCGACTATAACATACTCTGTACCCTTACACTCGCATTTGCTCAGGAGTCAAACGGCCAGTTAACACCCCGCGCACAACGCGGTGCGCTCTCTAAGTTTCTCTCTCTCTCTCTCTCTTTCTCTCGCACTAAGATTGCCTGTGTTGAACGGTTAGGGTATGTTGCTGTGGTTGTTGGTGGGGGGGTGGGTGGTGTTAACTGGCCGTTTTTTGCCCATAACTTGAGTATCGTTCATCCGATCTTTATCGTTCCTTCAGCGAATCGATAAATAATTTTGTTTACAAGGTATCTCTAAAAGGAACGAACGATCTATCTCCAAAACTGTAGGAGATACGAAGTTTTTTCCAAATTGCGGGGGCGGGAGGGGGCGTGGCAAAAATTGAAAATAAACTTGATCTGCCTGCAAGTATAACAAATATATGTCCCATACATGTCAAACCTCTATCTCTTACCATCTCTGAGATCTGAGACGGACAGACGGACATGGCTATATCGACTCGGCTGTTGATGCTGATCAAGAATATATATACTTTATAGGTTCGGAAACGATTCCTTCTCCCTGTTACATACTTTTGCACAAACTTTTTATACTCTATGTACCTTCGGTACAGAGTATAAA
>JBAMBO010002964.1:0-62017 GCA_037044535.1 Lordiphosa magnipectinata
GAAAACAAAAAGAAATAAAGAAAAGAAAATGTACTTCTGTTCGGGGATATAAATAAAATTAAAAAAGAGCTCCGTGTTGTCCGGCAGCCCAGACTGAACTAAACAACTCTACAACAATTCCACTCAGCTAGAATTCATAGAATGACATTTCCATTCCATGGCCAACTTGTTAGTTTCAATTCTACAATTTTCAAACAAGTAAGAAAGTCGGACAAGCCCAACTGTAATATGCCCTTTATCTGCGAAAGTGTATGCTTAGTATGGACATTTGCACAAATAAAATATACTCTGTGTACCATTGGAGCAGAGCATACAAAATCAGGCGACCGCTTTGCTTTAATATATACTAGCAGTTCGGCGCTCGTTGCTTCAAAACTTATACGAAAATTGAAATATTTTCGACATTTTTGAGAGCTTTCGATCTTTACCATCCTTTATGACAGTCTAGACTCATATGTATATACTTCATCACGAGAACTGTTCTCCATTTTTCAATAATTGCAAAATTAGTTAGAAGGAAAATGATAAGCAAATCAACACTGTGAACACGAACTGAAAGTTGTTTCGTTTCGACATATGAGTTGTTTCGATAGTGTGCTCAGTGAGATTGCCTACTGCTAACGCGATTTAGTGTGAACTCGTGCAGGGCTCTAGTCCGAAGTTATAATAACTCAAACTTGAGAAATAATCCAAAATTACATCATTTTTAAGCTTTGTGAACAATTGACAAAGTTGAAGCGGTGGTAAAATTTTAGAAGATTTACTTTTCAATCCAATTAAAAAGGGTTTCGAATTCGATGGATGTTGGCATTTTAAAATTTGGATATTTTGTACCTCAATCGAAGGTCTCATAAGTACTCAATTTCCATCGACTAGAGTGCATAGCTTCCTTGTGACTTTTTCGCCAGAAATGTAACTCAAATCGTTTCACAATCACCGTAATCGCTTACTTTAGCCCCGTTTCATCTCTGGCTATTTCCTAAACTCAAAAGACCACTCCAGGGACTCGCTTCAGATTCAATTGATGAGATTCTAAGTGAATCGCAGAGCACTCCGCAAGCAATGCCGGAAGGTGACCGTTTGGCTGGCTTCTAGGATTGGAAAAAATCGTTGTCCGGAAGGGATTACGTTGAAGGCAAAGAAACAAATACTAAATAAGCTGATTTTTGTTGGGGAAAAGTAGTATGACGTCTGACGATGTACACATGAAGTGCGAATTTGCAGTATTTGTTTGTTTTTATCTGCCTTACTTTTCTCGTCTTAGAGTCGCAGCCGGAGCAGTCCTTCAGCCACATTTTGTTTTTATGACATTTTTAAGTAAGTCACAACACGCAGCTTGCCAGCTACTTCCTTTCAGGCTTTTTGTTGTTGTTGTTGTTGTTTGTAATTGAATGCGTTAAATTACAGCAAATTTATGCTTATCAAGTTTTGTTTTTGTTGTCTGCCAGGCCCACGAGTGCTGTTTACGGTTATTTAGGCGCAGGCACTAAGTTTTCCGTTTTTTTTTTTTTTTGCTTCTTTTTTTACGAGTAAAAGGCAGTTGGGGGATTGGCCATATAAAAAATGCTTATTTGCAAACTTTTGTGGCGGCGGCGACGGCATAGCTGACTCATGCCTACAGGTGCTGGGGCGGCGGCGCCCTTCGGAATTCCAAGCCAGGCGGGGGATTACGATCATCATGAAGGTTGAAGGAAGGCGCCAAGGAAGTGCAGAGCGCGTAACTAAAACTTGTTTTTCTTAGAGTGCAGCGCAGTTTTGCTGGCCTGCCTGCTCTAGTTTTTTTTTGCTTTACGTCTTTGACTGCTGGCGGCCTTGAAAGTTCCTGCGTGCAACTCAAAAGCGGAAGCCGTAGCCGAAGCTAAATTCAGAGTTATCCTGAATTTTACCTGAAGGCAAGGCAAAAGTTTGGTGGAAGTGGGCGCCAACTTGGCAGCCAAGTTTGGTTGCCATTGGCAATTGCGTACGTCGATATGCTGAGGCCAGAAAATCCGCTGGAGAGAACAAGTCAAAAGGAGACAAGTTGCTGCTGCGGCTAAGAAGTTGGCACTAGTTTGGTCATTGTTTAAATAGAAGTTTGTTATATTTTGATTATGTGAAACGAGGGTTGCGCCATGTGTATCAATATTTCTAGCGCTGGCTACGTTAAGTGTAAACAGAACCGATGTGGCAGTTTGCTCGTTTTAGGTGCAGAATCATTTGGAAATTGCTTTGTTGTGAACAATATTTATTTTCTTCACCGGTTCGAGAGGTCAAAAGACCTGAATCGATCCCCTTCTAAGCCTTTGTTTATATCTCTTTACCTTTAAGTCCTCTGTATATTGACCCATAATCTAGCCTCGTCAAAAGCCCATTTACCGGACCACGCCCCTAACAAGTAATTTAAGTCGCGTAATCAAATGTAAATTAAAGTCCACAAATGTTAAGGACAT
This sequence comes from Lordiphosa magnipectinata, assembly GCA_037044535.1. Lineage (NCBI taxonomy): Eukaryota > Metazoa > Arthropoda > Insecta > Diptera > Drosophilidae > Lordiphosa > Lordiphosa magnipectinata. Next base: position 2,430 of record JBAMBO010002964.1, read on the forward strand.
CCACCGTACCAGGTCCCGGATTTGCCCCAGCAAATCCAATAGAAATTTATGTCATTTAAATTTACGAAAATGCGTAAAATGTCTTAAAACGAAATATATGACCAGCAATATATTTACATGCAGGCAGAACGAGAGCCAGAGATGCCAAGGTGCGCCGTTCAGGCCGCAAAATTTATGAGTTCACCAACTGGCAAAACAACAACATCAACAGCCAGCATCCAACAGCCGTTGACAAGATGCGCCTGAAATATTGTGCTTTCGCTCTGCGCTGCTTTCTGGCAATTTTCAACTGCTGATTTTCCAATCAGTGCGCACTTTTTTATGGCCCAACGAAGAGGAAGCTTATTGAAAATATTTGTCTTGCCACCAGAAAGCTAACAATTCGAATGCGACGCTGTCTTCATTAGTCTTTGTCTGCCTTGTCTGTCCAACCGCTCCTCCGTCTGTCTGTGAGCTGAGGTAGGCTACCACCGGGCCCACCAGGACAAAGTCAAAGATTTTACCAGTGAACTCCCGCAGCGATGCTAAAATATTAACTGTGAAAGTGAGAAAAAGATGCAGGTAAAAAAATAAGAAAAACAATAGGAAAGGAGGCAACTCAAACGCTTTGGGGAACTCTCAAGTGGAAGTTGGCAAAATATCAGCGTTTCCACTAGGCAGCATTTGCAAACTGAAGCTAAAAAATACGTTATTATACTCGGTACCAAAGGTACACAGAGTATATTAAGTTTGTGCAAAAGTATTTAACAGGGAGAAGGAATCATTACCGACCATATAGTATATATATTATTGATCAGCATCAATTGCCGAGTCGATATAGCCATGTCCGTTTGTCCGTCTGTCTGTATGAACGCACAGATATCAGGGATGGTGAAAGATATAGCTCTGAAATGTATGGGACATAAACTTCTTATACTTGCAGGCAGATCAAGTTTATTTTTCATTTTTGCCACGACCCCTCGCGCCCCTCAGTTTGGAAAAAAACGTCATATATCCCACAGTTATGTAGATAGATGGTTTGTACCTTAAAGAGATATTTAATAATCAAGATTATTTATCGATTTGCCGAAGGAATGACAATGATCGGATGAGCGATACTGAAGTTATGACCCCGGTCTGGCAGTAGTGGCGTCAACTATTGGTCAGTTTTGTAAATTCCTCATTGCTTAATGTAAGTTGTGGCGCCATCTATTGTTCAGCAGCGCTGCTTTCAGCTGCTACGCCAGGTACAGAGTATATTACAGTCGTGCTTGACCGACTTTCCAACTTGTTAAGTTAAAATAAAACGTAGTGTTTCACGGAAGTTTATTAGTTTTTACCGTAGGTTTCAAAATTTCAACTTAACTCATACAATCCAACTTTTGTAACATAAAGTTGAATGAAAATTTTACAAAAATTCAGATAAAGAACCAAGAACTTTGTTCTTGAATCAAGTACAAATCAATAGTACGGCAAGTACTTAAATACTTGATTAAAGTACAAAAGTCGTCTTTCAAGTACGATTTTTGCAATCCCAAAATACTTGTATTAAGACTTTTTCGGGATATTTTAAGTACATTTCGAACTATTATAAACTTTTTTTGGTCATACTATTAGTTTTTTATGGTCTTAAGTACAGCCCGACTTACTCTCAAACTAAGTGCAAATTGTTCTTCATCGAAGTCTTAAAAATTCTAAAGACAACCCCATAACATTCTTGAAACAAAATAATGCTTCATAAATGCTATAAAAATCTAAAGCTTATCCCAATTTGTTCTTGAAACTAGATCTCTGTATAATATCAAAATCCAGAAGGCCAAGATGTTTATACTGTATCAGGAATCTACCCTCACTCCATAATCAAAGTGTTAGAACCAGGAGGGAATTTTAGGAACAAATTCGCCTTTAAATAATTCGCATTTTCCTTGCATTGTAATTTCATTTTGTCCTCAATCCATGAAAGTTTGTACTTGAGTAGAAAACGGTATAAATTCTATCCAGATCGTTCTAGAACACTGTTTGCTGATGAGAGAATTTGGTTATTCTCGAAACAGCGATCGTTGTACGGACATACCATTGCTGTTTCAAAATATTGTAATTAATATCTGTTGATTTGTGTTGATTATACTGAATTAAAATTAACCATAGACATTGAGCCAGCCAGATGCAAACCTTGACACTGCCGGTCGTTTTTTTCTGAATGTACAGTATAGGCAGAAGATCCAATACAATATTCACAAAATTTTACGGATAAACAGGTAACACATAGTAAGATTATAGCTGTTTTTTTTAAATTCTACACAGAGGGAAAAAACCTGCTCAGAAATAAGTTGGTTTCAACTTAAAATAAGAACAAGATGTTCATAAAATTCTTGACACCAAATGTTCCTGGAATGACCAAAACCGGTTTTCGGAAGAGAGAGAGCGAGTTGGCGCTCTTTTAGATCTCTCTCTTGTTATACACTTGAAAAGATTATTATAATTTTGCCCAGGAGTTTGCAACGCATAGAAGAATTCATCTCCGACCACATAAAGTAAATATATTCTTGATCAGCATGACGAGCTGAGTCTATTGCGCTTTGTCCTTCCGTCTGTATGTTTCTAAGGGAGCTAGTCCCTCAGTTTTGAATCGAGCTGAAATTTTGCACTTCCTTTTACTGATTCGACCGGATCGGATGACTACTTCTTGTAGCTGCCATAGAAATGTTCGGTCGGAATATGGGTTTTAGTGAGAAAAACCTTTTTGTTTTCAATATTAGCGCTCTTTAACTCGGTCATTGTTAATATTAAATGTTTTTAAGCTGATCTGCAAAGTTTGGTCGAAATCGCTAACTGTTGAAGCGAACTTTTTCAAGTGTATTAAAAGTTCGGCAAACTAAGTTAGCTCTGCTTTCTCGTTTTTTTCAACTCAACTTCTTGTCAGCTCAACCAATCATAATTGGATATGGGCATTTCCACCAAAAGGTCCACTAAGACCAAAAAATTAAAAGTGCTTAAAAACACTCTGTTTTATCAAATTTTCAAAGGGAAACAATTAAATTGAAGTAATGTAAGCCAATTTTACATTTAATCATAACCCACTTCGAAATATTCGGTTTCATGGCTGCACTAGCGCGAATTTTCTAATTTGGACATAAATATTGCACATTTTTTTGATAAAAGTGCCTATAGATTGCACTTACTTTTACTATCTAAAATCTTTCTGAGAGTACAAAGGGTTATAAAAGAGTGCAAAAGAAACCATGAGAAACTATGTGATTGCAATTAATCGTAAGTTTTTGCTTCGCATTATACCGAAACCACATAAATAAAATGACGGAAAAAAGTGTCGCGTTCGCAATGTCACGTATCGAATCATATTTTATTTTGAGATACAAAAAATAAACAACATTTCTCGATCAAATAAATTCTAATATACAGATAAATTATTCAACAACATTTTAAAATTAGTTGCACTAAATGGTTTTGGCAGATATCGCAGATTTTTGCTTTTATATTGATGGACAAAAACATCACTTCCGTTTTTTGTCGCGTGCGAATCGCTTTTTGATTGGCTTTATCTGGAAACCAGCACTAGGTGTGCTCTACTTTTTTCTCACTAAATAAAGTGCTTCGAAAGTGCTATAAGTTAAAGTAACAAAAGAAAACAAAATTATTTTAATTTGACTTCTATTCCACTTTAAATGCGTACGACTGTCGCGTTCGTCATCATGGAAATACCCATATTGGAATCTAGATATGAGTCTGCAAAAGTGTGCATCGGCTGAATGTGTTGTCAAGGCGGAACAAATTTTTTTTTGTAATTTTCTGAAAAACTTAAATGAAACGAATCAGGTAGAGTGGGTCCGTAAAGTTTGTTGTACATCGATGTCTCTGATCCTACGGAATATATGGGTGGAGAAGCAGCGGCAGAGCATATCCAGGCGCCTCTGCCTCCCTTACAATCCAAAGAGGTACATATGTCCCCGTTCCCTATACCAAATCCCAAATGTGAGGAACCCGTTCACACCTGATCCTAAATCAATCAAATTCTTTACCCAGTCGAGTATAAAATGTTCTTAAAAACGTAACAATATCAACTCGACTTGAGTTTTTGCGATCTGTTCTTGAAGTCAGAAAATTGGACTACAAATTAGAATAACCGTTTATGCACTGTGTTTGGTTGTTTCTCGGTTTTCCCCTCTGTGTATCAGCCATTTTCTCAATTCCACTTCCACAAAAATTTTGTGATTTAAAACCAATGTTAATATTATTTTTTTATTCTAAACCACAAAACTTTTGTGGAAATAGAATTCAAAACATGGCTGATAGATTCTATTCAAGAAAGCTAAAGCTCGCCCGCTCATTGTAGACGAGCTACAAATATTTGCTAAGAAAGTTATTGTATCAAATATGAATGGGAACAATTTTGTCCATGCTTAAAAAGCTTCAAGGCTTGTATTACAAACTTTGTAAGCTCTACAACAGTGATTGCCAGGTAGAGCGAAGCCAAAGAGTAATAGTGTATTGGTGTGTGAAAATACAGCTGTTCATCGACCGCTGTCCAGCGACTTAAAAGCAGTTTGCTTTCTTGGCAAAAGCTTCTTTTTGGTGTGAACAGCGAAATGTGTTCGGCCTATGCGGGTCAGGAGTGACCACCGCTCTAAAGCAGTGGTGTCCAAAATGCCAAAAGCCTATCCCATGGGATAGGAACTCATAATTCTGTTATACAGAGAGCGAATACGTGTGTTCTATAAATAGCACGCTCGGCGGCTTGCTCTCTTACGATGCGCGTGTTTGGCTTTTTGATATCTCACGAGGCATTTGTTCGTTTGCTTGTTGCTCATGTTGAAATGTCAAAAACATTTACTTCGTGTTTGGCTGCTACGCACAAAAGCGCAATGCTTGATTGTGTGTGAGTTTGGACACCATTTCTCTAAAGTTAAAATATTTAGGTCTGTTCACAGTTCCGAGTGGATTTAAAAAGTAAAATGATAATATTTCCGAATCGTTTTCATTATGATGTTCCCGTTTCCGAGTGAAATAGAAATCGATTTTCTTTTCGAAAGAATGTTCAAATCGAATTCGAATTGAAATGCAGCTGAGCATTTCGATCAACACTGCTCATGCGCTGATGCGGAATTCCGTTCAGCTCGGTTTCATTTCGATCGTTTTCGCTTTTTTCCACATGCAGTTTCTGAGGTACAACTTAAAAATTTTAGTTTTAAATCAAATTGTAAGCTAAACATATCTATGGATACTTCAAATTATTCACAATATTGGACTTATTAAAATAAAAATATTTAGTAAATGAAAAGTATAGGCTAAATGCTACTTGAAAACGGTTCGTGAATCTTTACATTGGGTTCGGACCTTTGGACTGAGCAAATGTGGAATTTTTATTCCTCTAATGCTTACCAGTGGAAATACCCAGAACCGAGCATCAAGAATCGAGTTGGGCCTTAGCTTTGTTATTTTTGTCAAAACACACACACACCCACCGAATGGTGGGTGATGGTGGTGTTGGGGTAGCAAAGTCAACCAGCCAGCCAGCCAGGCTGAAAAACCAACTCCAGCTCCACTCGCAATGCAAGTTGAAAAATAAAAAGACAAAGCGCGGGAGGAATAACTTGCAAAACGCGTATGTTTGGCGATGCTCGACTTACTCTGGGGAGCAGCAGATGGTGGATTCGAAGTGAGTCCTCCTGGGGGCCTCTCTGCTATGACAATTGTATTTTTTTTTTTTTTTTGCTCCTACTTGAATATTTGTCTCATTGCCGCTTATAACACAAGTATGTTATTTTGGTCTACTCCCTGGCAATTGCAAAACTAAAAAATATGGCAAAGTTTGCCTCAGAGCAATCTCCATGGCGATCCAATGGCAACCATTTGAATTTATGACGTGCTGTGTGGGAATTTCAGTGTGTATAAAAACCAAGAACTGTATATAAGAGATATACATATATACATACATATATGTATGGTAGGTTTTTGCAAGTGTGGCTTTTACTTTTACATTTTGCGTTTTGTTTTATGGCAAAATGTTTGTTCTTACATTTTGTCTTGGTGCTGCTTAAAGTGCCATGAAAACGCAGACAAGAAAATTGAAAATTGAGAGAAGAACAAAATTTTGAATAATATTGGACTGCAAAAGAGGTTAAGCTTGTTGGCCAAGTTTGGAGGAAAAATTGATTTATTTTCCAATTTGAAATGATTTACGAGTGCAGTGCGATAAGTCAGTGACTTTTCGAGCACAGCGACTGTCAAGTACCATCTGTTAATACTACTTGAATTTAGCGAGTGAATTTCGAGTGCTTTATTATCAAAATTAGTAAAAATCTTGAATTCAAAAGATAAGCAGGCATGTTATGAATTCCACTACACTCAAAAAAATGTATCGCCTAAAAAGGCGAAAAAATTTACTAAAATATCTAGGATTTTATCAAATTTAGGTAGAAATTGCCTAAACTATGATTTATGGCATTTATGACATATGCTTGGATTAAGGTAAGAATTTCCTCAAATTTAATCCTAAGACTGAGGTATAAATTACCCAAAATTGTAGGCATTTTAGATTTTAAAACTGATGATTGAGGTGACTTATTCGAACATATGTTTTAAGTATTTTATCCCCTGATCCCCTGTTACTTAATAACAACACCCATTATTTTTTACAAAAATTAAATTTTTATGACTAAACAAACACGACATTCAATATGCAAATAATATGTAATATGTCGGCGTGCATACAAAAAAACTTTAACCAATTAGTTTTTCAACTTTTCCGTTGATGGACGATAGTCAACTTATGACCAAAAGAAAGTTCGCAGCCTGAAACAAGCATCTCCGACTCCGTGCACAGAGAAAACAAAATTGGCTGCACGGCGCGTGTAGAACCGTCAAAGCTAAACGAAACGAGTTGCGCCCTGCTAAATTGCACACTCAAAATGTAGAATTCAGAAAGCTACACGCGACGTGCAGAAATCCTACACGTAACGTGCAGGATTTCAATATCTAAAGGCCTCGTTTTGACAAGCTAAATGCTGCGTGGGCAAATGCAAAATCTACACGACATAAGAAAATTATCATATTTCCAAATAACTTCTACATTTTTCATGCAGCAATCTGAATACCACACGAACGTGTAGTTTTTCTACCCGCGACGTGTGGATATTGAAATCCTACACGCGCGTGTGTAAATTCTAAACGAAAAATGTAGCTGTACATCAGTACTGAATTCAGTGTTTAGAAAACTGATCTCCACACGCGACGTGTAGGTTTTCTGCACGAAACGTGTAGCTTTTTCATTTCAACACGTGGCGTGTAGCTTTTTTCTGCACATACGTTTGGAATTACAAATGCTGAATGCTACATGTTGGAAATCTACACAAAGCGTGTGCAACCCCTTTGGGTTGGTGGTCCTCTTCTGCTCTGAGATGATGCGCATAGCGAAATAATTGAGCTTTCAAGATAGCAGCAGCAGCTTCGCGAGCGCGCTTATAAGCATAAATAAATATATAAAAAGTGTGCAGTAAATTTTTTTTGTTTTTTTTGTGTAAGTGAAAATGTATGATTTCTATACGTTTTGAACGGGATTTTCAACCCATAACGTTTGTGTAGCTTTTCTGCACGGCGCGTTGAGATATTGAAATCCTACACGTTTGTGTAGCTTTCAAACACGTCGAGTGTAGCTTTCTCATTTCAACACGTGGCGTGTAGCTTCTCTGCATGGCGCGTTAAACTAGAGGTGTGCAAGCAATAGATAGTACAAAATCAATTGCTTTAAAGCAAAAACTTATATTTTGAGTAATTTCTTATCTTATTTTTGGCAAATATCATACCTAAAATTTTATATATTAATTACCTCAATTCTAGTACATTTGATGCTTAAAATTTTGGTAGTTTATTCCTGAGTTTAAGGACATAAAATGCCAAAGTTTTAGGTAATTCTTACCTTAATCCAAAAACACATCATACCTTAAAATTTAGAAAATAATTAACTCAATCTTAGAACATGACATTTGTAACATACAACGATATAGTTGTACGTGCTTAATCCCGCTATCTTTGTCGGCAATTGAGGGGGGGATCAAGGGAATAGCATGTGCTACTTGCTCGTTGGGTAAGTATTTAATTTTAATATCACGTGCTAAAAAGGGAAGCCTATCAATAAGTCTCGGATTGAAGAGAGAGAGAGAGAGAAGGGAAAGGGGTTAGAAGAGAAAGGTAAATTTAAAAGTTTAGCGGTGAAAAATCTTTCTGGGTAGGTTTAAATTTTAGATTTTGCGTTTAGGTACATAGGTTTTAGTGGTGGGATTGCCTTCATTCTTACACTTGCATTTTACTTCAATAAAATCTTAGCGCAGGTAAATAAAATAGTCATTGAATCACCGTTGTGACGACACACATCTATACGAGCATGGATTAAAGTTCTCTTAGAACTTGTTTACTTAGTATTTAGGGCAGCGATGCCCAGCCGTATGCTCTTTGGGTACGTTTTGTTATTGTAATTGCACGGAACATAGGAAATCAATGATCGTATACATGCAGGGAGCGAGGCATACCGAAACGACACACATGCTAACGATTTCGTGTGTATGCGACGCGTAAAAAAAAACCGGTTTTGTTCTCTTCTTTGATTGGTGTTTTGCGAGCGCAAGCAAACTGACCAACAACAATTTCATTATTGGTATTGGTGCTTATCTTTGTGAGTATTGGTGAGTGCTCTGTCGTTTGCTGCTTTTGGGCATGCCTGATTTAGGGATATAACAAGGTAATTATCACCGGTATTTACTACGCTTCTACACTTTTCTGGCCAATGGCCACACTGGCCCTGGCAATTAGAGATGCACTTTTAGTTCGAGATGGCCGTTTTGCATTGATGAGGTACGAGAACTAGTTGGCTCACGATACACGCACACAAGTACCTTGAGTGTTGATCAATATTGGGGGGTTTGACGCTGGAACTTATCGCGGGAAAAAATTGGCTTTGGCGCGTAGGCTGACGAAAAACTAGGCTCCGGAATGTGGGCAGATAAAGTTGGGCTCTGACTTATCGGCCATATAAAGTTGGGCTCTGGTATATTTGGCCAGACCTTGTTTAGTGAAAGAAAAGGCAGCGATGGAATGCTAATTAGTACTCGAAGCCTATGTGCACGGTCCTGTTGACTAATTACCTTTTTCCTGGCTTGCAGCAAATGAGAAACACTTTTGGCCCCTTTTAAGTTGCCAGGTGGCTCGGCCACGAGGATGGCTGGACCAAAATTTCTCGGCGGCAGATTTGTTTAGCTAGCTATTAAAAGCAACAATTAACGCAACTCACCCAATGAATTAAAGAATTATCTAGAAAATTGATGATTTCAACCCAATTTCGGGGAAAACATCGGGGGGCATACAGAGTTGCATTTTTGCAATAAATCGAATGCTTTATCGGCAGGGTGGCTAGGGACAAGCGCCACTCCACATTCCTTAATATTAAGGCAATTTTTTCCTAAATTTTCCTAAATATTGCAATGAATTTTTTGAATTTAAGATTTATACACGGGTTCTTTCTTTCATGACATAGAGTGGACTGAGAATGGGTTTCTTTGGCTAAAGAATTCGCGCTGACACAGTTTTTTCGAATATTATATATTGTTAATCTATGGTAACGATTAGGCGGCTTTAAATAGGTATTAAATTGGAAAAAACGGGTCTCCGTGTGGTCTAAAGATTTTGCAGATTTGACCTTTTAACTTTTCTTTAGTATGGGTACCGCTAGGGGGTTGGAATCGGTCCTAGGAGGTTAATGGCCAACATTAGTCCTCAATGGAATAAAGAATTACCTGGTCTCCTATTTTTAATTACCTCAGGTATTCAAATCTCAAGTATGTGGGTTCAAAAAACTTCATGTTGAGAACAATCATGTCGTGAATAGTTTTCCGAAATACAACGGGCATAAAATACCAACTTCCAATCAAGTATTGTAACCAGGGAATCAAATCGAATCTCCGGTTCTGGTACGTACCGAAACTTATGTTTCGGTAAAAGGTTCTGTTTTGGTTCTAACATTATTTCGGTATTCGGTTCCGTATCGGTACCTGGATTTTTATTTCGGTATACCGGTACGCACCGGTATGAACCATTAAAATATAAAGAAAGATCGGGCATTGGTTTTGCGTCCACCAAATTTCATAGCGAAGACATAATAATTACAACCCGGTAAACAAATGTTCTACACTTATTTGCCCTTTTCAAAGACATACATAAACACAATTGTAGAAACTTTTTCAAGTTTACTGACCACCATATAACTTCATCTTCTTTGTTTTATAAACATTTTAAGCTCAGGAACCTTCGGAGGTTCGAACCCATCGTGAAGTATACGATTCGGTTCGATGACCGGTTCCTTAACTTATCAAACCTGAGGATTTGGTTCGAACCTTCCATGCCATTGCCATGTTACAACTCGACTTTTACTTTATTTCCCTTCTCATAGGCGGAATATTCCCAGTTTAGATATGATTTAAAATCTGATCTCCATTAGATAATGCACCAATCGATCCAAGTACTAAGCCATGTTTTTTTTTCCATCCGTAATAAAAGTCGACTTGAATAATTTTCTGAACCAATGAACCAAATGGTAGATGGTCCGGTTCGATGGACCCTAAAAACCCGAACCGAACCGGTTCTGCGGGGTTCAGTTCCGTCAGTGATTGATGTCATTAACCAGATTTGTGAAAATACTGAACTATTTGTATTTTCCTGTTTCTTTTCATACAAATACATGTATGATTCGACATAGCCTCCACTTTCAGCTAACGGATTTGTGCCATTACATTTCATTTACATTTCTTTTCAATGGTTATCATGACATTCAATGAGGGTCTTAAAATATAGGATGCAATTTTTTTAAAAAGACTGGCTGCCATCTTTGCAGCCTTGTTTTTGCACGCAGAACCGCAACTGTACCGGTACAATGTTTCGGTTCTTTTCTGTCTTTTCGGTTCCAAGAATATCGGTTCTCGAATACCGGTATACAAAAAACTAAAAATATGGGTTCCGATAACGGTTTTGAGTTTTAATCGGTTTTTTTCGGTAAACGGTTCTGGTTCCAATTTGATTCCCTGACTGTAACCAAATCAAGTCAAGTTGATAAATTAGGACATTGGTCCTTGACTTTAGACTCACCAGATCCTAATTTTATTTGCCAACATTTTTAAATTATAGGCCAGATTTGAGCTGCAAACTAGCAAAATAATTCAATTATCAGCCATGCTCCGGTTTGCGATTTGAGCAAATTCGTACGATTTCAATTTAGTGTGCTCCAAATTTCGTCAGTTTTTGATATCGATAATGTTTCATTTCCAAACCGGTTTGTGTCATTCCACATAACAAAAACAGCTGATGAGCGCCATTACAGATCCAAACACCAACTTCCTAGCATTATCGCATGTGTAGATGGAACACACATTCAAATTAGAAAACCAACAACCGCATTTAATTCAACTGCCAACTTTGACCATTTGGCATCAATGGCAATCCGATCGCCCTTGGCAAATCCGCTGGCCAAATCACGGTTATTTCTCATGAACTTGAGAATGATTTCATCCTGATTCGCATTCTTGTGCTTGCCCCTACAATTAATGGAATAATAATATTCAAAATGAATAAAATTAGACAGGCAAATTTAAATTATAACGAAACTTACATGTTTGGCTTGTTTCAATAATAAACACTCTTTAGAAACAGCTGACAGAGTTGCCAACGATCGAAGTTATCATTTTGCAACCATGCCGCTCACATTTTTACTATTAAAAAACTTGCTTGTAGTTCTGTGTGGTATTTACTTAAATAATTTAAAACCATAATTAACCCACAAGTAAAAATCATCAAGCTTGTATGTGAAGTTTAAGCATTGTTTCGTATCTTTTTACGTTCCGCTGTCTACTTGGGCAACTCTAGCAATTCTATCGGCTATCGATAGTTATGTATCGATATATACCATAGCCAAATTGCAATTTGTTGTTGTCTAAAGGTATTTTGCTGCTTGTGCAATTTTGGGAGGGTTAGGAAAAAAATTGTTTAACACAAGAGTTTAATCCAAACTGTATAAGAGAGTCGACAAATACAATCTTAAAGAGTCAAAGAATGTTAAAAAAATTGATTCATAGGATGGCAGCTGTTAACTGTAGCGACATTTTCCATTTACTTTTCATTTCACGGACTCAGACGTCGCCGGTTTTAATTAGGCGAAATTTTGCGATTTGCGAATTTCGGTGCAACTACTTTTGCGATTTAGCGACCAAATCGTAAAATTTTTGCGAAAGCGGAAATGGGAGCATAGCTGTATAGTCCATATTTGCTCGAATGAAATTGCTCTGACTTTACTTATAGCCAACCACCGGTCCAAGCGAGATTGTCACTAGATACATAAGAGAGAAACCACAAGTCCAAGCAAACCGATCGAAAATGGAACAATTGAAGATGAGAGAAGCAGACTTTTTCGATTTGGCTGTCACTGCTAAATTCGGGAAACACATTAAATACAACATTCTTTGTAAATCAATTAAGGACTTAATGGCAAATCAAATAAGGACTTAATTGCTAATCAAATTTTACTAACAATTTCCAAATTGATCACAAAACTAAGGAAAATTCACTTTATGTACATCAAGCAACTGTACGAGTGCGCAATTTGGCAATTACTTTGTATTCCAGGGATCATCAAGCAATACGAGAAAACGAGTCAATTCTACTTCCGAAAAGTTGCCGTGGAAGTGGAATTGAGAACATGCCTGAAGAAGTTCTTTATTGAGGTCGTGATGTCAGAAATTCTCACACAATCCATTGAATGATTGGACCATCGAAGAATGAAATGGCGCGACGTAGCTAAGGAACATGAAAAAGCATCCGCGCAATGGTTTGATCACACATCAAAGAAGTGCATCCGCACAACTTTGAACGCCGTTTCGTAACCGTGGATGTAACATCGATCGATCTTAGCAGACCTGGGACCATAAAGAATAAAATCAGTGAACTGCTCCGTGTAAATGTGAACCAACAAAGACCAAAGAGAGTTTTTCGGCCAGTTTAGTTAACTAAAAAATTAAAAACAATTACCAGGAAAAATTATTCAGAGCTGTGGGAAAGATTTAATTTTGATTTAAAGCACAAGAGCACACCTTTTTGAGGTCCTATCGAAAATTGGGAAAATATCTTTTATTCAAAAACTCACTCCGCACATTTATTAAATACGCAATAATTTACAATAATTAAAGCAAAACATTTCACCTGACCTGCTCATTTAAAATGCAATTGTCTAAAGTGTGATAAAAATGGGGGCCAAAAGAAAACACAACAGAAATGGCAAGAAACAGCACAAACAACAAAAACAAGGAGTCAGAGCACTCACCTTTAATTATCACCAGAAAGATCAACAGGACAAACAGCGTGCACGACGACGACGAGTCCATGTCCTTGGTTTAATGTTTGCGTTGTTTTTAGGTTGAATAGCTGCTCCCTCTGTTGTTGTTGTTTTTGTTCTTGTTGTTGTCGTTGGAAGAGTGAAAGTGCCTCCGCCTGTGGCTGCAACAAAGTGGTTAGCAATCCTTGCCTCGTCACCTTGGTTGAATAGTAGACCAACACCAACACCGCCTCCTCTCCGCTAAGTAGACACTTTGACTGGGTCAGAGTTCAGCGGAGCGCACGAGTGTCAACAATGGGCGCCGCTGGCGAAGGTTTTCGCCTGCGTGTGAATGTGTGGGTCACTTAGCTTGGCTCGGTCTGCCCCTAGCTATTCATTTGCTGAATCTCTTAATTTATTCGCGTTCCGTTTTTTATTTATTTTTCAGCAAATATTTGGCACGCGTGTTTCCGTTTCGCTTTGCGTCTTTGCTTTGAATTTTACAACTGCGTTTTGTGGATTTCGTGGTCTGCGGTTTTCGGTTTGCACAGCTCCCTTTCGACTTTTTTTTTGCTTTATATGTTTTAGTGATGATTTTCTTTTTGAGGTTATGACCGTTGCAGATTTTATTTCCGTTTGCCTGGCCACAGATTCTTTCTGAGAACTTTTTTGTTTGGTTTGGAATTTGGTGTTTTCTTGGTTATAATTTACATAATTAAAACGGAATGTTTTCTGTTAGTTTTGTTGATTATTTAAATTTTTTCCATAGAGCTTGAGAAACCTTTGGTAGTTGTTGATTTTTTAAAATTGTTTCCTTGTGGGTGAATTGTTTAGTTATATATCGTTGTTTCGTTCAGTTGTGAGTTGGTGGCTGGAAATGACAGAATGTAGAAAATGAAATATTAATATATAGTTGTTGGTCTTGGGAAATCAAAGGGCCCAACAGATTTTCTAAAAAACAAATGTTTTCTTGTTTTTAGAAATTCCGATAAAATAATTTTTTCTCTTAATTTAAGAAAAATTTGATGTTTTTAGACATTTTTTCTAACACTGAGCATAACCCGAAAATAGAATTGCTTATTAAATAATTTCTTGAATTTAGAAATTATAAAAAACATGCCTATTACGGATCGGCTGTTGTTGCTGATCAAGAATATTTATACTTTATACTCGGAAATGATTCCTTTCTTCTCCCTGTTACTTACTTTTGCACAAACTTAATATACTCTGTGTATCTTTGGTACAGAGTATAAAAAAGAGACGTCCGATGTATCAGTTGAAGAAGAAAAGTACTTCAAAGAACAAAAAGCCTGTTAAAGCCAACAAAGATATGTCTTTTTAAGAAAAGAGTTCTCGTTAAACATAGTTTGCATTTGACTATGGTTGATGGGAAAGTCTGTAACGCTTTAAGCGAATCATCCGCAAATTGGAAGATGTTTAGACAAATAAGTACACGAAAAGTATATTGAATTTGGTTTGTCTTCACTTCATTCTTATATACGTTTTTATACTTTTGCACATTTCATAAAAGTTACACATAAAAATGTGGCAAGTTAAAGATCCTGAGCAAAAGTTGAAAGTGTTGGAGAGAAAGCTGCAAACTCAAACCGAATTTCGCTAAAAATGGGTATTATAGTAAACAAGCCCAGAAATGTAGGTAGAGGATCGTCCAACGACGAAAATGTTTGAAGAAAATTTGTTTTTAATGCAAGTTTTCCTGCCGACATTACCGGACTTAGTGAACATTTCATTCAACGTTGTACAACGTTATTGCAATGTATGGTATTTTACGAATGCTTCGGTTCATAAGATGCTAGTTCGTGGTTCTGCTGTGATAGAACGTGCTTCACTCAAAAAAAAAATTAATCCATACGGGATCAAATCAATCCCAATTGGTAATGAAAACAACGTAGTCTGAGTATATCTATATACTCCTATATATATATAGGAAAGCTAACTTCGGCTCGACCGAAGTTTATATACCCTTGTAGCTTGTTTAATTTATATAAATTAAGGTTTTAAATTATTTTTGTCGAAAACTCTTAGCTGAGTTATTCCCCAAACTCGGCTATAGATGGCGCCATTACTTTGACCATTTGCTTGCCAGTTTGTTATATGGCAGCTATACGATATATTCATCCGATTTTTACCAAACTTCCCAAAATTGTGTGGAAACTGATAATATTCATAATTGGAAAGTAAAAAGACGTTACCATCGCAAACAAAAAAGGTTTTTCTTACTGGAACTACTTTTCGACCGATCGTTCCTATGGCAGCTATATGCTATAGTCATCCGATGTGGATCAAACTTGACAGAATTGTGTGGTAGCCTATAATATTGATCAGTAACAAGTTTGGGAGCGATAGAATTAAAAACAAAAAAAATTTTCATTCTAAGACTTTTTTTCAGACAAATCTTTTGTATGGCAGCTATACTATATAGTTGGCCGATTTTCATAAAACTTGGTGGAATTGTGTAAAAGCATAGAAAACTTATAATTAAGAGGATTGGGGACGTTTGCTTAGAAGACAAAAAAGTTTTTCTCACTAAAACTACTTTTTCGACCGATGGTTCCTATGGAAGCTATATGATACAGTCATCCGATCCGGCCGATTCCGACAAATGTGCAGGGTATTTGTACCAAAAGGCTTCGTGCAAAGTTTGGTTAAGATAGCTTTCAAACTGACGAAGGAGATAGCATAGAAACAGACGGACAGACGGACGGACAGACGGACATGGCTATATCAACTCAGCTCGTCATGCTGATCAAGAATATATATACTTTGTATGGTCGGAGATAAGACTTTTTTTCAGACAAATCTTTTGTATGGCAGCTATACTATATAGTTGGCCGATTTTCATAAAACTTGGTGGAATTGTGTAAAAGCATAGAAAACTTAAAAATACGAGGATTGGGGGCGTTTGCATTGAAAACAAAAAAGTTTTTCTCACTAAAACTAGTTTTTCGACCGATGGTTCCTATGGCAGCTATATGCTACAGTCATCCGATCTGGCCGGTTCCGACAAATGTGAAGCGTATTTCTACCAAAAAACTTCGTGCAAAGTTTGGATACGATAGCTTTAAAACTGACGGAGGAGATTGCATAGAAACAAACGGACGGACAGACGGACATGGCTATATCAACTGAGCTCGTCATGCTGATCAAGAATATAACTCGCTTCTTCCCAGGAATTATACCTCGCTTCCTCCTTTCCTCCCCCATATTCCATAGGACATCCTTATACACTTCTATATCCACACCAGTATTTAAAACTTCTGAAAATCAAAGATATATAAAAAATTTTGGGCTCAACTGGGATACGAACCCTCAACCATACGCACTGAACACGAATGGAATGGCATCTCATCGCTCACGACCTTCGCCATCGTTTGTTGCCGCATGTCAAAAATTATACTTAAACTTTGTCGCTCTCGCTCTCTTATGTATGAACATGTATTCTCAAAGGGGATTGAAGTAAGCACATTTGGAATGATACAAGTTCGAAAGGCCATTCCCTGAAAGCTTGAATTGTGTAGAATATCCTGTAAGACGAGATTGAATTTTCCAGCTCATGCACGGTTTACTCCAAGATTAAAGGATTGAAAATATCCTGACTTTTTTTTTTCTCTGCTGGTGTCAATCGGAGAGCTTTCGATAGAAGCTGCAGAGTCAATATGGAAATTAAAAAAATGTATACTTCAGCACAGCCGAAAAATGTCACGAATCACACCGACATAATGAACACACGACTTTTGCATTCAGATCCATTTATAACAGGGCAAACACAATTTGAAAAGAAGGAAAAATCTACTTTACTGGAATTTGTTTTCTACTTACTTGATGACACATTATGATCATAATGATATAATAAATATTATTTTGATTCTATTGTCAACTTAAATTTCACAAATACAATTCAATTCAAATTATTAATATAGTTCATTGAAAACTGATCGACGATATTTCTTCATTATTATCCTAGTGCTTTCTTATAGTTTAATGCACATAGTCACATAATTTTTTATTAAAACTATTTTTTCCAATGTTTAATTAGTGAGTTTAGCTGGCTCAAGGTCCGAAAAAGTTGCGTTTGTTCACAACTGTAAACAACTTATGCATTGTACCACCAAAAAGAGCTGGTTGCCTAAAAGTCAGCCTCAAAGCTTAAGCATTACCACCAGAAAGTTGAAAGCACTCATTGCTTGTCTATTTTTGCTTTCATTGCTTTTGGCAGTTCCCAACTGATCTAAGCAATGATTGTATGGAGAGGCAGTTGGCAATTATGCTTTCTTCAGCAAAAAGCCTACTGAAGAGTCGTTAGGGATAACGATGAATCAGTTCTGTATAGGCAACCAGCTGTTTTTGGTGGTACAATGCATAAGCATAAAAGTTGTGAACAAACGCAACTTTTTCTGACCTAAAGCCAGCTAAACTCACTAACTATTTTCAAATTTATATAAATATATAAAAACTTGTACGTACTCACTAATACCATTTATATTATCGCTTCCTTCATTTTCCCTTCACTTTTATGGCTTAACTAATTTTTTGGCGCGGTCTCTTTTGAACTTAAATCTCTGTGCCGCAACTTAACGGGCTGCTTCGACTAACCGCAAAGCAACATTTTGCCACAACAAAGCTCAAACCAAAAAGTATGCTGAGTTTGCTTAATGTTTAATTAAAGAAATATATATGTATATGTATACCGTTAACCCCTCTAGAAGATGTTTTTAACCTCATTTCGGAAAGCACACAGATGCTTTGTCACCTTGCCGCCGGCCATGGCCCCCCACCGTTGATTAGTTTTTGTTTTCGGTCAACAAACTTGAGTAAATTAAAACAATGAATTTGCGTAAAAACGCGAATGAACAAAAAAAAAAAAACATAAAATAGCAAAACAAAAGCAATCCAGGCGCAAATTAAAAAGGCGAAGCAAAAAAGGAACGCTAGGCGTGCCAGGCAGTGTGAAGAGGGCGGTGCCAGCCGCATGAGAAATGCAGTAATTGAAATACATGCTGCGTGGTGGTTTGGTGGTGGCTGCGTGTTGCGTGAATGGCGTTGGAAAAAAATTACAGAGCCAGCACTCGAAAAATTAAATTCTAGTCTAGAATGGATTGGGGTACTAATATTTAGTATGAATCATTCGTAGGCCCCAAAACGATCATTAATATTTGTTCAAACTTGAACATGAGATTCGATTACGATCCTAAAGTTGCGTTACATATCATAAAAATATCATTCTTTGTAACATTAAATATTTAGCCTTTGTCGCCTAGGTCATAAACATACCACCTTTTGTAATAGCATGAAATATTAATAGCGGCAGTGCAAAGATCAGCCCAGCAGACACACCACTTGAAAAGGATCAACCATGGTAAGCACTTGAACAAGTCATCCGGTTCCCACCACTTAATATGCATCGTGTGAGGCAATGTGTATTCCGCACACGAATGCATTTTTATATTTATACACACGCAGCTATCTTACAAATACTGCCTTGGATAAGTTTAGAAGTTTAGGGATAAGAAATTCTTAATAAAAGGTAGCTCGCTCACACTGAGCAAGTCAGTACAAATGAAATCTTACAACCGTGCTCAACTAAAAGTGTATAAGTCTATACAATATTAATGAAATAAGAACACAAATCATTTCTGGAACTATTTTTTTTACAGGAATCTTCCCACTTCCCACAGTTGCCCACAGCATATGCCTTAGCAGCGCATTTGATTTTGTAAATCACCAAGTCATAGGCCGGGAAAACGAATGCTCGTACACAGCACACAGCTTTCTTTATTTCTTACTAGGCATTGTTGTTATTTGAAGACACATTGTATTCACATTTTGCTTATTTTAGGTATATAAATTCTAATTTCAAGCGTAAGACGAAATTGTTTCTAATATTAATTTTTTGGCTTAGCCAAAATCAAACATGAACATCATTTTTCAGAGTGTACTCTTCAAGCAAAAGCCGCAAAATAATTTACACGTGCACGAAGTGTATTGAACCATTTTCTAGTCTATCCCATTTCATAAGTCGCAAGCTGTTTCGGCCGCGTCAGCTGTTTGTGTAATTAGGCGCTTTATGAGTGCGTAAAAACCCAGCGACAATGCCAAACGAAAGTTTAAATTGCACTCAGACCCTTCGGTGGGTTTTGCTGGCTTTGCCTTGTCGCGGTTAATTAATTTCAAGTTTAGTTTCATGCTATTTGTTTGTGCCACAAAGCTGGCAGGTAAAAAGTTTCAAAGTCAATTTAATGCTTCGCCTGGCCCGCTCCTGCTCCTCCCACATCTTCCCTGTCCCCAGCACCATCTGGCTACACCGCACAATGAGCCTTGAAATTAGGGAGGGAAAAAAAGTTGCAACCGCTTAGGCGCGACAAAAAAGAAAGCTTGGCGCTTCCCCTGTGGTCGGTCGGGTATGCATTTTTAACACACATTGCAGTTTCAAATTACCTCCCCGCTGTATGCAAATCGTGGCCAGAGCTTGGGGATTGGCTAGAGGTTTGAATTGCATTTTTTGTTGTATTTTTTTGTGGTCGTCTCTGTTCATAATTGAACCCTTTGGCATACATTGTTGCACAAATTTGCTTAGCAAGTTGAAAATTATGCCCGGGGGAGTTCTGCATGAATTTACTTAAAATGGCAGTGAAGCGATTTTGGTGGCTTGTGGATTTTAGCGCGATTTTATGGACACAGCTTCATTTTTTAATAGTGTATGTAAAGCTACAAATAAGTAGGTATGAGAGAGCATGCTAGCATACTCCGCACAAGAGAAGGCGAAACGAAAACTTGAAACACAGACGAAATATGTGGCTTCTGTTGGCAGTTGTCACTGCCCTTTGCAGGGATAATCGCTATTCACTTAGTCTCACTGACTGACAGATGGGCAATCAAAGTACAGCCTAATCGGCAAGAGCCAGACAGCTAAACCTAGGACAGAAATTCCCATTTTTGATGAACGTGAGCACTAAGACGGGATTTGAAAAATTCACAAAAAACGAGAACGTTAGTTAAAGTCGGCTCTGTCCGACTTTAATATACCCGTTACTAAAAAGCCTTCACTTACATCAATTAACAGAGCATTAAGTTAGCAGACAAAGCATGCTGTTTAAAATAAGCAATAAAAACTTCACCGATAATAGACTTTTTTGTTTTAGATTCTTGATTCTACGTTCAGAAGATGAAGAAATTTATTTCTAACAAAAGTTTTTCAAATAAGAAAGCTTTTACTGACAATATTAGATAATGTCAGTCTTCGATGAAGTCTTCGTTGATAAAGCCCTTGAATCTTGTTTTGCCTGATCAAAAGTACCGAAAATCTGAATATTAATTTGAATATTTCTTACATAAATTGTTTAAAACCAAGATTCAAACCAAAACCTTCTCCAAAAAACCTGCAACTTAAAATTTCCGAACATTAACAATTGGCAAACTTTGGTTCGAGCCCGCAAATCGGAACTCCGAAAAAACTTATAGATTCTGCAACCCGGCACAGAACGTCGAGAGGTTTCATTTTCTTATTTGTAGCCAAGATAATGGTCCATCTCCTCGAACAGGGTTGTTTCAAAGACTCGACAGCTTACAAAGATGAGTAACGGCCGTACAAGTGAATGGCAAGGTGAAATTGCGATGTGGACCTTCTATTTCACATATGGGCATTTCCACAGAAAGGTCCACCGGGATCGAAAAAATATTTTTTTTTTAAATGATTTTTTTTAAATAAAATAAAGAAGATAAGTCTTTTTCACTTTGAGCTTTTTATGTTCTGTACCAAAGGTACACAGAGTATATTAAGTTTGTGCAAAAATATGTAACATGGAAATGGAATCATTTCCGACCCTATAAAGTATATATAATATATTCCTGATCAGCTTCAACAGCTGAGTCGATATAGCCTTATCCGTCTGTCCGTCCGTCTGTATGAACGCACAGATCTCAGAGATGGTAAGAGATAGCGGTTTGACATGTATGGGCCATATATTTCTTATACCTGCAGGCAGATCAAGTTTATTTTCAATTTTTGCCACGCCCCCCGCCTCCGCAATTTGAAAAAACGTCATATCTTCTACAGTTTTGATGATAGATAGTACGTACCTTCTAGAGATATCTAGTAATCAAAATTATTTATCGATTTGCTGAAAAATGATAAAGATCGGATGAACGATACTCAAGTTATGAGCAAAAAACCGAAAGTTAACACCCCCCATCCCTTAGATCCCTTAGAGAGCGCACCCCGTTGTGCGTTCTCTAAGTTTCTCTCTCTCTCTCTCACTAAGATTGCCACTCTTTACTCGTGAGCAAATGTGAGGGTAAGGTACAGAGTATGTTATAGTCGGGCTTGACCGACTTTCTTTCTTGTTTTAATATGTCGCGTGCTAAGTGTCGCCTTCTTCATAATACTTAAGCTTATAAGTACAAAGCTAATGTATATAATTGAATATGAATGTAGTCAATGAAAAGCTACATCATTCCCCTTTAGTCAAAAGTTAACTGCTTCAAACTATTTTTTTACAATTTGCAGATTTATGAGTCGCGTGCTAAGTACCATGATTTTTGAAAAGATATTTCAATTGTCAAATCGAATGAACCTACGTGCTACCAAAATGCTACAAAAAAATAGAAACAAAATCAAAAATTCTTTTTGTTTTCTATATTTCTCTGCACTTTAAAGGCGTACGAATGTCGCGTTCGCGACTGTGGAAATGCCCATATGGGTGATTCTTCTATAAACCGAACGGTTTTAAAACTCACCATTTTTGATAAAAAAAATTCGCAATTAGATCTCGACATGCCAATCTATACGTAATTTGCGATTTTGCTAAAAAATGTTAAATTTATAAACAATTTCAAAAATCGGCAATAACGAACAAATGGGAGGTTCTTTTGCATCCACCATATAGTCCGGTTCTTGCACCAAGTGATTACCGCCGATCTCTGTCCATGGCGATCGAGCTTGGTAGTCGGAAGTTGGCCACAAGAGAGTCCTGCGAAAATTGGCTCTCCGAGTTTTTTGCCAATAGGGAAGCGAGCTTCTATAAGAGGGGCATTATGAAGTTGGTATCTCGTTGGGAACTCGTCATCGAACAAAACGGCGCATATTTGACTCAAATCGCATTATTATAGCCAATTGTATGAACAATTGAAGATTCAATATATGTATACCGCGAGACTTTTGTGACAACCGTTATATATGAGTATATAATGAGATCATATGTTCTTACGAAATATGATATAATTTTACTTTCAATGTGAAACCATTCACTTTGTGTTGAATTTTGAGTCGTTTTATTACGCAGGACACAAAATGGCTTAGATTTATCTCAGAATTTAATTATTTCAACATTATTGGAAATAAGCAATTACGTATATCCGTGTAACGTTACGGTATATCGAGAATAACCAAATCCGGGTACCGTATCGAAACCGAAATCCGAAATTTATTGAAAACCGAAATAGAACCTTTAACCCAAACACTCATTTAAACGGTACGTACCGGAGCCGGTACCGGAAGCCGCATCATCTCGTTCTCGGGGTTATGCCACTGGCATACATCATTGCCCCTTAGGATCATACAAGTTGGCTGTTTCTTAAACAGCTTGCTTCACTTTGCTGATTTATGTATTTTTTAGATGCAGTCGTTGCGACTACCAGCTTTTTGTCGCGTGCTTGATCCCCTGATTTTTGAAAATATGATTTCAGTCGTCAAATCGACTGAACCTACCTCTTGTACTGAATATACTGCTACCAAAATGCTACAAGAAAATAGACACAAAATCAAAAATTCTTTGTGTTCTCTACATTTCTCCGCACTTCAAAGGCGAACGAATTGTTCGCGTTCGCGAATGTAGAACTATGGCGACCATAGAGGGTTAGTCTTTTATGACCCGTACGATTTAGTAATACTGAGCGATCTTTGTTATAAACTAAAAAATTCCGCAATTCAAAAAATTCGCTTTTGATGTTGTCCTTGCCATGGACCGACGCTGAAGTTGAGCATATCTTCAGTCAGGTTACTCAGAAATCGAATGAACGTGAGTAGGCACAACTCTGGCTTACGACAAGAATGAGGACGAGGAACTTTATCAGACAGATTATATACTCAATATACTTGAATTATATTAGTTTATTTTGTAATTTTATTAGATTTTCTTTGATAGGCTTCCTTAGCTCATAAAATTTTTTTTGTAACGTATTTATACTTTTGTTGACAGCATTTGTTTGTCGACTCTAAATAAATAAATAAATAAATAAAATAAATATAATTAAAAATGACTTCTTACTAATATTATAAATGTGAAAGTTTGTATGGTTGTGTTTGTTTGATTGCCCGTTTGTTACTCAATCACACACAAATGGCTTGGATGGCGGATTTGAAATAAAATTTGGCACTACTGAGTAGTTGATAGTCTAGAGTTGAACATTGGCTATATAGTTACTTATTATTTAAATGGTAAAAACAACCGCGAAATTTGCCAAATTATTATAAGAGTATGTATGAAAGCGCTTGATGATTAGATGACAATGAAAGTATTGGTAAATAGATAATCGCAAACTTTGCAAAATTTTAATAGGACCTAAGATTATTGTGAAGATTGGATAAATGCCATTTGAAAACGCATCTAAAAGAAGAGTATACTAAAAACTGTGAAATGTGTCAAATTTTCATTTGAATATTTACGAAAGCGTAGGCGATGGTAAATAAGAGTCGTAGATTGAACAGTCCAACATATTGCGAAATTTGCCAATTACGGAACATAAAATCGCGAAATTTCCAAACATCTCATTGGTTTTTAGATTAATAAAAACGCTAAGATTATTAACACGGGTAAACAAAAAAAAGGTGTGGAACAAATGGTCCAAAAAATCACGAAATTTAAAAAATTCTCATTCGAGTTTAGATTATCATAAAGACGGGCTAACCGGCGGGTAAATAGGGGGAGTAGATAAAATGTCAAAGGTTCTAATATAATTATGAAGATTGGATAGATGGCAATTGAAGATGCGTATAAAAAAGGAATGTAGACCAAAAACCGCGAAACTTACCAAATTTTTATTTGAATATATAAGAAAGCGCAGGCGTTGGTAAATTAGAGGTGTAGATTGAACACTCCAAAATTGTGAAAAATTTGCAAATTTTTCGTGTGACCTCAAGACCTAAGATTGATATGAAGATTTGGGGGATGGCAATGTAGACGGTTAGATACGATGTGTCGATCGAACTGTTTAAAGAATCGCGAAATTTGCAAGTTTTTCATATGACCAAAGATCACACTAGCTTACAGCCAAAAAGACCCATTTCTACTGAAACCATTATATTTTTGGGTATTGTTTGGAATTGTGATCTCAAAAATTGATTTCAAAAAATTTTTCCATTTCAAAGTTTCTTAAAGAGGAATTTTTTCATTTTTTCTGTATTTGCACTTGCATTTTAAGCCATATCTCACTTCATAACAGTCGGATGGAGTCAAGAAAGATATGAATCGAGAGGTAATTGAATGGCCAATTTCAAAGCGGTTAAGTAGCTCGAATAAAATAATGAAAAATATTTTTAAAAAAAACTCAATAAATTTCGTTTCGCAAAGCTCCTAAAAAAAATATTTGAAAATTAAACAAACAAAAATTTTATTTTTTCTACTTAAGAACCGTACTTCTGCGAAGAAAATTAGATTTCGATGAACAAAATCTATTAATAAATACAGGAGCTGTGAGCAATTCAGTGCTGAAAAAAGTGGTATTTGTTAGATTTTTAAAAAATAAATTTTCATTTGCTTCGACTTTTGTTCTGTTCTGGAGTTTTTTTTTCTGATCTGACTATTTGTCCCACTATCTAATATTGATCAAAAGACGAAGAAAATAGAAAAAAATTTTCTAAACTCAAATTTGACTGTTAGTTTCTTCACTTAAATTGATCTAGCTATTATAGTTATTCATATATTTTCATCATCAATACCTTATTATTTTTGTTGAAGTGCGATTCTTAAGTCAAAAAAAAAAATTTGATTTTTGATTCTTTTTATATATTTTCTAGGCGATTAAAAATGAAATTTCTTGCATTTTCGAGCGAAAAATTGATTTTTTTGAAATATTTTTGGTCATTGTATTCAAACTTCGAAGCCAATGAACAACGCTATAGGTAATTTAATTACCTTTCGATTCATATCTTGCTTGACACCATCTGACGATTATGAATTGAGATATGGCATAAAGTATAAGTGTAAGTACAAAAAAATTAAAAAAATTCATATTTAAACAAGTAAGAGCGAGTCGAATTTCCCGAATACAAAATACCCTGTTCAATTGAGACACAACTTCACACACACTCACATACAAAAACGCATGCACATATACGAGCGCACACAAACACACAAACGCGCGCTCACACGCGGCCTGCGCAGGCAGCGCTGCCTGCAGTAGTGTCTAATGGGAACAGGGTATAAAAACGTTGTCATGAAAAATGTTTTGAAATCGATTTTTGAGATCACCAATCCAAGCTACACTTAAAAATAGTTTCCGTAGAAATGGGTCATTTAATTTTTTTTTTTTGTAAACTAGTGTTATTATGAAGACTTAATGGACGGCAGTAGAAGATATAGGAAGTGTATATATATAGACCAGACTGTCGCAAAATTTCCTTCAGCTTAGATTTTTCACAAAATTTGCAAAATTTTATGAGTTTCGGGAATCATTAAGATTTGATAGATGGCAATTGAAGTCGGGTAAATGGTTAGATCAAACGGTCCAAAAAGTAGCAAAATTTTCAAAATTTTTGAATGAGCTAGATAAAGCGCTTCAACAAATCCGGATATATACAAAATTTTATGATTAGTTCAGATTATCATGAAGATTTACTAGTTGGCAATTAAAGACGGGTAAATAGAAGGTGTCGGTGAATCGGGTTAAAGAATATTTTTATGTGAATTTAGATTGACATGAAGACGGGTAAATAGAAGGTGTATATCAAACGGACCAGAAAATTGCGAAGTATTAAAACAAGTTTTATTGAGTTTAGATTATCAGGAATAGATGGCTAAGCGGCGTAGCAACGCACGCCGGGTACCTGCTAGTAAATAATAATAAAACAAAAGCCAGCTTTTTTCCCTCTCCGTGCAGCCAAAAGCAGCTTCTCTTTTCTCGACAAAAGTTGGCAACACTGAATATATGCCCAATAAAACTAAGAATTATGTACTTGGATTTCTACTTCTTCTCTTTTTTGATAAATAATATTTTAAGTCATAGAAATTGTGGAAATTCAAGATATAGCTTTACGGCCAAACAGCCTCCTTTGTGGTGTTGCGCATGTTATGAACAAAATCGTAATTTATTGACCTAAAGCCCGCTAAAAAGTTCTATGATTGATAATCAAAAGGTCATTAAAACAGACACATTGCAATAGTATTTTACATTTAAAATAAAATGATTTCCAAAGCTAATCAACCATTATGAAAACAATTTTCATACAATTTTGTACAAAACCTCTGCCAAATAAACCTTTTATATTTGCCACGAACACAAACTGCCGTCCCACTCTCCCCATTCTCTCCGCAGCCCTTGCAAATATTGCCATCGATGAAGCGTTGAGCGTTAAAAAGTCATTTTGGCAAATAGTGCAGCATACTTTTGTGCGCGGGCTTTCAAGTGCGGTTATTGGCACTCTTTTAAAACACATTTCCACAGGCTTTTGTTAGCCCTTGCCCTCAACTGGGTCAGGCATCGATGTTGATGATGATGATGATGATGACGGGGATGATGAACAGCTGACATTATAAACAATTTTGACGCCATTGGCGCAGTTTAATTAAAATGGCGACCAAAAAATATTCAACTACACCCATAATCTATTTCAACCCAGCCAGGGAGGTACGGAGAGCGAGAGGGGCAGAGAGAGACAAGTTAATTTCATGGCGCAAAAGGAAATGGCACAGCAAACAAAACCAAAGACAATGGCCACGGCCAGGAGTCTGCTGCACAGGACACACCGGCGGGCAGAAGGCATTCAGACAGAAATTAAATTGGAAATGTTGTACTACTACGTGCAGCAGACAGGCTAAAAGGAAATAAAGCAAAGGCAAAAGCACCAAAGGGGGTGGATGAACAAAAAAAGCAAAATTGTGCTACAACAAGTGGCCAGGACATGGCCAAAGGAAGCTGTTGCTTGTTGCTGCTGCTGTTGCTGCTGCTGCAACTGGGTGCAGGACTTTCTGTTATTATACAAATGAAGGCAGTCTCTCGCTTGTAACTTGGAAATTGTCTCAGATTTACCAGAAAAATAGAGGAAAAGCATAAGCCCAACGAAGACTTGATGCTCTGGGGAGTGTACTGAAGTGATTAATTGTTGGGAGAGAGCCACAGGAAAAGGTAAATATCTTAAGTAAAAAAAACTAATTATTGAAAGCAATAAATTGCATTTGCCGTTATGCGTCCAAATTTCCTTAAAAGTCAATTATATTCAAGCTACTGGAAAATTGTTCAGGCATCATCAAACATATGTCAAAATTCAAAAATATGAAAACGATTTTGATACATTTTTTCCAAATTTTCCAAATAGTTTAAAGCCCCATTTTACTCTATGTTCCACTTGCAAAAAGGCCACAATCCTGTCAAACGTAAATATCACATTCCACCTACTTAATCATCTAGCCATGATACCCTTTTCAACTAATGCTTTGCCAGCTGCTTCTATTTTTCTAGAGACCAATATATAAACAATAATGTAAGATGGAGCTTGGGACAAGCTAGAGCAGAGCCACAGCAAAGGAAATGCTGTTGCCAACCGAGGCAACATTATTTAGGTTTAATCAGCAAAGCAGATTTGCATGGGACAGAATCAGTTTTGGCTGCAATGAAATAAACCAACTGGAATTGAAAGATAGACCCAGAGACATCAAACAAATGGCGAACGGAGGCGGGAGCGGAGAAAGGCAAAAACTATTATAAACGGTTGACAACTGGGGAAATGAACGTTTCAGCCGAAATGACAAACGTTCAACGACATCCAGGTCATTATAACTGACCATTTAAAGAATGGATATCAAGTTGGAAACGAAACATTATACTTGGGGGAATATTGCAGAATAAATTGCCTTAATTTTTCAATTATTCAGTTTAAAACACAGGCAAGTGTATGGAAATAGTAACATTAAATATTTAAGCTAGTTCCTGATGTAAATCATTTTCATGGCCTTTGCTGCTGTTGCTGTTCTCCAATGCTTTATAATCTTAAGATTTAAAATGCAATTCACACTCAATTCAACTTTATTCAGAATTTTTGTGCAAAAACAGAATCGTTGAATGACAAATTTCAGGAACAAAATTCCATTACATTTTTTGCTCCAATTTCCTTCCGTCACTCTACAAGCATCATTTAATTAAAGCTGAGCTGACAAATTATATGAACTCCCAAAAAAATCGGAATAGCTGAACGAATATTGGCCAACCCATTTCGAATTAAAACCAAATTAAGCAACTTTTGATGCGAACAGCAACTGCACTCGACGAGAAGGCGACAACAAAAAAATTGCTCACGTTTGCGAGTGCCACCACGTCCATTAACAAACAACATGCAACAACTTTTTCGATTGCGGGCGACTAAAGTGACAGTCACCCTCTCAATGCTCTCTATCCGGCGGACCTTTTTTTACCGTTTTGTCCGGCCATCGAAAATTGCTTTCGGTGATTTTTATTGGATTTTCGTATGTAATATGAAATTCATAACAGAACTAACGATGGCAGCATCGTCGACGACAACGTCGACGATTTGCAGTTTTTATGCAGCTGCTTTTATGCCAATTTCTGTACATTTTGCCAGAGTTGGTCCCTGACAGCGCTGAGCTCGACGCTTTTTTGATTGCTGGTCGGCCGACAAGTCGCGTTGGTGTCTGACAAGTTGTATTCTATGCTCTGCTTTGGTTTCAAAATAAAGAGCATTTCGAGTTGTTGAATAGGTTTGATTTTCCTTCAGTTAAAGCATTCACCAATCACACTTGATCACTGATTGGCTTTACCTAACTTCAATGGGCGCCTTCACCAGAGAGGCTGGACCACTGATTAGCTGTTCAAAATTTTAAAGTGTCTTTTTTTTAAAACAATTATATTGTGTTAGTTAGAAAAAAACACAGTACATTCCAATTGAAATATAAGAAGAAAAACTGAACGCACATAGAGGAAAATATGAGTGTCTAAAACGTTCATGGTTTAGTTCTTACTTTCCGACAAAAAAATGAAACGAAAAGAACGAAACGAAAAAGGAAAGCAAATTTCAGCACTGCCGAAGTTTATATACTCTTGCAGCTCTTATAGCACAGTACAACTCTGAAAAATAGAGGAAAGCTAACTTCGGCTCGACCGAAGTTTTAATACCTCAAGGGCATTTTTAATATACCCTCTACAAGGGTATAAAAACAAGTGAGAAAGTCGGACAAGCCCGACTATAACATTCTCTGAACCAATTCATTTGCTCCCGACTATAATATTATAATACATCCAAGGAGTCACGCGGTTAGCGTGCAATACTTATACCCTTGTAGAGGGTATATCCAAATTGTTCAGATATTTGTAACGCGTAGAAGGAAGCATCTCCGACCATACAAAGTATATATATTCTTGATCAGCATGACGAGCTGAGTTGATATAGCCATGTCCGTCTGTCCGCCCGTCTGTTTCTATGCTATCTCCTTCGTCAGTCTTAAAGCTATCTTAACCAAACTTTGCACGAAACCTTTTGGTACAAATACGCTGCACATTTGTCGGAACCGGCCGGATCGGATGGCTATAACATATAGCTGCCATGGGAACGATCGATCGAAAAAGTAGTTTTAGTGAGAAAAACTTTTTTGTTTTCTAAGCCAACGTCCCCAATCCTCTTAATTATACGTTTTCTATGCTTTAACACAATTCCACCAATTTTTATGAAAATCTACCAACTATATAGTATTGCTGTCATACAAACGCTAGTTCAGAGAAAAAGTCTTAGTAGCAAAAACTGTTTTGTCTTCAATGCTATCGCTCTCAAACTTGTTAATGATCAAAACTTTATGCTACCACACAATTCTGCCAAATTTGTTTCAAATCGGATGACTATAGCATATAGCTGCCATAGGAACGATCGGTTCAGAAAGTAGTTCTAGTGAGAAAAACTTTTTTGTTTTCAATGGTAGCGTCTTTAAGCTTTCCAGTAATGAATATTATCGGTTTCCACACAATTTTGACGAGTTTGATCCAAATGTGATGAATATTTCGTACAGCTGCCATATAACAAACTGGCAAGCAAATAGTGTGGCAGCCCTGGCCACCTCTGGTCACACCATTCATCGAACACCATCCATAACGCGACAGCAGAGCGACATCACGTGCCATCCCTGGCGCTCAGTTTCTGGCTTGGCTTCGGCCACAGGCGGCACGCGCCTGCATCGCTCCGTTCGACTTAACAATAATTGTTAGCTTAAGTTATACATTAAATCTAGTAGCTAAAATAGTTTAGTTACGAGGTTTTAATGTGTAACTAACTTTATTGAACATAACTTAAGCTAACAAATATTGTTCGATTGTAAAGCGCGATGCTGCCCAGCCAGAAACTGCGCGTCAAGGATGGTGTTGTCGTTCTGATACTGCGTAGGGTATGGTGCAAAATCGAATGAAAATGTCGTGTAGCTACCAGAGGTGGCCAAGGCTGGCACACAAATAGTCAAAATAGTGGCGCCATCTTATTGCTGAGTTTGGGAAACAACTCAGATAAGGGAAACATCTTAGGTAGGGTATATAAACTTCGGTCGAGCCGAAGTTAGCTTTCCTCTATTTTATTATTATACGCTCATCTCTAAGTTTCTCCTTCTCTCTCTCCCAAAGATTGTATTTGTTTGAATACTGCGGTGATTGGCGTGAATGGCGAGGGGGGTGCCGGTTAACTTTTTTTGCTCATAACTAAAATAAATAATTTTGTTTACTAGATATCTCAAGAAGGTACGAATAATCTATCATCAAAACTGTGGGAGATATGACGTTTTTCACAAATTGCGGGGGCGGGAGGGGGCGTGGCAAAAATTTAATATAAACTTGATCTGCCAGCAAGTATAAGAAATATATGTCCCATACATGTCAAACCTCTATCTCTTACCATCTCTGAGATCTCTTCGTTCATACGGACGGATGGACATGGCTATATCGACTCGGCTGTTGATGCTGATCAAGAATATATATATACTTTATAGGGTCGGAGATGGTTCCTTCTGTCAGTTACATACTTTTACACAAACTTAATATACTCTAGTACTTCTTAGTGTAGAGTTTGAAATTTGAGTTCATTTTAATGGCCAAGTTTATTAGTTCATTTTTTCATGAACTATTGTTCATTTGAACTACAATACTCAATAAGCACGTTCTTGGTATTAATAGAAATCTTCGAATGATCACCATTAATTATGGGTTGAAGTGACAGAATCACTCGATTGGAATCATAGATCACTGGATAGACGGTAGAGTCACGAATGATATGCTTGCGACAAATGTTCATACACAGCTTATCCTGCAGATCAATAGAACTGTTTTAGGACTCTTGGGTAAAAGACACATTGCAAAGCACATCGACCACATCATGTGGACGAATCTGTGCCGTGGAGGAGCCAACACTTAGAACTTGTCTCTGGGTT
This sequence comes from Lordiphosa magnipectinata, assembly GCA_037044535.1. Lineage (NCBI taxonomy): Eukaryota > Metazoa > Arthropoda > Insecta > Diptera > Drosophilidae > Lordiphosa > Lordiphosa magnipectinata. The sequence goes on from JBAMBO010002964.1 coordinate 34,416, forward strand.
TATTTTGGGCTTATTTTTTTTGGGCTGTTCAATCGGCGCTTTTATTTCGCTTTATTTTCAAATGAAAATTTGGAAAATTTCGAGTTTTTTGGACCATTATAAGCTTTTTGATCGTTCGGTCTACAGCTTCTATTTAACTGTCTATATTTGCCATCTATCTATTCCTTTTAATAATCTAAATTCAATTGAGAATTTTCAGGACAAATTTCGTAATTTTTATACAAAATGAAGGGTTTACATGATTATTTTACGATATTCTTGCTTATATTTGAGTATTAAGATTTTTTGCATATTTGTAAGTTAAGTTAAGAGTAATAATTTAGTGGTTAAAAAAATTAAGCTATAGTTCCAAATAGTTTACGAGATGTATAGTTGCAAATCGAACTCAGTAGTTCAAAACTTCAATGTGCAACTAAAATTCAAAACGGCAATTAACTAGTTCAACTCCAGCCAAGGTTACACTAGTATCATAGTTATGATCAGATCTAGTTCAGAATGAACTAGTCTCAAAAAAATCGGCACAATCTAGTGTTGCACAGTGTTATCAAAACTGGAAAGTGGTCATTTTAAATTTTAAAAACTTTGCCCACCGTTTTTGGGCAAAAGGATTAAGAGTAAAAATTCCTGAATTTTGTAGCGGATATGAACGATAAAACTTAATAATTTTCAATCAACAGTGTATGGTAAAACGTGAAATAAGACCAGATATATCGATATTTATGTTTAAGCAGATTGCTCGTCTTGAAATTTAGCGTCCATACACTCCTAAATAATAGCTACCATCTCTAATTCAAAAATCTTCTAGGGCGTTTTGCCCAATTTAATTTCTTTTTTACTTTGGTTAATTAGCAAAATTTTCATGTTTAAATTTATTTTGTATTGAACATTCCACCTACCCAGCAAATGTGTCGACTTCAGTAAATTGTATGAAAGTGGCTGTTGCAGCTGCTGTTGTTGTTTCTTCGGTGTTGTTGCTTCGCCTAGTGGTCGTTGTTGTTGTTGTTGTTCTTCTTCTCGCTGTTGTTGTATTCTCTGCAGCTGCAAGGCGTCGTTTTCGTTTTTGCAATGGAACAAACACAACAAAAATGTTGATGAATGTTCCATAATTAATAAAAATGAACGTTATTTTTTGCTTGTTTGTTGCTTTTAAATTTGCGTACAATTTATTTTTTATTTAAAAGTTGAATTTATTTAGCGTGCGATTAAGTTATGGTTGATGGCAGTTGCAATTGATGATGATTGGGTCGCTTGTTCGGCTGGCTGACTGATTGATTGATTGAAACGATTAGGGTGAAATTTAGTTGTCATTTTATTCGTGTTTATAATTTTTTTTTAGATTAAACGAAATAAGAATATGAAATTGTTAAATTTAATTGTTAAATTTCTATTTAGCATATTTTTATTTTTTAGCTGTATTGACTTTTATAGTTATGAACACTTTGTTGTTGTTGTTGTTTTACATTTTCTTTTCAAATACTTGCAAATGGCATTTATGTGGTGAGTGAGCGGCCTTTTTTTTATATAATTAAGTTATTTATATAGTACGAATAAGTAGTTGCATTTTGTTTTAATTTTGTTTGGCTGTGAATGAGAGAATGTACGAAAAACAGAATGAAAGAGAAGAGAGAAAAAAGAGAGATTGAAAGATAGGAGGATTTACGATATTAATTGAGTGGATAAACATTATGACTATGATGTGAATAGGATTTGTGTTGCCAACTGCATGGATTCTAAAAAAGTTTAAATTAAAAATGTTTAAATTTATGTAAAATCATATTCAATTTTTAGGAATTAACGTTCGTTAGAGTTCATCAATTCACAAATTAAATTTGATCATTAAGATTTTTAAAGAACTTTATTTATTATTTGAATATAATTTTGTATAAGTTTCTTGAGTTTTAAAATCAATTTGAAAATTGCCAATATTTATTTGCCATAAAGTATGCTAATTTTTTTTGTTTTTGAAGACACTTCTTCACTTATGTACTTGATAGTGTCCCACTAGGGTATTTAATTGATACAGCCAATAAATTAAATGATCAGGGGGTAATTGTCGATCACCGACTTCAATTTGACTCTCATGTTATTGCTCCTGTTTGTAAGGCTAGGAGTGTTCTTGGGTTTATTAAGCGCTGGTCGAAGGAATTTGTTGATTCCTATATGACGAAGATTTGGTACACTTCCGTGTTATTATTATTGTTTGCTCTTCGTGGCTTAAACTGGAATCCTGAGGTCCGTTTACCATTGTACTCTAGTAGACTTATTTTGATTAACCTTCCCACCCTTGTTTACCAGAAAGTATGCTTGGAGTAATCTTTATTCATAGACTAATTAATGGTGAAATCGACTCATCTCAGTCACCATGTAGAATCACCCCCAACCCTTCAATATACTGGAAAAAGATCTAATTTTGTTGCCTTGTGTTATTGACGTGTAATCAGATAGATATTGTTGCTATTAATAATCTTAATTTTATCCAGGAATCTAAGTCTAATTCAAAGATTTGTGCTGCGTATGCCGAGATATGGTCTGCGGGCATCTTGTTGAATACAAATCTGGCAATATTATTAAAAGCCACGTTAAGTTTTTGCCTGCTTACAGCATCACACTTTCCAAAAACTTCAATCCCATAAAACAACGCTGGAGTTAGAAATGATTTTGCAATTGTGAGCTTTGTCTTTATTGGCATGAAACTACTAACAAATTGGAGTTGGCGGAGCTGACTGTAGGTTTTACCGACTGCACAAATAATGTGATCGTTCCATGAAGTTTGTAATTAAAAATAATACCTACACACAAAAAAATCTGGTGGGTAAAATTAACTTACGCTGACAGTAACTTTTTACCAATTTTTTTATGCATCTGTTTTTGTTGTTGTTTGGTAACTGTGCTAACAGTAAAATCTACCGAAGAAATTCTAAGTTTCACGTATTTATTTTAGCACGTGTTTTGTTGTTGCATTTAACAACTGTACTTTAAGTAAATTTAACTACAAATATTTTTTCACATATTTTGTGGTTTTAATAAGTTACGGCTACTACAGTAACTTTACCATAGAAACCGGCCTGCCTTCAGTTACTCTTGTACGGTCTGCATAATTATTTCATCATACATACTGAATGTTATGGATATGCAGCAATGTAGACTGTAGCCCACACAGTAAATGCTATGACGCTGTCACAAATAGTCATAACTTTTTGATAATTGAATGTCCCTATGTTCAGCTTCACGAGGTATCCATAGACCTTCTAAGCGTCTGATCATGGGTAAGATCTCACCAATTGCTGTTGGAGAAAGTTGTTGATTAGAGAAAGAGACTCTTTTCTAAGTTTGGCCAGGCTTAGTATGGTTCGATATTATACTTTCAAAAAACTAGAATTTGAACTCTGAGAATTACTTAGCTGGTCTCATGACCGTTATGACGACATTTAAGCAATCTCACTTATATGTCGTGCATGCTGGTTAGATGCTTAGATCTCAACTACAAGTAATACTGTTAGACGCGTCTGTTATTACACAGACTGCAGCCTCTGTAATTTGCACGTAACTGGTAAAGACGTCATGCAACTGCTTGGGTATGCCAATTTTAGCTGAGATAAGAAGGGCCCAGAGTCTCGGAAGCCGCCCCCTTTCAGAAGTAGACGTCAAACAATTTTCTAAATGGCAAGAACTAGACAACATTATGTTTAATTCTACAACAGGAGTTGAAATATAGTACAGCTATTACAAATAAATTGGTGGGTGGGTCTGTAAATTAAGGTATGTATCTTTTCTACCTAGTCTTTTTGGTCTTGGTCGATTCTTGAATCGAAAACTGATGCTTCAATGTTTTAGATTATTGTTTGCTTATACTTGTTGACATGCGAAAACTCAAATGCTATGGCTGACGGTTAAAAATCAAGCCTACAATTTATCTTCAGTTAAGTAACTACTACTGTTACAATTAAACTATTTTAATAATGGTAAAATAAACATAGCTACTTTACACAGTAACGAAGAAGTGGTTACTTACTGTACGCATAGGTTAATCCGGATTACTAATTAGATTAGCTTGGGCTTGGCGCATTCTCTAGAGATAAGTTGGTTCCCTGGTTGTTATTATTTTGTGAATTGCTGTTAATGTTCTTAATTTTATCCAGGAATCTAAGTCTAATTCAAAGATTTGTGCTGCGTATGCCGAGATATGGTCTGTGGGCTTCTTGTTGAATAAAAATCTGGCAATATTATTAAAAGCCACGTTAAGTTTTTGCCTGCTTACAGCATCACATTTTCCAAAAACTTCAATCCCATAAAACAACTCTGGAGTTAGAAATGCTTTTGCAATTGTGAGCTTTGTCTTTATTGGCATGAAACTACTAACAAATCGGAGTTGGCGGAGCTGACTGTAGGTTTTACCGACTGCACAATTAATGTGATCGTTCCATGAAAGTTTGTAATTAAAAATAATACCTAGGTTCTTAGCACGATCTACATATTCAATTGGGGAATTATTTATTTGAAGTTTTGGCAGGTTGCTAGTGTTAAACTTATTTTTAAAAACTTAGACGGGTTGATCTGAAGTCCATTTTTTCTAGCCCATTCACCAACTAATTCTAGTTCACTATTGAAAACAGTTGTACACTCAGGTACTTCACTAACCGGACGACTCATATAGATTTGTAGATCGTCAGCATACATTTGGACATTAGATTTGGACAGTACATTTGGTAGGTCATTTGCATAGATTGAAAATAATAATGGCCCAAGGACTGCGCCTTGGGGAACCCCACGATTAGTTTCTTAGAATGTCGAGGTCTGCAAAGAGGTTACGACTGCCTGACTGCTTGCCGGTTAGGTATCGTCGGCGGAAGACCGCAAAGGATTCTTGACTGGTTGTGACATTATATATCGGTCCATTTTTGCCTTTTCCGGACTTATAGAAAGTAACTTAAGAACTGCTGCAAGATCTGCTTGTTCTTTTTTACGAGCAGCTGTGCTTGCTACTTGTATCAATAATCGCACGTTTTCTCCCTCAGATATTAATAAATCAGCAGCTTGTTTCCTGCGACTTTGAATACTCTTAAGCGTAAAGGACATTCACGGACGACACACTGGGCTTATGTGAGTCTCAATGGCAATGGCCGGATGTTTACGTTCAAATTGTTGCATTATTCGGTTACATTTCCGCCACTTCAACGCCAGACTTGCACAAAATATCCTTCCTTTTTCTTTTAAATACCCTTCTCTCTAAAGCCATCAAAAATAAAACATCTTCTTTGGGAGATTGACTCGCACATTTTTCCACTTGGTAAGCAAGTAGGCACTGAAGAAAATGAGGTTGAGTCCTAAAAAATGAAACTTAGGAAAAACTGGACAAAGATGGCGGATTGTGAAAAAGTGAAACACAAGCGAAATTGAAGTCGCTACAAGATGCAAAATCTAAAAAAAATTTGGCAGGTTGAATTTTTTTCACAAATTTTTATTTGTGAGATGAATCACGAATACCCTCAACCACAAAGACTCCGCTATGAATTTCTTCAGATCAAAGGTAGTAGCTCAAAGTACACACCGCTATGATTAGATTCCATCAAAAATATTCTACAAAGCTTTATATTTTTATTAATTTTTGGCAATCGATTGGCAGAATAATACACAATTTACATTGAACAGTCACTCTTTAGCATAACCTGAGTTTAGCAGAACTCTGTTATATCAAAATTCTTGGTATGTAACATTGAGGACCTGATGTATTTGTAAACTAATGAGAACAATAATTTTAACTTTTGAACACTTTTGGAAAAGGGGTTTATGCCTAATAAATTGGCAAAATTCCCTATAGTGCAACGTTCACACACTACACACAAAAAAATCTGTGGTTAAATTTAACCGATATTTTGGGTTAGAAATGCGCCAACCCGAAAAGTCGGTAAAATTCACAAAATTTGACAGTAACTATCACGTAAACCTTTACGCAAAGAGAACTATTGCAATAGTAAATCTAACAGAAAATATCGTTTAGAAATGCGCCAACCCACAAAATTAGTAATATTAACCGATGCGTACAGTAAGTAAATTTTCTTACTGTGTGTACAGTAATTTTACCATAAAAATAGTAATTTAACAGCTGTTACTCAACTGAAGAAAAGTAGGATTGGATACTATTTTCGCTGTCACAAGTTGCCAATCTACTTGAGCTCATCATCATCCCAGACCAGAAGAGGCAACCTTAATACCCCCTTCCACCAATTTTGGTTCTGAAACAATTGCTTGAATTAAACACATTTTTATTTTATTTGAAAAATTTTTACTAACTTGGCTTGGGGGGGGGATTCGAACTCTGGGTAGAACATAGTTGCCCCCAAATTATGCCCTAAGACAGAGTTCGGCAGGTTCCTATCTAAAGTGTATACAACAGCGCTCTGCGGCAGCGACGTCGACACACCGACAGTACAAGAGCTTATACTGCTCTCTTTTGCAACAATAAAAAAGTGCTAAATAAGCGCACTCTCGCATGACTAAACACACACACGCAACGCTAAAATGAACATGTGTATTTTGCCGGCAGCTGCCCTAAGAGCATTATTGTGCTTGCCACACACACACACACTGCATCCGGCAATAACCTATTTTTTATCGATCTCAGTCTTGTGGTTGTAGTTATTTGAGACAAAATTGGATTTTGAAAAATATTTTTTATATTTGCGTAGCAATTAAGTATCGACAATAAGGACTTAAAAGCAGAAGCAAAAATATGTGCTGGAGTTACGTTACATAAGTACGGGTGGATTTTGAGCTTGAATCACAAAATAGCCAAACTCTGCGAATTGGTCAAAGCTTTTTATATTAAACTTTCCTTTTATCCTACTAAAAAGGATTTGAAATAATATTAGTTTATTTTCCAACTTATCATAATCTTATCAAATTCTTTTCTCGATTTTTCTTTATTTTTAGCATTATTATCTGACGTGACGTTACCTGACGTTACGTTAATTAAATTTTTCTCATGACATTAATGTTGTTTTTGTTATAATATAATGCAAAAACTTACACTCAATTGGAATCTGATAGTTTTCTATGGTTTCTGTGCATGATTTTATAACTCTTTGTACCCTTAGAAAGATTTTAAAGACCAAAAATCCATTCAATCGTTTGGCATTTTTTATTACAACAAAACGTATCCCAAATAAGAAAAATGGCGTTTGTCCGACTTTGCATTCGAAAATCTCGGAATGGGTTGTGAATAAATTTAAAATTGGCATACATTAGTGCAGTTTGATTTTTTCCCTGCGAAAATATGATAAAACATAATGTTTTTAGGTACTTTAAGAAATTTGGTCTAGGTGGACTTTTCTGTGGAAATGCCCAGTTATGACTTTCGTTCTGCTCTGAAATTTATAAAGCACTTTAAGATTAATCAAACTTGAGTTCAAATAGCGAAATAAACTTTTTTTATATCTCATCAAGCTCCCAACTCTGAATAGTATTTATTAATAAATTGTAATAAGAATAAAAACTGCGTTCTATAAAACAAGATAACCCCGAAATCATACTAAACAATCGAATAAAGCGAATGAATCCATTTTACTGTATATTGGTGACAGTACACGAGCATCTAAATTAAAATTAAAGATAAGGTTAATAGTTTCAAATTCGTCTAGACTAAAAGTCTCTTTAAGTAATATTGCAAAAAAATATTGTATACTTATTTTTTAACAAAACTACATCAAGTGTACTGCGCAGTTCCATAAATATTTGCTCTTTTTAGCTATTGTTCTGAGACAATGGAAAATAGTACGAAATTAACCATTCTCCACAATGGCTAACCAGTCTGTCCAGCTATTGTTTAATTCACACACACAAACACACACCCAGACGCTGAAAAGGCGTAACAGATACATAAGTATTTGAAAGGTTGCCTGTTGCTCCACACAAAAGGTAATTGGTTGCCTGTTGATTAGTTGGCCGGTGTAAGCCATTCGGTCATAAGCAGCAGGAATCTCAATTGTGGCACTCAAAACTGTCACAGCCCATAAAATTCAATTCAATACAAAAAAGCAAAAACAAAAAAAAAATAAGCAATTGCCTGGTCACGCCCCGAGGCACATTCTCGAACGCCCATCACGTGCCACAATTTACGGTCAAAGTTTCGAGGGTCGCACTCTAAAACTGTAACGAAAGCAACTAAACATTAGTTTAATGTGGTGGGGAGGGCCCGTTGATAACTATGAGTACTTCTCGTATTTGGATAGCTGAGCGAACAAACTTTGACAAAAGTCACTTTAAGCAGCTGCCATTTGGAATATCCGTTATGAGAAGAGCACACCCAGGCCAAAAAAAAGGAGCAAAACATAAAGGAAAAGGATGACAAAAGTTGAAAGAAAATGAATAGTTTGAAAAGAGTACTCGACTGGTAATACTGTAAGAAAAGTAAAAGAAATGAACGAGGAATATTTCTGGAAGAATGCCAATTTGTCAGTTTAATAATCAATCTACTAAAATTCAGTCAAAGTTTCTCAAGTCACATACAGATTTCTGGCGATGTCTGTGATACCACAAATTGCTGGTGTAACTTTCGATATAAAAATAACTAATTTTGCAAACTATTTTACTATTTTACAGCTGTAAAACTTTGGCGAAACTATTTGCAATGCCATGAGGACTAAAAAATATTAAAATGTAGGTAAGGAATTTTTAATTTGGATATTTATTAAGGGCTCAATTTCACAGTTGAATCTTATTCAAAATTCAATGATGAAACATAACAGAGCTGGGTGTTTGAATAGACATTTTTTAACATATCAAAAAAAAGATGAATATATATATATATATATACCGGTTCGAAGAAGGGTTTCAAAATTTAAAAAATACATTCGATTAACATTTCATGATCATAACTTAAATTCTTCATAAGGCTGTTTCGAAAACTAAACATTTAAGTATTTACTTTCCAACTACTCCCCGCTTTTGTAAGTTTATAGTGTTCAAAGATTGTTGTACAGAGCAATTTGATACCGTTACCTGCGTTTGGGACTCGGGAATAGAACCTAAAAACCATCAAAAACAGGGCCACATCTGTTTGTCAATAAGTTAGAAATCCAAGCAGCCTACAACCATGTGGTATGTCATTTGCTTGCTTGGAGGTAGAACAAAATATGTATAAAAAGGAAAAACCAATGTGTTAATAAAACATTCAGCTTCTAAAAGTGGAGCTTGTCACTTGAACCGTATGTGCGTTTTATTCAATAGTTTAAATATTTTCTTAGATATGGCTTTCTTTACTATTTTTCAACTACTTAAAATAGAACACAAAGCTACAAAATTAGACTTTTTCTCAGTATATTGAAGGGTTGGTGGTGATTTTAGATGACTTTCGGGTACTGAATACGAATCTGTTTTCAGAAATGGTCCATCACGTCGAGATTTTTAGTAGTTTGAACTTAAAGTAGCAAATAATGCCTATTTTGACCTTTTTTAGACGCGTTTTGTGGGGAACCTATACTTAAGTTTTGATATTATCGTAAACTAATGCTCCTTAATTTTAAAAGAAACTATTCCAAACATTTCTACGATTTTTTCAATGAAGATTTACCATTTTTAGTAATTGTATTGTATTTTGTATTTGTATTGTATTTATTTAATAGAGTTAACAAATTTAGCTGTCAACATAATAATAGTAAAAAAAAAAATAATCGGATGTTTTCCAGGAATCTCTAGAGATTTTGGTATAAACGCTCGCATTTCGAATTAAAACTACTTGCTCTTATATGTGAAGTGCCACAAATATGCCCGGCTACTAGATTAGATGACAAAAGTTGGGCGATTTAGATTTAATGCTTACGGTTTTACCGACCTATGATCTAGTTGCTGACCTCATTCTTAACATTTAACATATAAATTTCTCGTAGTTTAATTCCAAATTAAATCGTTTGTACGAAAATCTCATAGAGATTTCTGGAACACACCCGAATACAAATTTTTAAAAAATATAGTTAATCCTAATCCCGCCTCCGTCCGATTTCGGGTAACATTTTTATGATGTGCTCCGACTCACATCATGTGGGCGGAGGCAAAGATTTACAATCTCTGGGATGATAAGTATGTCAAAACATTAGAAACATTTTCCAACATCGACTCCTCAGAGTTTAACAAATGGTATAAATCGTTATACAACGTGCATATAATTCGAAACGGGTCGTGAGATTCGAAATTAGATTTATTTATATTTAAGAAAATTGTTCGGAACTGTCGTGTAGATCTAGCTGGGACTGAAAAATTAATATGGCTCAAAAAAAAACCAGAATCAATATGGCCATTTATTAGTTTATGAAGGAACATAACTCCATGACAGATTCAACGATCTTACAGAGATGGTAGGCACATATGATGGCAGGCGACGGTGTTGTTCCCAGTTTAGTCCACGTAAGGCGAACAGGAGAAATTGCTTTTGCACCGACTCAATAAGGCCCTGGTATGTTGCATGCTCAAGTATACTCAAGTATAGGTCGGACAAGTGAGACTCAAGGAAGCTTAGTGGTGTATGGGTCATCAAACTCCTCCTTAGACCAACGTTTAACAAATGCGAACACCCCTTTGGCTTTGCTAACGATAATCCCAATTTGATCAGAAAAGTTTATATTATGGCTGAATAATACGCCAAGGTCTGTTACCGCATGTATGCGCTCGAGGTTGTGCGGGCCCAGGGAATAGTTACCCATAAATGGGGCAGAGAGATTTAGAGTGGTTAAGGTTCATCAAGTTGTTAATGCACCAAGATTGAAGGTGGTTAATGTCATTTTGCAACAGACTATGTGAATCGGTGTCTGTGAGCTACATACAAATTTTAACATCGTCTGCCTACATCAACACATGAGAATTTACAATGACAGAAGGAAGGTCGTTTATAAATAATCCATAAAGCAACGGCCCTAGGTGACTCCCTTGTGGAACTCCGGAAGTGATGTACACACACTTGGAGAGAGTGTTGTTAAATAAGACTTTCTGTGTGCGGTTTGCCAAGTACATTGAAATCCAGTTGACTAAGGGGTTAGGATAGCCTAAAAGTTTTCATTTCTTTAAAAGCAAAAGGTGATTAACTGAATCAAATGCCTTGCTAAAATCTGTGAAGATGACATCTGACTGATTTTTCAGCTTGAATCCGTCGTTATTATGGAAGTAAACTCGAGAAGATTTGTTGATGTAGACCAGCGCTTCATAAGCACGTGCTGTGATGGAGACATAAGAGAGCAACACTGGTGCTGCAACTGAGAAGTTATAACCAATTCAAAAAGTTTGGGGGTGGCACAGAGTGTGGCTATCCCACTATAATTCTGAATATCAATTCTACTTCCTTTTTTATGAAGTGGTAAAATGAAGGATTTCTTCCAGATATCAGGAAAAAAGCTATGGTGTTGAGATAATTCAAAAATATTAGAAAGAGGCTTGCATAAAGCACTTGCACAATTCTTGAGAACACAGCTAGTAAATGTATACGTTTTCACAAAAAATCGAATATGTTGTTGCTGCCTCAAAGTATGCAATGAATGTTGTTGAAAATTGTCATTGAAATTCTATACAAATTACTAGCCTGTTGTACTGTATTTGCAAGGCGTAGCTTTGGGTAGCAGACAATTTTGTTATTTTATTATATTTAAATTCTAAATGTTATATCTACGCTAAAAAGATTCGTGCAATTCTTTGGGATAGTTAATTTTAAAGTTAAGAAATCGTAATTTTGTTTTATTAAAAAAAAAGTAAAGGGTCAAAAAATCAATTTTTTGCAACTTAAAGCTTAAATTACTACAAATTTCGACGTGACGAAAATCATCTAAAATCACCTCCAACCCTTCAATATACTGTACCCTGTTGCCTAGTGTAATCTAAGAATCGAGAATTTTTTGTATGTATTAAACTTGGATTTTAATTTCTTGGTTATTTCAAAGTTGTTCGCTTTTTGACTCACAAAATTTTTATCAAACCGAAAGACTAAAAACTGTTGTAGGAAAAAACTCAATTGTCCATCTACTTAATATACCCCCAAATACCCTAAGGGGCTTATAAAAATGACAAAAAAGAAAGAGTTGAGCCACAAAAAGGAGAATAAAACCAGAGTCGTTCAGCTAGTTGAGTCTTTGTTGTTCTGGTTATTTGTTGGTAGACAGCGTTGTTATTTATGACAATTTCATTGTCTTGTCCACTTGCTGCCCTTTTTATTTCCGCCTTTGCCTTTTGCTTATTTACTACTTCCCACCAAAAACGCACACAGACACACACACACACACACAGAGAGAGCTCTTGCTGTTCTTTGTGCAGCATACTTTTGTGCGCGCGGCGTTATCAAACGTTTTCCGCGCTGTTACTCTTAGTATTTTCGTATTTTTTCGTATTTGTTGATGTGTGTGTGTGTGTGTGTGTGTATGTGTTTGGGTGAGTCTGGCTGTTATCAGTTAGCCAGAACTCATCGCCCATTGATGGAAAGATTGAGTGAGTTTTTATGTGTGAGCGCTTGGAAGCAAGACGACTCATTTGTGTTTACACTTGGAAGCGCACAGGCTGAGCAGCTGAAGCAGCAGCACAACAAGAAGCTGCCAATTGTTGCAAACGGCAGTTCGGTGTACCTTTTTTATATGGTCGGGTGCGGGGGAAAGCTTCTGAAAAGTGTGCTACACATACAAATATTTATGTATAACCAATTTGCACAGAAATTTGATTCTCTCTCTGTCTCTCTCAATCTCACTCTGTCCTTTTTCTTTTATTTAATTAACCCGAGACACACTCAAAGGAATATATTCATTCAATGTCAGCAAAATGGTCTTTTAAGTGTTTCAAGTGATTTGTCTGTGCCGCTGCTGCTGTTGTTGTTGTTGTAGTTGTTGCCGATGTTATGTGCTCCAATTCCCGCACACATACACACACACAATAGGCCAGAGAGAAAAACTTGCAACTTGTTTGCTGATTAGAAATGCTTTTGATGTACGATGAAAATCTGTTAACCAAGCGAAACGGGCTCCGTTGGCGGCGAATGCAGCAACCTTAATCAAACATAATGAGCAATTAAAAACTTTTTTCGACCCCTCAAGGTATGCAATGAAACTTTCAATATGCTCAAAGCTTGCCTTTAATTTTTTCCTTTCCCTTTTTTTTTTTTTCTTTTTTTGTGCGGGCTCTGGTGTTGTCGTAAAAAATGTTTAGTGCCTTGTCCGGAAGGTAGGTCATTGCGGCAGCAGCAGCAGCAGCAGCTCCAGCAGACAACGCATGTCCTCAATGATGGATGCGGTCTTGGAACTGCCAGCTGGAGTGGGTTTTTCTGCCGTCGCACAAAGACTGTGGAAGTTGTGCATGCTGCTGCCGCTATTGAATGAGAAAACATGGCAAATTTAGAAAAGAATACAAGTACAAGGTAGGAGTGCAGTGATAGCATGGAAAAAGTAATTAATGGCCAACGGAATCGGGTCAAATAAATCAAGATTAAAGCACAGGTTTCCCGACTGTTTTTTGTGTGGCCACCAAATGATTACAGCTAAAAGTTTAAATGCAAATCTGAACAGTAGAATCCAATATGCAAGGTTGAAAATATTTGTTGATTTATGTAGATTATTGAATTTTAATCAACCGTTGACCTTGAGCCGGGTAAATAAACACGTTAAATTTAGATTTTATTTGAAATGTTTCTGATAAATCGAAGACTTTGGTTATTATTATAAATGATTAATTTTCATTAATGAAAAGATGTGGTTAGAAAACTGTCAAATGACTTTAGACTCTAAGCTCAGAGCTGTGAGTAAAGAGCTGGTATAAGATTGCTGCTCCAAGTGCTATGAACGTTGCATTCTTAAAGTTTGCTTGCTTTCTCTTATGAAAATCAAATTAAGAGCAATTTTAGATCTATTTCAAGCGGGACGGAGCGTGGCAAAAATTGAAAATAAACTTGATCTGCCTGCAAGTAGAAGAAGTATATGTTCCATACATGTAAAACCTCTATCTCTATCTTCCATCTCTATCATCTAATAATTTACAAATACCATTAGTTTCATTCATAAAAATTTTTGAATTGAATATTAACGAACGTTACATATGGCACTCTCATGTCAACCACCTAAAAGCATCATTGTCTAAAAGCCTTCATGTAATTAAGTGTCTTGCTCGCCCAAGATATAATTGCAATACACAGACTTTGCTATCGGTGGCGAGGGCCATTTTAGTATCTAAAATAGATAAACAAAATTAAAAGTCTTTAAACGCTGCTGTTCAACACCAACTAATAATATGCTATTAGAAGCGAACATTCCAACAGTCGAACTTAAGCGCGACTATTAAACAGTAAGACTATTTAAAACCTTACTAAATTCTAATGATACACCCATCGCAAATCTAATTAAAAAACAAAGAAGTAATAATATTCTCTGATGCTCTATCTGCTTCAGATTTCATAACTAATATTAACAATTCAGATAATTATCCATCCCTTATTAGATCACTATTGATCACTCTCTTACCTAGAGTGAGGTTAATATGGATCCCTGGTCATGTGCAAATTCAGGGAAATGAGCTAGCTGACCATATGGCCAAAGCTTCAGCTTATATGCCTTTAATTAGTACATCAAATACCAACATCAAGGACATCAACAAATGTTTAAAAAACACAACTCATTCGTCTAACAAGACAGCTACATTTCCCAGTGTAGTAATTAGTACAAAAACATGAACCAGAACATTATCCATATTAAGGACTACCTTAACAGTAGCTCACAAAACCAAATAACCCGGCTTGATCAAATCCAAATCGTTCGTCTACGATTAGGACACACTAGATTAACCCATTAACACTACTTTAACCACAACATTTCCGCAATTTGTAATCTTTGTCAAACAAATAGTATCCTTAATAAACAACACATACTACAATCCTGCCCAAGCTTAAATAACATTAAAATATAAATTTTCCAGCAAGAATCCCCAATAGATATTCTAGCAAATCCAAATGAAGAAAACATTAAAAAAAATGTAAAATTCTTACGAAAATCGCAGTTATATAATGAAATTGAAATAAAATAATTTGTAACAAAACACGAAAATGTAAATACTATTTAATTTATATAAGTACGCATAATAAATTTAATAATCTAATTATAAGAATATTTTGTAAACGAGAATAGGTATTACCCTTAATATTTTCTATCTGAAGGTCCTGGCAGCCATTGCTAGCTAATTCATTTATCTTAAAGCTTAAACTTTATGATTAGTTTATATAAATAGATAGATAAATAAATTTTTGGTTTATTTCTTGGTCCTATTTGAGTAAATTTTTAAAATTGTGTGCTCAATTCTCAAAGGTATTATGAAACATGATTTAAATCAACGTCTTATGAGTTAGTTTATTCCATCCAACAGTTAGTATTCATTAAGAAAAGCGCATTGTGTGTATAAATAATTTCATTTGGAATCAACCCCTATTCATTGCTAACTAATAGTTTAATTCAGAGTACATTTTGTTTGAAATCAACGCCAACTAAAAAAATACATAAAGATCACAGGCAACACTGCGTATGAGTAATATCAAAAACTTTGGAGCCTCTTCGCGAACCTTAAATCTTAACTTTTTCAACTCATTTTTTTTCACTTTAAATATGCCTAATACAAATACTTATTTCACTGAGGTATAAAATAGCCCTAAGAAAAGCTAAGCGCACCCCATACAGTACTTTAAGACCACACAAAAGTGATATTATCACCAAGGACAGAATTAAATGGCCAATCGACACATTCACCAGGCCCAGACAAAATTTTTTCAGCCAGCTTCAAAACTCTGTGGAGCACACCATGGCGTGAAAACACTTAATTTTTACAAGCTGTCTTAAATACCCACAAAATGGAGGGAATTAAAAGTGGTATTTATAGCGGCTAGAGGTCAATAAGCCTATCCTCTTTTCTTCTCAAAACGCTTGAAAGACTAATTGACGCCCACCTAAGGCCAAATATTAACCATTCTCTCTTAGCAAATACACAACACGCATAATGCATAGGCAGATCCACCGAAACTGCCTTAACAATGTATTACCTTGCCACTGCCTTGGAAGATGTGGGATCGGATGCGCCACTGTTTGGATTCATCAACCTGATGCTCTGAAGTAGAGCAGTGAATTCAAGTCTTGGTGGTGCAAGCGCTCATAGATTCGTACCCTGAGGCAGGCCGCAAGGAGGTGTTCTTTACCCGCTTCTTTGGGTCGTGGCAGTCAACCAAGTGCTGCGCCTCATGGTGGCGGAGGGACATATGGTGGTGGCTTATGCAGACGACATTGCTAAGTATATATTCAAATGTGGAAGTTTTTCACAAGCCTTATGTAACCTCATGCAGAACGCGCAGACGACACTTTCTGAGTGGCGTCTTCTTGCGGCCTGGGTGTAAATCCGAAAAAGACGGAACTAGTTCTCTTAACACTGAGATACAAAGTTCCAGATCTTATCCCTCCCAAACTAGACAAAATAAGTCTGGAATTCAAAAACAGTGCCAAGTACTTGGTCATCGTTCTGGACAGGAAACCACTCTGGCACTACATTATTACTGAGCGAGTAAAGAAGGCACCCATTGCCTTCTTCTCATATAAGCAGGCGATAGGCCGTTAATGGGGATTTTCCCCAGCAATTGTTAACTGGCTTTACACAGGCAAAGTACGTCCCATACTTGCTCTATGGAGTTCTAGTAAGGTGGCTTATACTCTGGAAACCGTCAGTCCTGACCAGCTTTGACTACAAGTTACAGAGAAGTGCTCCAAATCACCCGACACGGAACTTACTTAATCACACATATTTCATCTATCTTGCTCGTTATACTTGATGTCTTAAACAGTTGGTGGGCTATCAGTCCTGAGATGAAGCACGAGTCTGAAGCCTGGACCAAGCGGGTAACTCAGGACACTCAAACATACTAAACCATCAATACGCTGTTCCCGCCATTACATACTATATGGGTATACCCACAACGTCAATTAACACAGAATACTTAATGACGTCAATATTTCTAGGTATGTAGCGACATTGAGGGTAACGAGTCAGCCGAAAAACTGGTAAGACAGGGCACTAACATTCATGATCCTACCGGAGAAGAGGTTAAAAGGGATGCCCTTAGCCTCATACAAGATAATCACAAGGAATGAAACCGGTGTGCGCCTGGTTACGGCACGACCTGGAATAACCTTCCGATTTGCGCTGCAGCTAGGGTCACGTGGCCCTCGTTTACCATGAAACGAACCAACAGTCTTCTGCGCCATAGTAGGGAAAACATCTTCCTTCTGGTAGGGGCCCTAACGGATCACTGCCTCATCGGTGACTTTTGGTCAAGCCTCAAAGTAGGCAATGATATTTCTTATATGACCCAGTCCAATTCACTAAGTCAAGCTTTTATAAAACTCCCTCTACAGTTGATATATCGTCAAGTTTATTGGCCCTGCGAGTGACTGTTCAGACAGCTGATTAATCCAAAATTGACAATCAACTGTCAAAAGCCGAATCAAGGAAGTAGAGATTTCCGGAAAACTAGCCCTCCCAACTACCATGTTGGCTGACCGTCGTTCTCTCTCTTGGTGAATCTCAAAGCGAACAGTTGTGCATGCTCAAACTTCGATCCAAATTTACAAAAATTCAAAGTGCAGTCCAAAATTAGTGCAAGTGAAAAATATTATAAAGCTCTAATGCTTTCATTATTATTTATTCTTGACTCATGTGCAGTGTATAACCGTATTTGGCAGCTCGTGCGTGAACTAAAACTTCAAATTATTCAGCTGGCCGTACCTAACCTGCTGATCTTTCTTGAGTCAGACAAATTGAGCCAACCTGGGAGAACGTCATCTGCACCACCTACTCTTCAGTGGTGCCGACTCCCTAAACGAGTTAACAGTTTTCGGTTCAATTTTCTTGCGCGATTGCTGATCGAAATTTCAAATTTCCTTTTTTTTTCTTTGATCAGAATCGGCACTATGGTTTACCTTAACTTAATCTAGTTATCGAACCTAATAACCCATCAACCAAGAAGTGAGATTTAGTGGGTAAATGGCATTCTAAAGCAGCAGCAAACATATCTGTCCATTAATTATCTACCAACTCAAAGCTTCCCTCCACCCCGGCCTACGCATGTGTACATAAAAGATTTCGTTCTTCGGTTTTTAATACAAGCCCACAAACGCCGATCGGGACAAATTTTCTATAAGTGGAAAAAGTGATCCGTATGCAGTTTTCTTTGGTGGAAATGGTTCATAAGGCTCGCGATCGATCCCTCGTCTAAGTGCTGAAGCTGAACTGATGGAAAATTCATCGTTTGGTGTTGAAACCAAACTTTTTTTGTAGTTGGTGAACATAACCTCAGCCACAGCCTCAGATCAATGATGTTGTTGTTGTTGTGCCAAATGAATTATTAAAAATTAATGTTCTGAACTACTGCCTAAAATTAACTAGTGATATTTTGTGTTAATTCAGTTTGCATTTTGTTAATAAGTTAATTGTTTAGTGTTGCAAGTGGTGTATGCAGTTGGAAAGGGATATTCAACCAAAATTTAACATGAAACATCAAAAGATGTGCAGATATATGTAAGCCGTCCGTTAAATAGAATAAATGAGTGCGTCGATATATGCAACAATGATTTGTGGAATGTTAATGAATGGGCTAAACGTAACGGACTATCACTAAATCCAGCAAAATGTAAATGCATAGTAATTTATAAAAAGTCACTAAGTACCACAAATCTACCTCGACTAAATATTGCTGGCACCCCTTTAGAATATGTTGCTCAAGCCGTTAATCTAGGTATAACTTTTAATGACACTCTTAGCTGGAATGAACAAGTGACTAAAGCCACTGGAAAAACCTACGGAATACTAAGACAGCTTTCGTTGACTAAATCTTATTTGCCGACTAATCTCAGACTCCTTATTGCAAAGACGTACTTGACACCCACTCTTTGTTATGGAATTGAAATATTCGGAAACTGTGACGCTGCTTCTCAGAGACGACTTAATGTAGCGTTTAATAACATTGCTAGGTATGTGTATAATAAGAAAAGAACTGACCACATTACTAAAAACATTTATTTAATCATTTAAATTTATTATTGGCAAGATATGCATGAGCTTTGTGTCGTGCGAAGAGAGCTTTCTTTCACAGGTTAAAACTAAATTCAAACCTTTAACACCAACACCAACTCTACACCGAAAGATCTTTCTGCGTGGGATGATGCTATAAGTAGTGTAGAAACATATATTATCTGTTAATACATATTAAAGCCAACATTAATCACTTGAGTAAAAGCTTTTCTTTTTATCAAGTTACTTGTTGATAGTGTCGCTAATTTTTGTTTCAGAATAGGATGATAGATCATAATGTAAAACTCGTATAATAAATTGTTTAATACTTTTGTCATGCTAGCTTAAATCAATTTTTATTTTTGGAACCATGCATCACCGAAACGAGATAGGGTAGCCAAACCAAGGCTAGTCTTGGGGAACCGGATTAAAATTTTCTTTCTCAGATGGCAAAGCAGGATCTAGGTAGGGTGGGCGAAAGATAAGTCCCATTGAAAATAGACCCTCTGATACTTTCTCTTTTTTTTTTTGTTTATTGAGCCTTCCCATTTCCTTTTCCCTCTCCTATCCCCTTGTATAAAAGTAGTACGCGAACATTATAACCTACGGTTAACATTAAAGAACCCATCCCTTTGCCGACTAGCCACAGCCGTTGAAGCCAGCGCGTACTCCGTTCTCGATTAATGAACATCAGTTCTCTACAGGTGTATAAATTTATACCCGTTACATGTTACAACCCTTGGGCGTTGCTCACAACGACTTCTGTAGAAGCTGCAAGTGTGAAGAAAAGGAGGAGACAATACCAGATCTTAGTAGAAGGAGGCTCAAAACTCTTGGTCATCCCTTTTCTACTCAACCTCTCTGAAGTGGCGGAGATAGAGATTGCATCTCTACTGAAATGGTTCAGTCGGGAGGAACACCCACCTGGCTTAAATATGGAATTACATGGTATAGCAATGGGCCTATCTAGGCCTAAGTGTAGGGAAAGTCTTACTGTCCCTAGGCATCTCAAACTAACCTTACCTAACCACATGCTTATTCCTTCTTATAAGACCACATTTTTAATATCACATAAAAAAACATATGGACAGATGGACGCTTAATCAACTTAGCCCGTTATGCTGATACTTTATGTAGTCGGAGATGCTTCCTTCTGTGCATTACAAACATCCGGACCATTCAAATAAAACCTCTGCCATAAGGGGCAGTCCGTATAGTTTTCATTTGGCCAGGCAACACTTTGGCTAAATGTCAGTTATTTGGCTGCAAAACTGTTGCTTCTGACATTTATTTCGTTTTTCCTTTTTGCTTTATTTTGTTTTGTTGTCAAATTCAAGCAATTTTCCATTTTCTCACAATGCGCCTTTCGCACGCTTAAAATTAAATTTTAGCATTGGGAAATTAAAGCATTTTTGCTGCAAATTCCTTTGGCATTCTCATTAATTTTGTTTTCGGTTTTTCAGCTGATGCTGATGCGATAATTAAAATTTAATTATACACAACTTAAATTGCAATTTCATTGTGTCGAGATTTTCAATGCTTTGGCTCTCACATCAATTGCAGTTTTGTGGTCAACTCCTCCTGCTGGTTCGCCCCAGTTCCAGTTTGATATTCTCGTTTGCAATTAACTTTTGCACTGCTATCAATCAGTACGAAACCCATGTGAGAGAAAACTTTTCTTCTAGTCATTTTCTCCTCCTTATCATTCAATTTGCTCCCAAAAAAAAGGAAAGAAAACTTTTGTGCCAACTAAACAACTGGCAAAGGCAGCAGCAAAATCAAACAGAGAGCGCACCAACTCTAAGTGGGCGTAAGTGCCGCTGAGCATGTGTGTGTGTGTGTGTGTGTGTGTGTGTGTGAGCTTGTGTGTCGTGTTGAGTGCCAAGTTGTGTACACACGCAGATTTTTCATCAATCATTTTGCTTGACTACGCCTAGTTCACATTTTGGTCTTGCACTTTAAAAATGGGCCGCCTATCGATAGTTCAAGTGGCAGAAAAGTGCCTGTTAGGGGAAATAAGAAAATTGGCGCCCAAAAAACGGGGCCATAAATTGTACAAAATTCAGGGGTGGATCTAAAAGTTCCAATTTGTGGAAAAAGCACAAAGATGGCAAAGACAATGGCCTTGATTTTTCATTTAAAGTAGCCAATAATCATTTTGTGCTTTGGAAATAAGTAAAGTCAATCTCTGGGGACTAAGCCAGTCAGATTTAAGACAATCTCGGCCCATTTTGCGAAAAAGAAACTAGCGAGACAGATATCAAATTGGGGAGGGGCCAAAAAGTTTGGAATAGATTCTGTTCAAAAATAACTTTAAGATGTTCGAATCTTGTTGTTCAGAAAAGCTTGCGTCTCTGGGTAGCAAGGGAACTTATTGATGCACACTTAGAAATCTCAGCAAAATATTATAGGAACGGTTGTGGTTCAAAAATGTCCTATTTTATTTTAATCCTTAAAAGTCTAAAAAAAAGTAAAAAATTTTAATTTATAAGTCATTTTTACTAATTTACCTTTTTACTACTTAAAAGACAATCCAAGGCCTGGCCAGACAGCTGTCGAAACTTCTTAACACCCCTCGATTTAGCTGGTCTAGGTTAGCTCTTATATCTTTGCTAAATCCATAAGCAAATGTTGAAAACATAAAAAAAACATAAAAAAACAAGAAAGCAAAGCTAACTTCGTCTGTGCCGAAGTTTTTATACACTTGAAAATGCTCGCTTCAACGGTTAGCGATTTCGACCAAACTTCGCAAATCAGTTTGAAAACATATAATTTTAATTGACCAAGTTTCTCACTAAAACCAATTTTCCAACCGATCGTTTTTATGGCAGCTACAAAAAGTAGAGGGTGGTCCATCTAGTGTTTGCAATTTGAACTATTCATAATTTGACTTTAAAAAAGTCAAATGTCGTTCGGAAAGCGATTAATATTTAGTAAAAACTTTGACATTTACGAAATGGGTCGCTATTCGCTTGAAGAAAGTTGGGAAATATTAAATCAATAGAAACAAAAAACGAGAAGGCCAAGCTAACTTCGTCTGTGCCGAAGTTTTTATACCCTTGCATTTGCTGGTTTTGAAATGTCAGAGTTTAAGAACGCTTACAAAAAAATCAAACATTTTTCTAACTAAAACTCATTTTCTTTTTGAAAACATATCAAATTAACAATCGCCGAATTTAATAACGATAAAATTAAAAACAAAAAAGGTTTTCTTACTAAGACGCATTTCCGACCAATCGGTCCTATGGCAGCTATAAGATATAGTCATCAGATTTTGGCCAAAATTTCGCGAATCTGTTTGAAATCATATCAGTATTAACAATGGGCGAGTTTTATGAACGCTAGCATTGCAAACAAAAAAGTTTTTCTTACTAAGACCCATTTTCCGACCGATGGTTCCTATGGCAGCTATAATATATAGTCATCCGATCCGGTCGGTTCCGACATATTAGCAGCGTGCAGTAAAAAGAAGACTCTGTGCAAAATTTCAGCTCGAAAGCCTTAAAACTGAGAGACTAGTTTGCGTAGAGACAGACAGACGGACGGACGACGCTCAATCGACTCAGCTCGTCGCGCTGATCAATAATATATATAGTTTATGGGGTCGGAAATGAATATTTCTATGCGTTGCAAACTTCAGGGCAATATTATAATACCCTTTTGCAAGGGTATACAAGTTTACTAGCAACCAGTTTTCTTGATATTCTACCTGAAACTGGACCAAATTGCCTAAAAATGTTGTGTTTTTTTTTAAACTGAAAATCGATTTCATATGAGTTTATTCAAAATATCGTAAGCGCAAATGAAATTTTTGATTTGAGCTTACTCATTTGTTCTAAGGGCGTCACTGTGCTACGCCGCACAGTGGCCGGTTTCGCTGATTTAGCATTGCAAAAGTCGTAACTTTTGAACAGAGAGAGATATTTGAAAAATTCCACTAAGAAGGTGATAGAGAATTTCAGTAGCTTTAACAAAACAAGCTTAAGGTCATCATTGTAGGTCAACAGGGTAACCCAGGATCGGCTGCCAAAGTGCGAAATTTAATACACCGAAAAAGTTGCAAGAAATAGACAAAACATTTTAACTTTTTAAAAACGATTTATTAAAAATGAAGTTGTAAAACTACTTATAGTTAAACAAATTTAATAAAAAGTTAATTTTTTATAACTAAAAACTAAATAATTGTTTTTAGTAATTTATAATTTTTATGATATTAAATATTTTTACCAATTTGTTTTCAATGCTAGCGTCATTAAACTCGGCCATAATTAATATTATATGCCCTTAAACAGATTTGCAAATTGAAGTCAAAATCGGATGACTATAACATATAGCTGCCATAGGACCGATCGGTCGGAAAATGAGTCTTAGTGAGAAAAAACTTTTCTGTTTTAAATTTAATCCTTCTTAAACTCCGCGATTGTTAATTTGATACGTTTTCAAAAAGATTTGCGAAATTTGGTCAAAATCAGATGTTTATCTGTCGGAAAATGGGTTTTAGTTAAACAATTTTTTGATTTTTATGTAAGCGTTCTTAAACTCGGACATTTCAAAAACAGCATTTGCAAGGGTATAAAAACTTTGGCACAGACAAAGTTGGCTTGGCCTTCTCGTTAATAAATCTTTTTCAACAAAGTTTAAATGTTTTGCCTATTTCCTACAACCGTTTTAGTGTGTTAATCTTTGCACTTTAGCAGCCGATCCTGAGTCATCGCTGTTGACCTACAATAATGACTTTATGCTCATTTAAAAGCTACAAAAATTCTCTATAACCTTCCCTCAAGAATTTTTCAAATATCTCTTTCCGTTCAAAAGTTTCGATCTCGTGCAGAAGGAAACTTGCTCTCAATACATTTGTAGATTAATCATGTATATAGATAGTGTTCAAGTCGCTCTTACTCGCAATGCGCAAAATTGCGCAAGCCCATATTTTTCTATTCTATTTAGAAATATATATTTTACAAATAATTTTACTCTAGAAACGTGAACAAGAGTGGATGCACATTTTACAGTCCGTCAAAGTTGGAAAATATGGTACAAAAGTAGTACTTCAGTAAAACGCCAATAACTCAACTAATTTTCAAAAGAAAATTAAATCTTGTAATTCATTTTTCTTTAAAATTGATGCATGTTTAAAAAACAAAAAACTAGACCCCAATCAGAATATCCGTTTGATTTTTATGCGTGACATTTTGAACCAAAAAAAAAAAACAAAATTTATGAGTTTGAAAAACTTTTCAACTTTGAACCGCAGTAAAAAGAATAATAAAAAACCAAATTCAATAAACCAAAGTTTTTTGGGCTAGTTGGAGTTCCCTTTATTAAATTAAATTTATTCGGTCTATCATCAATTTTTGATTTTTGCAACGCTAAGTCGGTCAAACCGGCCACTGTGCGCCGGATACATGAATCAAATTTTCCATCCCCAACTTATCATAGATACCAAAATCATAGGTACATAAGTTGGGGGCGGCAAAATCGTCTTCTGCCCCGAGCGGCAGAATATCACGCTACGCCACTGGCCGCAATGATTTACTAATACGAGCAGAACGCACCAAAATCTAAAGAGAAGACCCTGTTATAACCATTTTTGTCGGGTCTGACCAACGAAAAAAAATCTATGTAGGTACTGGTACTTGCACTGCCATAAGCAACGCTTGGGCATGACTAGTTTCACAAAGTTATATAGATCTAAAGTTATTGAGTGAGTATAATTTTCCAAGAAACTTTTCTTCCCCATCAAATCATCTGCTGACTTTTTTTTTTATTGATTCCACTTTGGGTTTCATCAATCGCTCTCCCTCTGAGTCTGTAATCAACAACAACCGAAATAACGACACAAGAAAACTACTTGCCTGCAATAATGCCACAAAAAGTATAAAACCGTGTTTTTATGTGCATAATTTGAGTTTTATGCATAATAACTTCTTTTTTTAAGAGCATTTCGTAAGCCACCTGTCTCCTTGCTCTAGTCATGGAACCAGCCTCGGCCTGCTTTACGCTTTTGCATTCCCTCACGAGTACACGAGATGTGTATAAATTTTGTTATTCCTGGGAGACAGTGCCCTTCAGCCGCAACTAACTATGGATGTGTCTAGCTCACCTGACTCCTCCCCCCATCCGTCCTCCACTCGGTGTGTGAAACCAAAAAGTTGTAAATCGCCAACTTACGCTTAGTGCAACAAAGTCGCATTTTCATATGGGGGCCAAGCACATAAAAGTGTAAGCAAAAAATCCGGTGGGAGACGGGGAAAAAGGTTAAGTCAGTGGGAAAAAGCGCCCAGCTCAACAGAATTCAATGCTTTGGCGACGAAGATGTTGTTCAAATAAAATGGAAACGAAGGCGAGGAATGTCAGGCGAGCAATAAAAGTGCGTAAGGCAAAATAGAAACGACCGGGAGGCGAGGGCAGTGGCAACGGCAACGGCAACGGCGAACGATGACGATGTCGAAATTAATACGAAAAATCACATTAAAACTTCTACCAGCAGCAAGGAGCTGTAGCTAAAGCTGAAGCTGCCTGGCCAGGCTGGGACTGCAAAAGCTTTGGGTGGGTTAAAGACGAAACATATTGTGCGTAGACGCCAGAAAAAGGACGAACGGGACACACACACACACAGACAGACAGCCAGGCAACGTGTTTATGTTTAAGTGTGCACAAGGATTGTGCTTGAGGATGAGGACAGGTTCCTTTGGGGGGGCTTGCCTATGTATTGTTGTGTGTATATAAAGTAAAGCAATTTCGACGACTCCATTTTGTGTGTTTGTGTGCGTGTGTGTGTGTGTGTGTATTTGCTTTCAATTTGTGTTTTTGGCATTTAGAGAAAGGTACGAGTCGCATCGAGTCGAGTTTGTATGTATCAAACTTTTTTATGATGTCTACACTGTCGCTTATCAGACACCAGCCACAATCCCAACCACAACAAAAACAACCAAACGAAACTCTAGACAATAACAGCTAGCAAAAGCATTCGAACCGATTTTTTAATAAAGACTGAGGCAGGTCGAGCATCTAACGCATTTTGTGTTTTCTGTCGAACGGCAAACAATCGTTATATATATGTACATATTGAATGGATGTAATAGAAGTAGCTCTAAGTCGAGGTAAGCTCTTGCAATTGTTCTATCAAGTGTTTTGCTTTCTCAATTGGATCTTTCTCAATTCCAACTAGCGTTAAAGTGCCTCTGAGCAAGCCACGAGAAGGCACTCGAACTGTCTGGAGAAATTGATACTGGGAATTGAAGTGACCCACAAAAAGAAACATGCAAATTTCATCCAAATTAAAATCAACATGAATTGAATAATTTTAATTTGTCTCGGAACTTTATTTCTACTGTTTTCATAATATTCTTTGCGCTCGAAAGGATTAATATGTTAATCATCCACACTTGGTGTTTCTATAATTTTAAATGTTTTACCAATCTTGAAAGAATATTGAATTTTGAGACCAGCAAAATTATGGTGATGCAAAAGCCATAAACTGTTTTGCCATAAATTAGTTTGATTTCTTCGTATTGTTTCCGCAAACTGCACATAGCTTTGCATAGGTATAGCCGCGCAAATAGTCCTCAAGCATAGCTTATGGCTAAGTGTAGTGAAACAACAACTTCATATGTGTTCTCTCTCTTTGCTTTCTCGTCTATGCCTCTAGAAAATTGGAACGCAACCACAAATTTGTGTTTGCATCGTCTTCAATGTAGATTTTTTTTGTTGGGGGACGTATGATTTCGTGTATATCAGACAGCCAGGAGCAGACACACGCATCAGCAGACTATAATTGGATTTCTCTGTCTATTTCTTAAGGTTGTTGCTGCTTCAGAAATATTTTCTTCCTTTGTATTGGTGTCTACGCAGCCGTAAGCTGGCTCTGGGCAACTCTGCTTTAATTTTATATTCCTTACATATCGTATTAAACTCTAGCTAGATCGCAAAACCGAACATGGCGTGGATTTTTTTCGGTATTGCTTCTTCTAGCCAATAGGATTACCGGTGGAAGCGTGGGCTGCGAATTCCGACTGGCCCAGAACTGATCTGCTTCCCCAGTAAGGATGGAGAATATTCTAATATTTTCGGGACATCAAGAGATGAAATTAATTCCGAAACAAAACACTTCATGTAATTTCTAACAGAAAATGAATCTTTTAAGGTTTGGGTACTGCAAAATTCGGTAAAATCGATTCGAACCTCGTTTGTGCTTTTCTACCATATACCCATGTTTCAACTGTTGATGAAGTTGAAGTTGTTGATGATGACCCAATTGAGAATATCAAAATCGTCGTAAACTTAATTCTATAGTTTCCGAGCGATGCACCTGCGACGCATCTTTGCAACGTCACCAGTGGCACAGAGAAGGGGATCAATTCCCCCTTGAATAACATTTGAATAACACGGGACAAAGTCGTAGATTAACAGAGCAACGAATTGAAAAAACTTGAGATTGTAAATGAAACACTTAAATACGTTAAATAACATAAAATACAATTTTAAAATCCCCAAACAAAAATTCTAAAATTTAGGATTCACCCATTTAGCACCGAACATTCATGACCCAAAAA